>OV121096.1:15011602-15134939 GCA_921293015.1 Phorcus lineatus
GCAGTTTGTTTTAAACGGAATTCACGATTCACATTTTTCCGATTTCTAGAAAATGTGTTTTAAGGCATGCCATCATTTTAAGTATCACTAACAGTTGGTATGATCAAAGTTCTAAATTTATATCAATAGGATGGACCTATACTTTCTTTTGCCCGTGAGTTTAGATTATAATGCAATGCAGGGAATTTTAGCCAGGGGTAATAAAATGGTGCGGGAAAGATTAAAAGATCACTAAATGTTTGCCTTTAGCAGAAACCTTTTGAAAGCTCCATCTAAATCTACATTATATCAACTAAATAAGATTTTAAAAATAGAATAAATCCAATAGCAATACCCAAATCAGAATATTTAGATAAGGAAATCACACCAGAATATTTAAAAGATAATTCTAAAGCAATAGCGGTTAATCTAGGAAATCGATTTTACATTCTTCTAATCTTCGAACTGCTAGAAAGTCATATGTCATTCTTTCAGGCTGCTTTGGGGAAAAGATTAGAATATTAACTAGTATAATGGATATAAACAGGTTTTTATAGATTCTAATTAAATGAAATATGAAATTAAGAATATTGCATTAGAATTTGACACTCAAAGAGCTAGATATTGCACCTGAAATCCATTCATTTTATAATAATCCCACTGGTCTATATACTATGACCGTATACTTCGTCATCACATGATACCTTTGATTAAAGTGATAAGGTGCGGAATATTAATATAAATGTACCGGCTAAATCGATAAAAGATGTTGATGATATTCAGAATAGCTACCACTGGGTCTGATAAAATAACTGAATCATTTTATAATCCTAAAACGTCATCCAATTACAAATATGGTGATGAAATATTTATGTCTGACTAATTTCATAATAGGTAAGTTTTTTACCTGACAAGTACGCTCTTTGTCTTCATCTTTGGACAGCTGATGATGACCAATGTCTCGAGTCAACTCTGGAACAAGGGTTGAAAATGGTAGTGAAGGAATGACAATTGCAATCACCAAAGAAACCGCTGGTCAGGTACACAGTTACCTATATGTCTTCATTGATGCTCAATTGAATATTTGATGGTGGGTGATTTGAAAAATATTGCCTATAATAGTTTGGTTTTTTTGATAGTTAAAGAGAAAATGTAGTAGGTATACATGGGGGAGTTATGGACAGAGAAACAGGGACAGAGAAAAATACTAGGTATATTATGTGTCATGGGTAATGGAAAAATAACATTTGGTCTCCGTTGGACTAGAACCCCCATGCATACCTACTACTTTGGAAGTATCTCCCTTTGTTAAAATTAGCCACTGTTTACTGTGAATTTTACAATGTTTGCTCAAATTGACTTGTACAGAACAGAATACAGAACAAGAAAGAACAATGAAAATTGGTATGATATGATATTTCATTAAAAATAGAATGTTTCAGTGAACAAATATGTCTGATCGAAAATAGGACAAATTACTCTTTGGTTTATTCTCTCGATCTCGAGCGTTCGTTCTTTTCACATCATTTCTTACTTGGATCATTTTTATTTTCGAAATAGCTTCACAACATGATAAATATATTGTACCAGTATGGTCTAAACATTCAAACTATACAAGTTCTGTTTTATATGCTCGCAGTCATTAATTGAGATTACAACAAATCGGAAATGATTTGGTTACCTTACTAAATCGATAAACCGAGTGTGATACAGTCAGCTTGCTAATTCATTTAGTAAGGTTACTAATCAAATTAGTAACCTTACCAAATAGCGAATAATTTGGTACTCAATAACATTTCCGCTGTTTCATCAGTTGAACATGACTGTGTGATTTGATTTTTACTTTTACAGAGAACAAACTCTATAAACACCGGTAATTGACAGCTGTGAAAACGTGGGAAACATTAAGTGTTTACCAACAATTTAAATGTGATGGAAACGTGTAAAAAAGGTAAGGCTTCTTTACTCTACCGTCTTCAGCAATGGAGGTAGTGACTGAATATTGATTTCCTCATCAGGTACCTGCGCGCTGTACACTACGTATTCCCAGCATCACTCTTCGCTACAAAGCAGCTTTACCATCTCTACTAAGGCTAGGATTCAGAATGAGCTTAAAAGGCTGACAATCAAAAGCCTGATCGATCTACTGAGTAGATGTAACACGCGTTTTAATGTAGAGCTGGTGGGACGGTCGGACATCTTACACAGCGAATCTGCTTCACATCTCCGGTCTTTTGACCGGCCCCATTATCAGCAGCGCTCCAGCACAAAGTCAGAAGCATAACTTTCAACACGCGCTTTTAGGTAGTGTGACAGCCTGCTGGCAGACTTATCAACTATGATATGGATTTCATTCAACTAATCGTTTAAGGTCCACACTGTCCTAGCTGTTGAGTATTAAGAAGCGTTCATTCGTTCGCATGACTATAAAGTAAGTTTTCATTGCAGTAATTTGTGTACCACCATTTTGAGTCACGTGATTTGTGACGTAGAGGGCTTATTTCCAGGGCTAATATTCTTTCAGATAGAAATCGAGGATTGCTTAACAGCAGTAATAAAAGACATTGAATTGGAAAGATATTTTTACTTTGAGAATTCCTCAGATAATGAATGTTTAAGTTCATTATTTACCATATTAAAAATAAATCGATAAACCATCATTGCCGTGTACAAAGGATTAACCCTGTCAAACCACACCTTTATTGTCACATTAGTTTTACGTTGTACATTCAACATTGATCCTGCATTGAAAATGCACCTGTACACAACTTCAATATAACATTGAGATAACATTGAACAAGAAAGGGTGATTATGGTCAGATGGTGAAGGCTGGTCAGAGCAGAGAAAACTAAATAGCCCCACTGTTTTCTTAGTTGGGCTATCAGGAATTAAGCGCCCTATTACTATTCCGTTTTCATATCTGCAAACTTTTCGATTGAAGTCAACGAGTATATGTCATATAGTGACGGATATCCATGTAAGTTTACAGTAGGTACTTCGTTTGTTTAAGTTGAAGATTATGCTTGAAATAACGTACATTCATAATAAGGCCCACTTTATGTTCAATAGTTATTGATACGAGGGCTTCTTCTAAAATAGGCGGGCTAAACTACATTCTTTTGTCCAATGTGTAAAGGTTCTCTTTTAGAGGACTCTTTAGGTAAGTCACAGCATATATTTTTATGGTTGATATGCTCTTGGATAGAATAGTCATCCTAAGATACGGTAGTATAATATCTGTAAAAAAATTCATAAAATTATAATGGTCTTGCTCTTTGGACTCCTTGTATAATAATAGTTATGCAGTAATGTCATTTTCATATTCATAGAAATATAAAATTTCAATTCACAATCAATAATCAGACATTCGGATTACTTGATTCAGATTTTGATGGGCGTTGCTATGAGGACACACTCATTTTAGTCATTTACATTCAGGATTCCAATGCTTATGATATGTAGGGAACTGACACCTGTGAGGCCATTCACTACTGTGTGTTAACCTTTCGCATCATGTTTGAGAAATTGAAAACAAAACAATAACTTACGTCATTATTATACAGTCATCTTAACGTGAAAGGTAGTGGCTATTTGCATGAATGCATTACAGTTACCTTCCACCTAACTCTGACTAACTTAAATATATTTATGAACGGCATTTAAAAGTTATATACATAAGGAATACACTATTTTCTTGAAAACAACTTCTTTATTGTGGAAGTCACGACGTTTCGGAGTATATGTCTACTCCTTAATCTCGCCTGATAAAGGAGTAAGCATACTGTTGTTATTTATTAAAATATATCTTTCTTCAAAAATATTGCTTTATATGAATTGCTGATTTTGGACGTTTTTCGCTACCAATATAAAAGGTCAAACAAAATGGGGATCATTATTCTGAAATGTTAAGGTTAAAGATACTAAGAGTATGGTTTTAAGATAACTGTATTTGTATCGTTTTCTACTTGATGCCAGCTACCTATGGGACACTACTCATATCTCTGGGTTTAACTGGTTTTTTATGTAGTAGAATGAAAGAACAATCTAATACAAATAAAATATATTTCTTTTTAAATATTGATTAAACATTTGACACTTTCAGAGGTCCGATATCAGTTCTGAGTATCTGCTGACAGAGGTTAATGTTCTTACCGAAGTTCGATACTCAGATACTTAAAGTTTGTTCACTTTATTGCCTATCATAGCGCAAATATGTATTTTTGGATTTCTTTGAGGCGTCATACCATGGAGATATTAAAAAGGACAGTGTTGTGTTTTAAGGTCAGAAGCAACGATTTATTGTTCTATAACATAATCTAAGTTCATGTCACAAAATTTTTCCCTTGATGGGAATCTAAATTGATATGGAGGAATTATTTTCCCCCGCAAATGTTTGTATTAGGGCATGCTAATATAACATGATTCTCAACTTATTTAACCCTCATAGTCCAATTAACGCAGAAAAGCTTATCAGTATCAATAACACAGTCGTACCTTAATTTACTCATCGTCAATTTTGTGTGACTGAAATCTAAATTTACAAATTGTCCATTTTAAGTAGTTTATACAAACCAGATTTCCCCGGATGTCTTTTGACAATTTGAATCAATCTGTCTATTTCATCCTGCCAAAGTTTGAAAAATTTACCATCCACCTGACAATGGAATGATAGGTTGCAGAGTGATCATTTTACACATGGACATGCAATCGACGTTCAAACGAAGTTCAAATTACATGATTTTTGCACTACCTGGCTGAGGTAGGTGAAGAAACTTTCGGAATGCAACTGTATGACAATGTTCTATTTGTATTATGGTATGTATCTAATGAACAGTAGATCACATACACAAAACTGACATTTTAAAAAAATACTATAATATGACATTGCCATTTGTTCAATATAAAGGTAAACATATATTTTCCGAACATAGGTGTTTAATCTTTATATCAAGACACTATACACTATATCATTCCTCTTTTTATGATCATTCCTTTGTAAAATGTCCATGCCTGTCCCAGGATTTTTCCGAGTATCGTAAAATCCTTAGTATGTTGTTATTGATAGGCGATGATTCATTATCTCACAAATGTTGGTTACCAAAAACGTACTATGTTACTGCTTAAGTCTTATTTTCAAAACGACAATAATGTTATTCTCAAAGCAAAAATCAGGTCATTTTCTATTGAATCTATATAAGACATACTCTTTAGAAAAATATCATTTTCAAAAATCATCTAACGGCTTTTCACTTTATATCTTTTCCATACCATTTTCCTTTACGTGATTCGATTCCAATTTTTTATGGTTAGATTCTTTCACTAGGCGTTAAGTCTGATATCGCAGTTTATTATGAGTTTGATATCGCACCCAGTAGTGCAATTAAATGAATTATGAAATACATCGAAAAAATGTCTTCTTTTTTGTGTAAATGCCACAATTATCATTTTCGCAGGTATGTTATTTCATGACTCTCATGGTCTAGATATTTTACCAAACAAATAGACTTTTTAGCTCATCTGACCTGAAAGGCCTGGTGGGCTTATGGTATTATTCCATTGACATTGACTCAGGAAATCTGAAATCTTGTGTACAGACTCCTTGACTAAGGATGTTTTTAATGTATAGATTTGGTGACCCTGTGTCTCCTAATACGGGACACAGGGCCCACTCCTAAAAACCTATTTTCACCCCCCCCCCCCCCCCCCCCCCCCCCCCCCCCCGCAAATCAAGATGCCTAGAAAGCTGAAAGTTTGTTAACTGATTAACAAATTCGTATTCATAGATTTAGTGACTCTGTGTTCCTTAATAATACACACTAAAACCTAATTTCATCTTCTTCTCCAGAAGCAAAGGTCTGGAAAGCTGCGACTTTGTGTACAGACTCCTAAGCTGATGGGGATTCTAATTTCTAGATTTGGTGACCCTGTGACCCTATCAAAGGGCATGAGGAACCATGCCCCCAAAAACCATTTTCATCTTCTTCCCATAAAGGAAGAGGACTAGAAAACAGGAACTTTGTGTACAGACTCCTTAGCTGATGGGGATTCTGATTTAAAGATTTGATGACGCTGTGATCACTAGTAAAAGAAACAAGGGCCACGTCTAAACAACCTATTTTCAGCAAAAGGCCGGCCTAAAAAACTAAAGTTATGTGTACAGAATCCTAAGCTGGTGAGGGTTATAACAAATTGATTTGGTGATCATGTGGCAGTTCATATGGTGACCCTGTGATCATTTATAAAATAAATTATATATAACGTGATGAGCTATAGAGCCATTCGCTCTATTATTTTGTTAATTTTGTGAAAAGATATTCTAAGCTATGGTAGTGGAATACGAACCAAGAACGTTACGCGTAACCTTTACCACCTGAATTTCCGTGGATCTTTTAGTTGGTATCTGTAGTGACCTGTCTGACTCAAAGTCAAAGATGTTTATTGTATGAGAGGCCTCCGGTCCATATACATTGGAGTTACATGCAATAGAGTTAAACAGTTCAATCTCAAAGTACAGTTACAACTTAGATTTTAACAGGTTATCTCTCAGGAACATTGCATAGGTAACATATTGGGAAAGCTTAAGAATGCTAGTATTCACATCAGAATATCGACATGTATAAATAAAACACATGTTTTTGTTGGGTATCTTGGTCTCATTTTGTCTTGACATGTTACCTTAAAAGTGGTATATTCGAAATTGAGATTACAAGTATATATTTTTTTTAAGTTTGAAAACAGTGGAGGGTTGTAGGCAAGCCCTCACAAGCTTTTATGCCATAATCGTTCGGACTATATTTAGACCACATGTTATCCTTATTGGTTGGAGGCCCATAGGCCTCCAACCATCTTAACAGCAAATATGTCTCTCTGTATTACACTTGGAATTTTCAAAGGATCTTTCAACCAATCATACTTAGCCTCATTGTATTTCGGCAATATCGTAAACCAATGAACACATCTGTATGAAATTTAGAACCACGTGACCATGTGGGTATTCCGAAATAATTGGCAACCTTTAATACGAAAAACGATTGTTTATGCAAATCTCAACGTGAAGGGCAATCAGTGGTGTTTAAGAGTCAAAACGGCAGTACAATTCTTCATGACTGCACGTGAACTATATTAGACACATAGATTTCTCATGAAAGGTCAGAAACATCTATTCCATATTAGTAAAAAAAAACACCTTTCTTTACAGTACACGCGAGAAAAAAGCAGCTACAAGTCGATAAGTAGAGAATGTGAAAAGGCGAGTCAACTAGTGTAATATCACTAAGTGACAGAGATAGAGGTAGTGAAATACACTTCAGACAATACTTTAATATATATTGTCCTGGCAATCCTTGAGAGTTTAGAAACCATTGATTTATAACTGATGCATGTGGACATATTAATTTGTAAAACCATCGAACAGCTTGAGCGGTGCTGGACGCTATCAATTGTGACCTATATCCTAAAAATAGATCCCTTTCGCCTTAAGATCTATTCATTTGCCGTCATGCAAATCCTATAATTTTGTACCCTATTATTTCGCCGTATTTCCTAGCCTAATTAGGGTGCCTCCAACTTTGCCTTTTTAAAGGCTTTTCTTGTTTCATTCACAGGTGAAGCTTTACCTCCTTACGAAGAAGTCAACATGTACCCACACCTTGATTGCCACGGCCAACCTATTTCTAATCTTGGACCGCCTCTTTCGCAAACTGGCTCTATCTTTACATACAATACCCCGACAACTGATCACCAAGAGACATACTCGAGCCAGCCAGGCGGCCCGCCTGCTCTGACAGGCATCCCCCCACGTGCACCAGGTGCGCTTCCTCCCGAGTACGTTGCTCGAATCTCTTCAAATATTTCCAGAAACTCGTACGGTGCTCGCTTTGGTGCCCAGTTCGGAGGCTTCGGTGTATCTCTACCGACACAATATGGTGCCAAGAATTCAGTTTTCTCCCCAATGCATGGGGCTGTCGTATCATCTTCCCTTTTGGAAAGCGAGGCAATCGGTGCGCGGTTCCATCAAGACCAAACCACCATTAAAACCTCCGAACAGATGAACTTGTCTCGTGGGTTCCATGCAACGCCGACGGTAAGTCTTCACTCTTGATCTGTGCTGACGTCACTCTATCGCCTTGACAGTCAATCACTTTTATTGGGCACAGGGTATGTCGTTTCTTTATAAATGGTTGTATTTTATCGAGACGTAGTGAGTGTCTCTGAAAATCAGCATGCTTATGCTGAGCATGCTGATCAATTCAGTATTGTAACAGTAAACACGTTAATGTCATGATCTGTGTCTGAAAACCGCCGCGCGCCGATGACAGAAAATTTCAGAAACTTACTTACAGCAGGCTCAGAGACAAACATCGGTTGGTCGTGTTCATTAGGTCAGTTAATGGGACGCAGAATTAAAACCCTTTCAACATTAATATGACCGTTTTCTGATTGTTATTGAAAACAAAAAAAGTAATATTTTTTTGCATTTTAAGGATAAAGATGGAAGTTAGGCAAGTAACTGAACTTAATTTAGGACATAATAATGATATTTTAGATGTTATTTAAGCCTCATGAAAAGTAGAAAAATGTATATGTGACTTTCAGCTCCAAATTGAAAGTATCTTCAGAGAAGAAATTTCTCAAAGGTGCATAGCGTCCGTTTTTCAAAAACGCAAAATAGCTATATGCCGGCGAAACTATGCTACGAATTCACCATATTTTACTTTTTTGCTTGTGATGTAATTGCCTATCTTTTTAAAAAAAGTTTCAGGTCTTCAAGAGCATTTTGGAAGAAAATCTCATTTTAATTTTTGAAAATTTGAGTGGTACTTTGCCTTTAACACTTGCTCTGATTTGGCCCAAAAGCTTATTATAGCTTCTTCTCATGAAGGTCTATCAGACTGGCAAGTTAGGCATTCACAGCTTTATGTATTCTATAAAAGAAAAATGTGACTTCGAAAAAGATTTTGAATATCGGCATTTGGAACACACGACTAGCAATTGTCTGCTATAATTTAGTGGGTCGTTGTTGTGTTTCTGAGCGTCGTAGTTGACAGGTTTTGATAGGATCGATTTGGGGAAATGTCGTAAAATCGCCTTACACCTTCATTACCAGTATTTGAAACAACCTGTCACCACACCAAGTAAACAACAATTGCTTCAATTTTCGACCTGTCATAGTTAAAAACAATGCACAAAGCTATCCACTGTATTGTTTATATTGCTCAGTGGGCGGGGCTATCGATCCGCTGCAAAGAATATTATTTTAAGCAAAACCCCTTTGCAAAAAAAATAAATGTTACTATATTCCGATTTCTAATTTCATTGTGGTTCTTGGAGTATTGTTGACTTCAATATGTCGTGGCTAAAGAGCGAGAATGAAGTAAATTTGTGACCACTTCGTATAAAATTGCCCTGTCCGCCATTTAGATCGCTGCCCTGCGCAGCGCCATTACACAGCCAGTGCCATGGCCTCACTGTAGCGCAAGCGGAACGAGGCCCAGGAACCAGGTTGCATTCAGTGGTCGGAAGGGTTGAAGGAAAACTCTAACAGGTCGATTGTGATTTCCCAGAATTCAGTTCGCTGTCACACCTCGCGCGTGTACTAATGAACATTTATGAGACCACGCGACATTAAAAATGAGCAGCATGCAGTTTCCGAGCCCTTTTTTTATACTCCAAATCAACAGTGGGGGGAGGGGGTACCGTCAGTACGTTCGTCCGTTACACTTAGTGTCCGGTTTATAACTTGGCAACTATTCAACAATATCAATTCAAATTTATCATGGAATACATAGACTTGTAAATTGATGTGCCATGATTAACTGTTTTGAGAAAATGTTTAAAGAATTTGGGATTTAAAGGATTTCAGAAAAGTGTTGAATTTGTAAGAAAACTGTCCGGCTCATGTCTTCTAAACTAATCACCCGATTTTGATGAAATTTTGCACAAACATGTTATTACATTGAAGTTTGTCATGATTAACCATTTCGAAAATATTATTGTAAAATGTGTGTTATTTGGGAAAAATGGGGACTTAAGACCAATAATTTTGAAAATATGTTGGAGAATTTTTTACATTTTTGGCCAAAACGTGGTGGCTGTAAGAAAACTGTTTAAATCCGGTCCGGTTCATAAACTATCATCTATTTTGATCAAAGTTGTTTTGAGTTGCCGAATACACAAACATGTGTCATTGTTAGCAATTAATGTACTATTTGTGTACAATTTTCTGTTATTCAGCTAAAAAGCGATGTGTTTGGAAGGAAATTGTAACGATCATGGATCAAAGATAGTTATCTTTTCAGCTTGTTAAAGTTCAAATTTATCATAGAGATCCAGAAATACCCGCAGGTAGATAATGAAAAAAAGAAAAGAATTATGATTATAATTTTTGCTGCCTGCAAATAAACTCTTCAAAAAAAGAAACTTGACATTCATGCAAAATTGTTTTTTTCGAAACGGGTCAATTTCTTTCATGATACATACCTGTAATTTAAAGAAAGGCTTGCTCAAAAGTGTAAATTTACCAAAAACAATGGCCCAAAAAGTTTACGTTGTGTTCAGGGACGAAAACGAGCGATTCGTCCAAATGCATTTTCTGCCAAAGCACGTGCAGCATGGGATCATGAAGGTTTACATGCAGACACGTCTGCTTTAGGGGTATAAAAAGCCATATCAGCCGCTGTTCATTCAGACTACACAACATCGGTACAGAGACCTGAAGAATGCCAAGACTGAACAGAGCGCAACGCAACAACGCTATTGGCAGACTGCAAGCAGGAGCGACGCAGCGAGATGTTGCAACACACTTTGGCGTGTCCAGACAGACCATCTCTTCATTGTGGAACCGTTTCAACACCCGAAACAGCGTTGATTGTAGGCCAAGGTCAGGCAGACCAAGGGTGACTAGTCGGGCCCAAGATCGGTACATCCGACCGCTCCACCTTCGGGAACGCACCAGGACAGCAACGTCAACAACAACGCAGATACCAGGCCTGCGTCGAATTTCCGCAACAGGCTGAGAGAGGCTGGACTTTTTCCACGACGACCGGTTCGACGTCCCGTTTTAACGCAACGTCATCTGGCGGAACGTCTCCAGTGGTGTCAACAGAGGATGAGATGGGCACGTGCAAGGTGGAGAAGCGTTCTCTTCACTGAGACGACGAAGTGATGGACGAACACGTGTATACTGACGTCGTGGAGAACGTTATGCTGCCAACTGTGCTCACTGTTCAGGAGGTTGTCCCATTTGGGAGTGGGAGTGTCATGGTGTGGGCCGGGATTCGTCACGGTGTTAGGACACCCCTTGTGCATGTTGGGGGTAACCTCACAGGAGTACGGTATAGGGACTTTTCTCACGTCAACGTACATGCTGGTCTCTTTCAGCAGGACAATGCTCGACCACATGTTGCACGTGTTTGTCAAGACTTTTTACAGCGTAACAATGTCCAGACATTGCCATGGCCAGCTAGGTCACCAGATTTGTCACCAATTGAACATCTCTGGGACGAACTAGATCGACGCGTGCGCAGTAGGAATCCACCACCCCAAACACCTCCAGGACTTCTTGCAGCACTTCAGCACGGATGGCAGAACATTCCACAGGCTGTGATTGACAACTTGATTGCATCCATGGGTCGTTGGTGCCAAGCAATAATCAATGCCAATGGTGGCCATACCCGATACTGACATTTGTGCACCCCTGTGATGTTGAAACACTTGTGCACCTGTGCATTTCAAGATCATGCTTATTCTGAATAAAATTTACTGAACAGAGATCTTCAAACAGCGTTTTAGTTTTCATTTCAATGTTTAACTTGCATCTTTGGTCTTTATATTGAACTTTGAAAGTCAGTGTCAAGTTTCTTTTTTTGAAGACTTTAGTAATATCATAAAAAGACTGAAAAATTCCAGTCTTTTCCACCTGTACTACAATGTCTATTTGGATTTAAATGTGTGTAATAATCACAAACATGGTTGGAAATATAACCTTTAAATTATTTGTTTGACAAAACATGTCATTTTAAAAAAATTTAATGTCACAGGTTCCTTTAATTCTTCAAAATTTTGTAAATGACGTAAATTCAGCAGATTACTATTTAGGATTTAATACTTTTAATGTCAGTTGCGGGGTTGTTGCCCTCAATATCAAGTAAATTGTAGTGTAAGATTAAAAACCATCTTGTGGGAATTGATTTTATTTTTTGTGTGATGATTTAAATCTGTTGTAATAAGTTTTTAAAACATCTTCATTCATGAACAGACACTTTTGAATTTTGGTTATGTATTTCACCTGGAGAACCGTACGGTGTATCTTGTCTTGAACAAACAAAAATAAAAAGGTTGACTAGCTACACTATTCCCATAAATTGGCATGTGTATAGGCTAAAGATATCCAGACATGGTTTGAATGCAGGTTAAATTCCAATTATGATTTTGATAGAGTTTAAAACTGTCTTCTTAAGTTTAGGTAAGGACAAATCGAAAGTTGGAGCAATATTTCGGTTTCCATTGACAATTGCTATGTGAGAAGTCAAACTGTTCCATGAAGACAGTACTATTGTCTTTTGTGTCACTAATCAACATTTAAGTCCTTTTTACCTTATCAAAAAAGTCATGATATATTCCAAATTGCTTAAAGATGCTAAGGCATCAATTATATTACAAGCTAACACTCATCCTCATTTATTAGGTTAAGTTTTGTCAGGGATCCGATCCCTGGTTTTGTGCGAGTGCGTATCTTTTCCCTCTGCGTATCTTTATCCGACACGGCTGGAAACTCATAAATATTTATTGGGACGCAACGCAGCGTATCATACTCGCGTCTAACCTACTGTATTTCTGGCAATAAGGAACCCAGTTCAGAATCACCAACGACGTGTTCATGCTCGATAGGGGCCATATCGTCGGCCGCCATTAGGTGCTTATTTACAGCTTGTTTAAACCATGGCGGACGCGCACACAAAAGAGGAAAGCAAAAGAAAATGATTAAATAACAGTGGAAATTCTCAAAATATTTTTACAAAATCCAATAGAAATGTATAACTTATCGATGATAACAGCACGGGTTCAATTTGAAATAGAGAACACGTCCTGAAATACTAATACATTTGTAAATATCATAATCAAAACAAAAAAAAGACCTTCACAGAATAGCCCATAACAATTATTGTTTAAGGGAATATTTACAATGACAAATTTTGAAATTCAATATAATACCTAACTTAATATGTAAAAAAATACGGAACTTGAAAAACAACAGGTTTTTTTTTAAAAATCAGACAGCTCCGTAGCTCCTTCTTATGAAAAGAGAAAGGTTTGAAAGTCTTCAACATATTTACCAAAGTCGTTTGTGTATAATTTAAAGTGGTTTAGCAAATATACAAGTTCGGACAATAAGCTTTTTTTCTCAGTAGGATTAAGTGCTTAAATTTGATTATAATTTAAAAACATCAAAACAATAGACTGGGTCCGTAAAAGTAATTAACTTTAATTGGGTGTATGCCACTTCGTAGCGGGGGTATAAAGCAGTCATTCCGTCCGTCTGTCCTTCCGTCTTTCCGTCCGTCCTTCCGTCCGGTCAATTTACTCAAATACTTTAGGTCTAGATCAACCAAACTTTGCACACCTGTTAACCATAACCTTGTCTACATTTTGGACCACTTTTGAATTTTCTGGAATTCATTTTTTTTGTCATTTCCGAAATTTATTTAAGAATTATGGCCCTTGGTTGCTTAATTGGACTTGGAGTGAATAACAGATATGTTGCTTCAATGGGGACAAGTTTTCTCAGACAGTTTCACACTTAGGTGTATGAAATTTTGGTTTTGGACACACCTGTTGATACTCTTGATCGAGTTCGGAAGCCATTTTCCGAAATATTATTTTTGACAGACTTATGGCCCTTGATTGCGCAATTGGACTTGTAGCGATTAACAGATCGGTTGTTCCAATGGGGACTCATTTACTCTTAAACTGTTACAGTAACATTTAGTGAATCAGGTTATCCGAAATCATATTAATTCAGACTAGTAGAGGCAGAAGAAACCTGACGGGCTGCGGGGTATGTGAGCCATGCTCACTTTTTTCTTGTTTCTAGTGCAATCAAGAAGTACAACTTTCGGTTAATAATTTCACTGCATTTTAGGATTCCAATCTTTGAAAATTATACATAAACAGTTAAGTACTTTTTCTACTATATATTTTTGATAGCAGTAATTCTTTTGAAAATAGGTCGCCAAGTTCCAGAAGGATTCATTCGGAAGTGAGATAACGAAGTTGAAACACAGATTGGCGAATGTTAACATCGTGCGAGCGCTGTATCTTAGACATTTTTCGATGCAAAAAAAAGTATGCTATCAATTATTAAACTAAAATAAATCTTCTTGATTACTATTTGCTTGAAATATCGCGATTTGCCGTTGTCAGTATTTAAACATCGATGTATCGTGGTCCGTTTGAAATATTGCATTGAGATACATTTTAAAAGTAAAATTTGTATCGATTCACTGTATCGGCAGTCCATATATCGATGCATCGATGCATATCGATGAATCGTCTCACCACTAATTATATCAGTATTTTCGATTATTTGAATGAACCGCTTCAAGTCCCAAAACCATCTGGTCCAGGGTCATATTTATTGAATTGCATAATAAAGATTATGCATGTTATTATTATTCAATATGATGTCTGTAAATCAGTCGAATTTTAATCCTGTCTTCTGGATCTTCTTGAGTTCTTTCACAAACTGGAAGATGTTGGGATGATCTCTCTGGATTCTCTTCTTTAGTCCGTTGTGGAAACCTTCTATATGGTTGTTGGAGCGTGGTCCGGTGTTCTCATGCTGATTCAACAGGGCTCGAGGAAATGTGGCATCAAAGTCTATCTATGTTCTTGTGACGTAGCCTTTGAAGTTGGTGATCTGCTGCCCATCTGGCCCTTGCTCCTTCACTTCAATCCAGGCATCTTGGACTTCAGCAATCGGTAGAGGTGGCAAAGCTACTGCTCTTCTGACGTGGGCCTGAACTGCCGGGTTGTTGGAGTAGTCCTTGACGAGGCCTTTGTCCACAACTTGCCTCCAAAGAGCCTGAGCATAGTGGAAGACATCACTGATGGCACTGATGACTGCTGCTTCGTAACCTGTCTGGTCGATGTCTAGAGTTATAGAGAGGTCAACACCAATCTTTGCGGCAATAACATCCTTCAGCTTCGTGAACAGTCGGACATAAGACTGCTTGGTCTTGATTTGCAGTAGGGAGAAGGCGACTTGAAACATCTTACCATCCACAAGGCAATAGATGATGTACACCTGAAACCACAGACTAGGGCACGCGAAGAAAGTTCCATCCATGAAGATAGTGTCTTGCTCACTAAGGATCACCAACATCTCAGTTGTGGCAAACACTAACAGTCTATCATCGGCACCATCATCCATGCATAGGAAGTCTCTTCAATCTTCAGTCTTGGTCCAAGGTTCTGGAAAGTTGACAGCGGCTCTGGATTCTGGAAGTGCTGGGATGGACTTCAATCTTCAATCTCGGTTGGTGGATGACTGTGAGACTTGGTTGAGGAAATGTGGTCACTGATGGTGCTGCATCTTCCATTGCAGCCAGTATTCACACACTTCCAGTGAACAGCCAGTTGTCGCTTGACATTCAGCGGGTAACGGTACCCAGCATGTAGAACTCGCTGACCATCTCTCTGTGACGTAACAATCTCAACTCTCTGAAGAAGTTCCAGTTTCAGACTGACACGTAAACTTAAAATTCGTTAATATATAGCCTTTCCATAATTGAGATGATCCTGTTAACATTGTTCTGTTAACCTATTTTCTGTTAACCAAAGTTATAATAGAAAATAGCAATTGCTAAGTTATACATCTAAATACGTTATACAAAGTGATTCAAAGTAGATTATTACAGTAATCCTGTATAAACAGTCAAAACATACTCATGGGTGGATTATACCACTGATTGGGCTTGTTCATCTACTCAAGTCCAGCTAATGTCTGTCATGTGTTATACCATTCACAATATAGGGTTGAGGAAGTGCCCTTTGCACTTAGTGTAGGTGAAATGAGGGGTTTTTCAGGTGTAGGCGAAATGAGCTGAGGGCAAACCATTAATGCACACCAATATCTCTTACATACATAGACTGCATAGATAATGCATATCTCCCAATGTTACAAAAGTTATTTAACCCAAGCATGTACTTTGTCAGGTTATAAAGTTTATTCTAAAAGACCGGAAGTATTCAATGCATCGTTGCATTAAATCCGCATGAACAATGATATCGAAAATTTTCAAACTTTTTACAGACAGAAGAGTAAAAACGGCAGTCGCTATCTCAATCCAACTACTTTTTAAAAAAAGTTAAGTTACAATGTAGCTTGAATAATATAAATCCTTTATTCTCAATTCAGAGTTTAAGTAATATTTAAAGTTGTACACGTTATTATTTCACATTAAACTGTCCATATTCTTTTCATTTAGTGCAGCGCTGAAAATCTATCTATCTTAAGTTTTCCATTATTGATTACAGGTCAATTGTAAAGCATAATAAGCATTAGCATCGAGAGAAAACTGAAGTGAGTATCAATATCCTAATATGCCTTCACTAACCAGTTAGTTATTCAATATGCAAATATGAGTCAGTTGGATTTTCGTTATTCAAATATCATGATAGTCAGTTATTCAGTATTAGTACTTTCTATATAAATGTACGCATAACACATGCATGCAATGAAATCTACAATAGATTGCTTTAAGGGTGGGGACGTGAGTTCGACTGGCGTGTTTTATATTGCATAGAATTGAAAACGAAGAAGTGGTTTCATCACAGGTTAGTTCCAGTACTTGTCGTAAGTGAGACACGTGTGATCTTTGTCCGAACTGAAAAGCTACCCATGCTCATCTTTAAGGTATACACTTTGAACGGGGAATGGGTCAAAATATACCTATTCATAGAACGAATAACTTACCAGTTAGTTATTAAATATTCGAATAACGAAAACTAACCAGTTAATTATTAGTTCTAAAAAACAGTCAGTGAATTATTCATTATTAGAAATCGAATAAACAACCAGTTAGTTATTCATTATTTCAATATCAAATATTCGTTATTAAAAACAGTCAGTTAGTTATTCATTATTTTTATATCGAATAATTAAAAATAGCTGGCTTCAGCCTGCCAAACTATACAGATAAAACAAATTTCATTTCATTAAATACGTGATGTGACTATCAAAGAGCGTCGTCACTGCAAAACGAGAAACCATGTGGTCTGACATTCTTGACATCTTCGAAGTTGACACTTATGTCCTGCTGGACAGTCTTGATCAAAGAACTGTGACCAGTGTCCTGCTTGGATATTACACGTATGACATCGACACCATACAGCTGTTGCTGCTTGTTGGACACTTTGCATTGGGCATTAGCTGGACCTGCCTCTCACTATAAATATTATTTACTTCATGTTTTCGTATATCACTAATTAAAATGTAATGGATTGAAATGTACTAATTAATTTCTCAATTTGTATCTCCAAATCTGGGGGAATTAGATAAACCTACCTACCTACCTACCTATGGTTTCAATATTGTCTCCTACAACAAATGTAGTGAATCATCTTAGCTACAACCTCGCATTTCCGTTTAATTTTCCATGGCTTATCAAAGGAACGATAACAATCAAATTAGACACCATATTTTGAAAACGTTTATTGTGGTGAATGTTAAGTAAATATATCGGTAAATCTGATGGCAATAACTAAATCTTTTTCAGATAATTATGCCCCCGCTACGAAGCGAGGGGTATAAAGCAGTCATTCTGTGCGTCTGGCCTTCCGTCCCTTCGTCATTCCGTCCGGTCAATTTACTCAAAATCCGTTAGGTCTAGATCAACCAACCTTTGCACACTTGTTAACCATAACCATGTCTACAGTTTGGACCACTTTTAAATTTTCTGGAATTCATATTTTTTGTCGTTTCCATGGAAACGTAATTTTTTGGACATAGTTATATGGTGTTCAATGGGGACAGATATTCTCAGAAACTATTACTCCTAGAGGAGTGAAATTTTGGTTATGGATACACCTGATGATACTCTCGATCGAGTTCGAAAACCATTTCTGAATTTTTTTTTAAAGTTATGGCCCTTGATTGCTCAATTAACAAGACTTAACCACGCCCCTTGAAATCAAGGGAGTTAGCTCTTGTTATGTCACAAAAGTACGTTGTCATTGACGTCAATGCTATTGACACTGGCTTTCAAAGTGATATAACCGCTTATTAATGAAAAACCAAACAAAACGATCAATTGAATGTCAAAGTATAGGTATTTTGATTCATAATATTAAATTCCGACAACAAATGTCTTGGAAATGTATTCAAACAATCATAACAAAACCTATACTTTGAATTAAAATAACTCAATTACATTTATTGTCCCCCGCCGCAACGCGGAACGCGGGACCATGAATTCAGCGGCGTCTGTCCGTACGTCCGTACGTACGTCCGGAGTCTTGTTAACGCGATAACTCATGAAGCTTAGCACCTAGAGTGTTCATATTTGGTGACAGCTTTCAATGGAGGAAGACTCAGACGCCAGTCAACTTTGGTGACCTTGACGTCATTTTCAAGGTCACCACGACACTATGTACGTCCGGATTCTTGTTAACGCGATAACTCATGAAGCTTAGCACCTAGAGTGTTCATATTTGGTGACAGCTTTCAATGGAGGAAGACTCCGACGCCAGTCGACTTTGGTGACCTTGACGTCAGATATCTCGTAAAGCTTAGCCCCTAAATATCTCAAAACGGCGGGGGACATTGCCATGTTAGTGGCAAACACTTGTTGTTAAATAGTTTCTAATTTAGTGTAATGACTTTATTTTCCTTTCAGAACTAAAGTAACAAAAGTCAAACATAATGTCCTGAACAAGAAAAACTTCTCGTGTTCTTTTAAATATTTCATTTTTTTGTTTTAAATAACCGAATTTTAAAGAAAGTCTTGATAACCATTGTCTTTTATTTTCCAATATTCTGAATGGACCAGATAGCAATATTCAACGCTCGATCTTACAGCTGGATCTTACAGCTAAATCAATTCACGGCCATGCAACAAAATGCACATTTAAAAAGAATTCAAATCCAATACCATTAAAAGTTGTTGTGGACAGTTATAGATATCCTTCATAATTATTTGAATTGAGAGGAAAACATACATAGTTTTGGCTAAATAAACTAATTATCTATTTTTTTAAGTTTTTTAAAAATAAGAAATAAATTTGATCAATATGACAGTTTCGATCTATGTCAATTAACAAGCAAAGATTAACGAACAATCTCGGTTTTTTAAATAGTAGATGTAAAACAATAGCAAGAGATTTTAGAATTGATGGAATAAAATATTATTTCAATTTTAGTAAAGAATAGGGGCACGAGGTTAATTAGCCATTCTACAATGTAGTAGTAAACTCAGACATCAAATCTTAAACACTTCATTGGATCTTAAGGAAATTATTTGCTTCATACTGTAGCAAGAAACATTTAAATCAAAAGATATTTTAACATAGAATACAAACTGACTTATTTGTAATAATTAAGCATCATCGGGCAGTATTCCTGGAAACATGAAAATAAAATCAGTGATTTAAACTGTAGGATTAAATATTTCTTGAGATCAAAAAGTGATCAGTCACGCAATATTTCCAAAGAAATAGTATTTTAAAATCTGATATTTAATACTTTTGAAAAATGTATGAGGGAACATAGGCATAGTTATGTTTAGTTATCGTGTTAGATGATATCTCATTTTGCGTATATATTTTTGTTTAATATTTTCTGGTGACATTTAAAAATAATTAATCCCGTTTCCAGTCAACATATTTCATTTCTTATAACATCCTAGTTTCCCCTTTAAGTAAACACAGGTTCCAATTATCTGTTTTTGTGTCTAATAAAGTACATAATATAGAATACCGGTTCATAATCCAAAATTGTTTTTTGATTTTATTAAGAAAATATTCAAACGGTAAATTTGTTAAATAAAGAAAAACGTGTATGGTTTGAAATCGGTAGCTAGGTTAAATGTTTTTAAACTGCAGTAGTTAATGATCATATGCTTACGCATATTCTGTTTTATTCTAATCACGACATTTGAATTCGATTATTTGAATGAACCGCTTCAAGTCCCAAAACCATCTGGTCCAGGGTCATATTTATTGAATTGCATAATAAAGATTATGCATGTTATTATTAAACTGAGTTGCAAAAGAAACTATAGGTCCATTTCAAACTTGAATAAAAGACAGAATATTGCAAGTATGTGGACTAATTTTTCGGGAGTTATTTGTTAACCAAAGCCCTTTCACACGGTGTACATTTTATGCTTCTGACTATTGCGGTTTTAAAATTATAACGCACCAAACATGTGTGGGGTCAAAAATTTGACACATTCCCACAGTGAGAAAAATGACAACAACATAAACATGTCTTCATTTGTTTAATTCAGTGATAAATTAATAAATCAATATCTCATGTGACCTCCTGCAGCATTAATGCATGCTTGTACACGTCGTCTCATGGAAGTTGTCAGACGTCGGATGACGTTAGCAGGGATACGACGCCATTCTTCCATCAAGGCCTGTTGGAGTTCCTGTATGTTTTGTGGAGGTTGTTGGCGTAGTCGCAGTCGTCGGCCCAACTCGTCCCACAAATGTTCAATTGGATTTAAATCGGGGGAACATGCTGGCCAAGGGAGGACATGGACGTTTCGTTGGTTAAGAAAATCCTGGGTTGCTCTCGCAGTATGGGGCCGTGCATTGTCGTGCTGAAAAAGGGTTCCATGGGGTCGGTTGTTAAGAAATGGTACCACCACTGGCTCTAAAACCTGTCTGCGATATTCAGCTGCATTTAAATTTCCTCGGATTATCACCAAGTCAGTTTTGTCACCACCGCAAATGCCTCCCCACACCATTACGCTTGGTCCGTTGTAGGGATGAACCTGACGAATGCAAACTGGGGCGAATCGTTCGCCTTGACGTCTGAAAACCCGTTCTCTCCCATCGCTGTGAAACATGCAGAATCTGCTCTCGTCACTAAACAACACTCGTTGCCAGTTTCTGACTTGCCAACGAAGAACACGTCGTGCCCAGACCAATCTGTTCTGCCGATGCCTCGCGGTCAAGGCCATTCCACGGAGTGGACGCCGGGCTCTGATTCCTGCAGAACGTAATCTTGTAAGCACTGTCCATCTGCTGATGGGTCGACCCAAAGCTGTTGCCGCCGTTGACGTCGCCGTTTTAAACCGGTTGCGCAGATGGATATTCCGGATGTAGCGGTCCTCCCGTCGGCTCGTGACACGTGGTCTCCCACTTCTCGGTTTGTCCTGGGTTCCACCAGTTGTGTTGTATCGTTGAAACAAGTTTGCAATGGTCAGGGGGGTGCAGCCAAACGTTCTTGCAATGTGGGCCTGCGTGGCGCCCATATTTGCCATACCAATGGCCCTCTCTCTCTGCTCCTGGGTGAGTCTCGGCATAACTTTTATGTGTTTCTGATAGCTGATTTAAAAACGTCTCAGATGGTGTCTTTTATACTCAATTTCTGCACGTGCATTTCCGTGCACCACGAGAAAACATGCTTTACCATTTTCATGACGTGATAACGTTACCATGGCGTAGGTTGCGTTTTGGCTATATGTTTACTACTCTCTATGTTCGGACACATACTGCACTTACGAAAATGTTCCTTTAAGTATTAACGTAACTTGAAAATTTCAAAAATAAAAACATATAGTTTCTTTTGCAACTCAGTTTATAAGATGATGTCAGTCAGTCGAATTTTAATCCTGTTTTATTCAAACGTCCCCTTGGTTGATACGAATTCTATAAAAAAAAAAACCAAGAATTTTTTAATGATGCCAAACATCGGAAAACCTCAACCTCAACAAAATGAACACTAACTTGAAGGATGTCGCGACTAGCACACGTATATTTTTTCACAGGTACGTGAATTTGTGTTTGTTAGAAAAGTGCATAAGAGAACTGCCAAAATAAGAGGGTTTTTTTAAAAAACCAGCAAAGTTTCACCATTAGATGACTTTGTACTTCCTGTTCCAAAACCATTTCATCGTTTATTTCACATTTCTTTCCAAAGTATCTCACTTAGGTGAGTGAAATTTTGGGTTTGGACACACCTGTTGATGCTCTTGATCGAGTTCGAAAGCCATTTCCGAAATGTTATTTTTCACAGAGTTATGGCCCTTGAATGCGCAATTCGACTTGTAGTGTTTAACAGATCTGATGCTCCAATGGGGACAAGTTTTCTCAGACAGTATCACACTAAGGTGAATGAAATTTTGGTTTTGGACACACATGTTGATGCTCTTGATCGAGTTCGGAAGTCATTTCCGAAATATTATTTTTGACAGACTTATGGCCCTTGATTGCCCAATTGGACTTGTAGCGATTAACAGATATGTTGTTCCAATGGGGACACATTTACTCTTAAACTGTTACAGTAACTTTAGTAGATCAGGTTATCCAGAACATATTAATTCAGACTAGAGGGAGAAAAAATAAGACGGGCTGCGGGTGTATGTGAGCCATGCTCACTTTTTTCAAGTTTAATAAAAATTACGTTCTTCCAGCTAAAACGAGGTTAACCCGCAAAGTTTTCCAATAATCCAACAAAAACTTATTTCATGAACATTATTTATGCTTTACTAATTCAAAATATAGGCCTCTGGAAATAATTTTACCATTCGCATATAAGTAGCAAGGTTCTGTAGATTATAGTTTAAGGTAAAGGACTCAGATATATACAAAGCTCTTGTAAACACTTAATATGTATTTCATATGCATTCCATAAATGATTTATGCCGAGTAAGCTTAGCGACCTTACCTCGATAACCAATAGAGCTTTCATTTAGTCATGCAGACGGACAGGTCTTCCATACAAATTTTATTGATACCTTTGACCGAACGCGTTCTCTGATTTTCATATTCATTCTTTTATTTAAGCCAAAAATATCAGGAGTCAGAAAATATGACTTTGTCAATTAGATTGATACTTTCAAATTTATCAGCTAGGCTACCGTTAACGTTTTTAGAAAAATTCTTTTTGAATTTCCTGCAATCGCAAAAGGGGACATTAAAACTTGTTTCACTCTTTTGCCAAGATTTCATCGTTAGAAATAAATATATATTCTACAGTTCGTAGTCTGTACAATCGGGAAATTATAATGCGGGCGATATTTAACAATTATCTTAAATTAGTGACATTGATTATGCCAATTAGATACTGAAGATTAAAGATTAATATTTAAATCAGACAAAACCGTTTTCTTACATGTTGATTGTGAAAAATAAATGAAAATCATATTATTTATTCTGTTATGATTTTTATTCATAACTGACTAAGTCTGGCCAAAAACTGCGATTTTCTTTTTCATCGATCGGTTCCGGCAGGCGGCTTGACGCGTACGTTTGCTTATCGCCTTAATGGCGGACGTCACTTGACACCAAAATGGCGGCGCCCATGAAGTTGCTAACTAGAATTTTCAAAAACGTAGAAAAAATTGGGGATAGTGGACGCTTATGGAAACGAACACTGTCTATATTATGTAATTAACATGCGCTAACTTTCGACAACATAAACTGACAAATTAGCAAACGCTCATTGAGGGATGGTCTCAATAGATTCATGCATGTGTTGTGTTGAGTAAGATAAGGTTAAAGTTATGAAGTAATTTCTTTATCACGAAAAGCAGTTTCTCATTTAAGCAATATGTATATGAATGTATTGTTTAGACATTTAAGGCTTTGTACGTTTAAGATAAAACCGCCACTTATTTATATATTATATCATATTGTTGGTTGTACATTTGTGCCAAATTGATAGGAATGTTTATCTTTGCGTGCAGGCCATTTTGTTAAACTCTAAGCAGGATTAAGACAGCGCTTGGACAGGTATATTGCTAGCGAACACATTTGATTTGAGAGTTTCAAAGAAAGTAACAAGGATTCCTTTTATCTAGAGGTGTTTTTTCATGTTTGTAAGTTCCTATGTTATTTTTTCGTTGCCAAATGTCATTTTAAACAAAACGTACGTCTCGTTGAAGAGATGCAGTTAGGCATTTCACTCAACAAAAAATAAATATTTGAATGAATACCATGCATAGCCCTTAATACCAATCTGAGATTCTGAATCCGTGCTCTCATGCACTGGGATCACAACCGGAGTTACAACACTGATTTCCACTGCGTCATGTTACGTTATTGACCATCCATGTCAAGGATGTGATCCGAAGAGGTTGAGAATTGGCCGCATAAAATAAATTCTAATCATTATGTGAACATTTTTTATATTTCACATTACATGTGTAATATGTTTCTATATTGGTCATTGAAAGGAAGTCCAATCAATGACAGAAAAGCTAATGTTGATCATAACATTTGTTTGAATATGTTTAATAATTTTCATTAAACGTTCTTTGAAATGAAACAAATATTTCTAGATTTATATTATAAAAATCCTTGACCTCCAAAATTTATTAATAGTGCATATTGTTGTCGTCTACTATAAAAAATATTAAAACAAAAAATCAACCTTTTCATTATACATAGATAAATGATATATACCTTTTTAAATATCTACACTGCAAAAGGGGTGTTTGGATCCTAAACACAAAGCCAAACATACGGCTTGTCTTGATAAAATTTCTTAATAAAAATATGTTGTAGTTTAGAACATGTTGTGGAATGTGTTTTAATTTGAAACATGTTATGAAAAGATGGTTAAATCTAATATATATGTATTGATTTTCATATTTGAAACACACAAAGATCATAACAAACAAAATTTGGCTATTGCATGAATAAGAATATTGGAAATAGTGCGTCGTCACGCCTTGTATGATTTGAACCGTCATTGGTTTTGCGTTGTGCGTTCTATTTGTCAGTGAAACGTGAAATAGTCTCGTCAACCAATCGTATTTCATTTTAGTTTATACATATTTTATTCACATGAGATGTACAATGGTAATTTATTTTTTTAAATGCAGATAGCAGAAAATTCACAAGAGAGTAGCATAGAAAAAGAACAGATAATATTTAGAAGAATATTGTTTTTTTACATGTGTTCAAATCGCTTTGACTCACTGATGAATGATTAGACTAACTTATAAATACAGTTTTGTTTTGACATTATGATAGGTCTGCACTTCCTTCTAGCAAACTTTTATGGTTAACTGCAATCCCTACTAATGTACAAATGCGCTCAATAGGTGACACGAATTTTAATCTCTGTTGTTTATACAACGGACATTCACAAAAATAATGATATGAGTTCTCAACAAGATTACCACATACACAACTAGGATCAGTTTTAATCCCAAATCAATACAAATCAAAGTTCAAACTACTTACTGAATTTCGCAACTTGGTAAGAATTATATTAGGATTTCTTTTACCGGACGAGTAATACATTGGTGCATGTGCCCTGTAGTTGGATATTGATGATTTAAACGCAGAAATATTTTGCGTGTTACGAACGTAAGTTAGTAAGTTATTCCAAGAACTTATTGTAGATGGAAAAAATTATTCTTTTGAATGTTTAAAGAAGAATTCCAATGAAAAATGAAAATCATCCTATTAAAACATGTTTTGTTAATGTTTCCGTTCATTGCGACAAATATTTTTTTAGATATTTTACCAATTCTACAATAAAATTCAAAGTTGAAAAAGATTACATTTACGGACTTCAAAGGGCGCACCATCTTGCTGTCTCAAAGGATAAACAAGAGAGTAAAAAAAATATGACGTCAGCGACACACCACGAAATTAGGTGACTCACGTTGCGCGATGCCGGTCTGTCACGCTTGGAGATGTTCTTACCGTAACGATAGGGGAAGGGGTCACCGGTCGTGGAAATGGCGGAGTCATTCTATTTCCACATAACCAAGGCCTCTAAAGGACAAGTTATTATATTCTATTTCGGAGTCATGGCGGAGAAATTCTATTTCCACATAACCAAGGCCTCTAAAGGACAAGTTATTGGCCACTTATTGACACTTATTGACTTGCATAGGAACCGACTGGACGGTAACCACCGTAAAGTTCGGGAACCACAACGCCGTGCACAAGGTTTGAACACTTCCAACATTAAAAACAGGCTCGGTCTTAGTAATCATACTGAAATAAATTTTCACACGTTTTTGCTTAATGTAATATATTTTCATAGGAAATTAGACAGAGTTAGTTTCATAACATTGATTTTAATAGCACAATGTACAAATATCTTTTCCAGCTTTGTCAAGCGAATCCTAAAGCGAAACCTCGTATTATTGTGGTCATCAAACTGATTGGCTCACACCCATCGGATTATATTTGATGGACCAGAAGGTCCAATTATTTTCTAGTAGGAAATTATTATTGTTAATTGCGACAAGGACATCACTCTCTGTATGGAAATTTGTACTTATGCCTTAGAAATCTGATTCAGTTAGTATTGGTATGAGATCAATTTGATTACGAAAGGTGGTTTCGATTTAACTGATGAATGGCGAGGGGATATTGTAACTAAATAGTGCATATCTTTATTTTGTATGGTTTCGATATTAATTCATGAATCATTCCGTTATCAATCATAATCATTCAAGTTAAAGTTTATATTTCTTGCATAATTAATAATGATACTCTAGTTCAATGTTGAAAGCAAAAGTGTTATTAACGGTTTGGGAAAAAAAGAAGTAATGATTACATTTGAAAGAAATTTTTCTTTTTTAAGTCATATGAAAAACCGTATTCAAATCAAATCTTAAACTATTTTTCAATAATATTTATCAATTTATCAAACACGTTTTTAATAATGACATTCACGAGTTTCGAACGTAACGGTTGTTACAAATATCTTTAAATATCATGAATTTCAAATTATTTAAGAGTGGAACAGGTGGGCTTAGGCAAATTGTGTGGAAATCCACATGCTTAGTTATACACGGAATATCATGGACTCAATCATGTAAGTATGTGACTGCCTGACAACAAAGATATTCAGTGACAAATGTCATCATCGGACACACACAACAATCACACATGTCTTTACTCGACTACAGTAAACATCTTCTGTATCCGAGTCTCTACTCGTATTTTTATTATGCTTAGTTTTAGATTATCCTTCCTCGGACATGTATATAATGTACATAATAATAATACTAATAATAATAATACTAATAATAATAATACTAATAATAATAATAATAATTTATTGCCTTTCCAGGAATTTGTTTTACATCAACAGAGCTTCAAAACATTTATACAATCACATGAGATTATTATATCAGTACATGAATCAATTATTTTCACATTTGTTTAATAGAGATATTGTGTTTGGAATGAAAGATGTACGGGCTCTCCTAGTTTTCAATACTGGAACTTTGTAGCGGCGGCCTGAGGGGAGAAGGTGATATTCCGAATGTAGGTAGTGAGTTGGGTCAGATATAATACTAACAGCTTGATTTACGATCTGCCGCTTATCAAATATATATATAACAGTCAATATAACACTCAAACTTGACACCAGCGATCTTACTCGCAATGTTTACAATTTTGTTAACTTTTGATTTCAATTGAACAGAGAGAGACCCGTACCAACAGTGGAATGAGAATGTTAAAATATTTTGATTAAATGCTTTATAACATGTTGACATGACAGAGGAGTTTACATTGAAAGATCCGAGTTTACGCATGAGATGGAGACGTTGATGACATTTGATACACAAGGCTGCAATATTAAAGTTCCAGTTCAACTTAGAGTCAATGACGATAACCTAAACATTTATATTCCATCACAGTCTCAAGGCATTCACCATTAATCCTCACTGAAATCATTTAAGATGGTTTACTTCGAAACCAGTTCCTTCGTTTTGGTGACATTTAAGAGTAAATAGTTATCTATGCACCAAGTTGTGAAATTGTTTATGTCATCTTTATACATTAAATTGAAAGCCGTAATTTTGAGATCGAACGAATAGTTTTTCTATTGTGCGCAGCGCTTAAACACAGCAAGTCTAGTTTGTATGGCAAACTCCGGAGATGTTCGGAGATTACAACCTCCTCCTCGCAGCGATTTACTGTGATGTGTCCACGTCATAGCTATTTCACGTTTTGAAATTGATGTTTTATTCGGCAGGCCACTAGCCCCCCCACCCCCCCACCCCCTCCCCCCACCCCCCATTTTTTTTTACATTATTTGCACTGAGAATAGAATTTTGAGTACTTGTAACCCTTTTGTGTACTTATGTGTACTTATAACACACAAATTAGGTGTCCAAAAGCAAACCAAGGGACCTACCGCTAATCTACTATCATTGAAATAAACCAACTCGGCTTTGGAAAAAACTATTTTCTCTTCTCTACAGTGAATGTATATCACTTTATTTTACATTATTTGCACTGAGAATATAATTATGAGTACTTGTAACCCTTTTGAACCCTTGAGAAGCGCCACCTAGCGGTTACACGGGTCGGACGCGTATCTGATGTGCTCCGAGAATAGTTACAAAAAGTCACAAAAACGTAAGTCTCGCCTCGGAATTTCAACTTCAACACATATAAAAGTGTATATCTCTACTATGGGATGTGATACCGAGACATTTCGAGCCAGAATTGGATGCTTTTTAGGCGTTTTTATGGCCTTTATGTCTGTAAGACCGAGACGAGCAACCATCAGTGTACACGGACTGCACGTGCCCACGGGACTCAGACTCTGTCTTCACCTGGCTCTGGTCTGTTCACTGCTCCTCGTACTCTCCAACGATGTCGAGTCGAACCCGGGACCACGAAGACAAACTACGCTTGAAGGTGATGTTTGTGAATCCGAAATGTTAAAAGAAATTAGAGATATGAGAAGAGAAACAAAATCAAATTTTGAGAAACTTTTCGGCCAAATAACTCAACTTGAACATGACGTTGATAAACTCACAGAAGAAAATAAAGAACTGAAAACTACTGTGAAACGCTTAACAAACAAAATTGAATATCTAGACAATACCTCAAGACAAAACAACATCATAATGTACAACATCGAGGAGACACCAGGCGAGAAGAACGATGACGTCACAGAGAAAGTACTACACGTAATCAAGAATAATATGAATATCATGGATATAGAAGAGTTTGACCGCGTTGTTCGCCTTCCGTCGAAAACACGTGGTGCGAGACCAATGTTAGTCAGCTGTCTCAACTACAGACACAGGACCAGGATCTTACAGTCGGCCAAACTCCTTAAAGGACAAGGTATTTCTAGTTCACAGGATTTCTCAGAAAAAGTGACAGAAACTAAAGGGATTCATGACAAAGGCCAGGAGTGAAGGTAAATTTTCCACTCTTAAAGGCGATAAACTCCAAATCGAAAACAAACTGTTTAGGCTTAACGATACTGAGAATGATTTAGTTTTGTTAAAAACATTTCCTGCGCGATCTTCAGGAACTGTCTCCAACAGATAGGGGCGTGGCCAAGGCCCGCATGTGATGGATACACCACTGACTGCTGTTCTGTGGAATGTAGAAGGTCTAAAGAATAAAATTTGTAAGGAACATATCGCTAACTTTCTGAAGAAATTCACCTTTATATCACTTGTTGAAACATGGTCGGATGAAGATGAGGAGCTTACCTTTCATGGATATACTGTATTTAGAAAACGTAGACAAAAACATGTTAATGCCCTTAGGAATTCCGGCGGAATAATTGTGTTAATCTCTGACAATATATCCAAATATGTGTCATCAATACCAACTGTTAGTAACAACATATTATGGTTACGTGTGCGCGTACCTCATCATTATTATACACTTTTCATAGGTGTTGTTTACTATTCTCCTGCAAGTTCAAGCGCTCATGCTGATGAACCTATTTTAACTATTTTGGAAAATGATGTTACAAAATTTAGATCAGATGATCCAGACTGTCGAATAATACTTCAAGGTGACTTTAATGCACGTACCGGGGAGGGGCGTTTTACTGATTATATTGTAAATGATGACCCAAAGTATCTTCCGATTGATGATGACCTACATTATGTTACTGACGACGACATCGAACCACGTGCGTCACGTGACCCTATCATCAACAAACGAGGTTACGCTTTATTGAACTTTTGCAAGACATTAGACCTGAGAATATGTAACGGCCGTTTATTTCAAGACAAAGGAAACGGAAACATAACATGTTTTGCTAATAATGGTCAAAGTATTGTCGACTATGTAATTTGTTCAGACAATTCTTATGAATTGTTTGTCGACTTCAAGGTGTCAACGACAGTAGAGTCGACACATCTACCAATAACTTATTCTTTGTCATTGTCGACAGGATATTTAGAACATTTCCATAATATTCTTACACCTAAAATTAAATACCATTGGAACAAGGACTGTTTAGTAGAATATCTTCATAAATGGGGTGTTTTACCAGCAGAGGTTGTGAATAATTTTAACTCCTCTATTGATAAAGGTGATATTCAAGAAGCTTCGTCAACATTCGATACCATTATACATTCCTGTGCTAGCTTTTGTAAATCTAACATACTGCTATCAAGTCATGTTCCAAAGGGAGACAACTGGTATGATAAAGGATGTAAAAGTGCACGTGATACCGCCAGACGCCTTCTGCGTGCATTCCAAGCAAGTAACAGCAAATGTGATAGACAACAGTACGTGGAGTCTCTGTCTCTATATAAACACTTGTGTGCAGCAAAACTTGCCTCGTCATTTACAGATTTCACTAATAAACTGACAAATGCACTTTCTTCTAAAGACAGTAAGATGTTCTGGAAAACTGTAAAACAAAAATCATCGTTTGTAAATAATAACATTACACCGTCTGATTGGATGAATCACTTTAAGAATGTATTTCAAATTTCTTGTTTTTCAAATCATGATGAACGCTTTTATACATATGTCAGAAATTTTGTTGACTCGATCAGCGATAAACTTATTGATTCATCTGTGGAAAATGACTATCTTGACAAAGAAATATCCTACCAAGAAATAGTTAATGCCATCCATGAAATGCATAATGGTAAGGCACCAGGACTCAGTGGCATCCCAATTGAAGTTTTTAAAAATGCCCCTCATCATTGTATTGTTTTACTAAAATCATTATTCAATGGCATCTTATCTACGGGTATCTATCCATCTGAGTGAACTTATGGAGTTATAATTCCTTTGTATAAGAAAGGTAAAACTGATTGCCCTGGGAATTATAGACCTATAACACTGCTTGAGGTAACTGGAAAAATATTTTGTAAAATTATGAACAACAGGCTAAACATTTGGGCAGAAAGAGAAGACTTTTTTGTCGATGAACAAGCTGGGTTCAGACATGGATTCCAAACTCATGATAATATCTTCGTTCTTGATACTATTATCTGTAAATATCTTTCACTTTACAAGGGTCGTCTCTATTGTGCATTTATTGATTTGAAAGCTGCTTTTGACTCGGTCGACAGGTATAGTCTCTTTTATAAACTTTGGCTTGGCAATGTGAAGGGAAATACCTACAGACTATTGAAAAACATGTATCAGAATGTTAAAGCCTGTGTATCTATGAGAGAAGGTTACATGCCATTTTTCGATTGTTTATCTGGGGTTCGCCAGGGTTGCCAGTTGTCTCCCTTTCTCTTTTCCTTCTTTGTAAATGATATTGTGGAAAGTTTGTCAGCTGATGGCCAAAGAGGTATCAATCTAGACTTAATGGAGTTTTTCATCTTATTATTTGCTGATGATATTGCACTTTTTGATTTTACAGTTAGAGGTCTACAAAAGAGGCTTGATAAGTTAGTTTCTTATTGTGACAAATGGAGACTGAATATTAATATTGAGAAAAGTAAAGTTATTGTCTTTAGAAAGGCTGGTCGACTTAGACATTATGAAACTTTCCGTTTAAATGGTGAAGTGATTGAATTTGTTCCATCTTATAAATACTTGGGTGTCCATTTTTCTTCCTCTGGATCATGGTATATAACACAGAAAACTTTGGCTGAACAGGCAATGAAAGTATTAAATATCCTTAAATCATCGGTAAGGAATTTTTATAGTCTTCCGATAAAGGTTCTGCTCCATATATTTGACGTCAAAGTTCTGCCATTGCTACTTTATGGAAGTGAGATCTGGGGCTTTCATCAATCGCCATCTGTGTTGAATGTGCATGAAAGGTTCTGTAAACAGATTTTAGGTCTTTCTAGAAATACGCCGAACATCGCGGCGCTTGCTGAACTTGGTCGCTATTCATTAAAGGTAAATCAGTATGTCAAAATCATTAAATATTGGGTTCGACTTTTGTCTCAAACTGAAAACACAATATTAAAAAAGGTGTATAATTATCAGTATGGTCTGGCTGAAAAGGGTTTAGATTGTTGGGCTTTTAAAGTGAAATCACTTTTGTCTACTTACGTTGATTTTGCCACACATTACCAAACCCGTATCGGAAACATGTCGACGTTTGTAGAATTGTTCAAGCAACGATGTATAGACATAGACAATCAGTTATTCTCATCGGACATTAATTTGGTCTCAAAACTGGATTTTTATCGTAGGGTAAAAACATTTATAGAGTTTGAGTTTTATATTAGTAGTGTCAGTGTGAGACAGTTTCGTATTTTTCTTAGTAGGTTTCGCTGCTCTAATCACAATTTGATGATAGAATATGGTAGATATATAGGTCTTAAAAGGGACGATCGCCTTTGCCCGCTCTGTTTTTTTACCTTATATTGAAAACGAATACCATTTTTGTTTAGAATGCCCTTTTTATAAGAAATGATATTCTTCCAGAATATTTCAATACATATCCTTCACAATTAAAGCTAGCTCAATTATTTACATCAAAGAATATTCTTGTTATCAACTGCCTCGCAAAATACTTATTTCTTGCTATGAAAAAAAGAAATAGATTTCTGTCAATTGTTACAACCAAAACTATCTAACTAGTTGACATCGATGTGTTGATAATGCTCCACGGTGCTCTCATGTATACCAAAATGCTGTATGACCTCATGTATAATGGGCCTCTGGCCCCTTTACTGAATAAAATCTCTCTCTCTGTAACCCTTTTGTGTACTTATTTGTACTTATAACAATCCAGGTTAAGTGTCCAAAAGAAAACTAAGGGACCTACCATTAATCTACTATCATTCAAATACACCAAATCAGCCTTGAAAAAAACTCACAATTTTTTATTTTGAATGTGTTGTTTTACTTCTAAATCATTGGGGATTTAAAGGGATAGATTTAAAGGGTACAAAGAAGAAAGATTCCACATAGGTACTAATTCCATCTTTACACGCATCACAGGCATGTAGTATAGGAGTACATTCTTGAAAATTATTCATTTTCAATCTCCATATGACTGTTTGGTTCAGCTGCTTTTTGGACATCAGCAATTTATCAAAATCATGGTTTTAAGAGAGAGCATCATCATCAATAACATCACCATACACCACACACCACAACAACCATCATTATCATCCTCAAAGCTGTCACGTTGCGGGGCCTTGATGTCGACCAACTCTCTAGAAAGAGCGCACTGGCTCTAGCTTCCCATCCACAAGAGTGGAACTAAGACTCTCATTAGCAACAAGAACAACAGACATTGGAACAGAGATGTATTCCATAGAGCCACCTGCTAATTGAAATGCATTGTATAATACTCTAGGCTTTTGATGGCCTTTTTAACCCATTAACCGAAAACAGTAATATTTGGTTAGAACGTCTTTTATAACTCATACTTTAGCATGCATTATCTCGATATCTTTTAAGTCTTGAGAAAGGGATTGATATATTTTGCGAGCTGCGTAAATTATAATTTGATTTAGAACTTACGTTCATGGGAAGTAATTCGTTCAAGTATAAAAGGGCCATTTAATTTTGAATTTTGAACATCAAACACAACTTTCGTTTTCTCCTTCGTTCTTGGAAGTTCAATGTTTCCCAACCTGTTTCTTACTAATGATATCTATTTGATGTATATTTAGGTAAACCAGTCACTATTCTCGCTGCTTGTAGTTGTGACTTCCTTTTTTGTTCAAAAGTACATCCGTCCCAAACTTCGCATGCGTATTCTAAATGTGGCCGAATGAACATGACATAGATTTTATTAAGGCTATCTCTACACAATACATATTTCAAAAGGCGCCTGGATGCAACCATTTTCGAAACTTTAAGTATCATGCCTTCAATATGTTCAGCCTATTTTCCACTGTTGGAAAAAACAACTCCAAGATGTTTTATGATTATTTACAATTCGTACTTCAACACCATCAAAATACAGATGTGGCAAATCATTTTCATTTTTCATAGAAAAATGGATTTCTTCAGTTTTATCAGGGTTATACTTGAATAACCATTTTTATTCAAGTTAAATTCAATAGTAAAGCCCCTGGCTTCAGTGGTGTCTGTATTGAATTTTTTAAGAACGCACCAACAATATGCATTGAAATGTTAAAGGGAATAAGAAATCATGTTAAAATTACACTTTCCACATGTAACACCTTACTCATAAACATAATAATGTTAAATTCCAATTTTAAATTTTTTTTAGGACCATGCATATATAAAAGATACACGCTACTTAAATTAGCTGAAATCGACTGACCTAGTAAAAGGACAAGTTTTATGTCACGTGATAATGTGACGTCATGAAGGGAACGTAAACATGGCGTCAACACGTATTGAGTACCAACTCAGTGACCACATTGATGGCTCGCCGTGGCCTTTCGACTCATCTGACAATGGAGATGAGTCGGATAGGACTAATATTAATTGCCGGCAAGTTCGACCGAATCGCAGAATCCGTATAGATTCGAGCCAGTGAGGGATTCCTCCTCAAGTTCTGACGGCAACTGCTCTGACGACCATGACCGATTGAACACTGCGTGCATGGTAATTTTTCATAGGAATGAAGGCCTTATCATTTTATGTCAATGCTGTATTAACATTTAATTTGAAAATTAATCAAAATATCTGTTAAGTAGATTATTTAACAAATGTCTTGAAATAAAAATAATATAGTGTTAATAGGAGTTATTTCCCTTGGCCATTGATCGTATGAAGATGGACCATAATTTGGTTTCTTTCTTAATTATTCTGTCAATTGTAGGATTATCTATACTAGAATTTAATTATAGTTGATCTTGTTTAACATGTTTGCATCTATATATATGACCGTTTCGAAATAAATTACACTCATTCAAAGTTATCTAAAATAGCAAAACAAGTAAACTATTTAAATGTATCACCTGTTTTCGTGGTATTTACATAGGACAACGTCGCTCGCTTGCCATAAACTGGTCCCGGCTAGACAGCACTTATTTTGTTGATAGTTGTTTTGCATTGACACGATCAATATTAAATAGATCTATCCAACTGCAGATGTCACTAAATTAATAAAAATCAAGTGATATTTCATGCTTTTCACTTGATGCACTTCTAGAACATTTTTTTTAATCAATCGTTTGTTCAAAATATACGTCATCAAAGTATCTTAATGGTTGCTACCTCTTGCTGACATGATTCTTATTCTCAAAGATATAACCAGAGAAGAATCCCTGATTTATTTTAATCTGTGCAAATGCAGAAGGGTTATTGCTAATTGATATACATTTGGGCATTTGTAGAATTTTTCAGTGAAAAATAAATTATGCATATTTTTAACATCTAAATTTTGCTTTATACGTATCCATAGAAATTGGTGTTCTATCATACACAAGATATTAAGCTGTTAAGAAGAATTTTGGCCTAAGAGTAATTGAGGGGTCCGAATGACGGGGTATCTAAAACGTATATAAAATGCTACCCAGTCCTTGAAAATAGTTCAGATGAAGATATTCTGGAAGCTGAAATAATTGACTGTTACATACTGTATTATTAGGAATCATGGAATTTGGTTGCAAAATGAAAAATCATCATGAAATCGAGTAATTTTCGAGTTTGGTTGCAGTTCCTTATAGGCAACTGCAACCAAATTATTTTTTGTCAAATATTCATCATTTTTCATGTCTTGGCTAATAATAATTTGGTTGCAGGTAATAAAATCATTTTTAGAAAAGGTTATTAGATCAATTTGGTTGCAGGAGACTTCAAATTTACCTAAATTGACGAGAAAACAACCAAATCAACAGTTTCAGTTTGACATGTTCCCTCTGACACAACGTGTGACGTAATACCATTCGCTAAGTAACACGTCTTTCAATTGGCTAATTCAGTATCAAACATTTTCAATAAAATTTTGACGTTCGTTTTTACTTATTCATGATTGATTTTGATCCGTTTTTAGATAGAAACTAGTCATTAAACTTACTTGATGATGTTTATTTTCTATCAAAATTAGTTTGCTATCAGAGGCATCCGTTACAGCCAATGAGAATAGTGTTGAGATTTGACAATTCGAATTCGTCTCGGGGCCACGTTGTAAAAACAAATGGCAATTTAGGAATAATTTGGTCAAGGAATGTCATAAATACTTACCAAGACATGATAAACTATAGAGAATGTTAGATTTAACAAGGTTAGTAGAAATTTTCCATCCACTTTGTCAGAAACGACAGCGAAGCAGGACACGACATGATCGAAAACCGGACTCGGTAGCTTTGAGCATGTTGCCGATGTTTCATTGAAATGTAAATAAACAGCCAGGTAAAGTTCCAACATTTGCGATATCATCGTTTAGTTTCTCTCTGCAACCAAATTATTTTTAGTCAAGACTCTTCTGTTCTATGAAAACGTGTATTTTGATGGTTTCAAGAATTTGGTTGCAGTTGCCTATAGGGGACTGCAACCAAACTTGAAAATTAGACGTTTTCAAGGTGATAAATCGGTCTGCAACCATTCCCAAAAGGTTTCATGTTATATATCACTGTATAGAAAATTATCTCAGCTATAAGAAAAATACCATTTGGGTTTTTTTTAAGGACTAGGTTGCATTTTACAGTTGTTTTAGAGACCCCGTCATCCGGACCCCTCAATTACTCTTAAGCCAAAATTTTATATCTACAGTGCACACTTACTAGGCTTTTAAAGAGAGAGGGGGGGAGAGAGAGTGAACTTGTTTTCATTGTCTCACCAAATAAAATTGACAAATAAACTGCATTGGATATTGCACCTTTCATATTGGTCAAAATGTTATGAGGGACAATTTCTCTTACTTATAGCTAAACAACAGTACTTAAATATAATATATCTAAGTTTTGTATCCGACTTCAATCCCGATTTTCATAAAGACAATACATTCAAGTAAATAAAATACCAAACAGTTTCGATGCGTCCTTTAATTAAAAAGATATAACGGTTCAAAGTGCGAAGAAATTGGCCACCTCGAAAGCCCAATTAAAAAAGTCTCTAGAGTCGCCTGAGCTCCCCTTCGGCGGATATGACGTCATAGACAGGTGTCACTCCGCGTTTGTTTGTAAACAAAGTATATATCAATGCAGATATGGGTCGCATTCGTATACGTTTTCATTGCGAATGAGACATGCCTTCTTCCTGCGTTGCTGCCATCCGTACTAATAAGAAATCAGGAGACATTCAACTGCATTGATTTCCGAAGGATCCTGTCCAATTCGACAAAGTTTGTTACTCAGAAAACAGCGAAGTGGAGTCCCAATGACAGGTCTGTCATCTGCTCCGATCATTTCACAGAGGACTGTTATGATCTTTCCTACGATTTCAAAACGGACTTTGGACTTGCCCCGTATAGGAAAAGACCCGTCAAAAATGCCGTACCAACAGTTAATAAACAGATGAAGATGATAACAGGCCCGCTACCCGTCTGTCCAGCGAGATATGACAGTCAACCATATCGGAAGAGACGGACGGAATACTTTGAGAAGAGGGAACGAAAGAGGGTAAGGAATTTGAAAGATAGGCTAATTCAAAATTATATTCAGGGGGAGATGGGATAAATAATCATGAAACTTTTGGGGAGTTGACTATAGTTGATGATTTTGCAGACGAATGTTGAGTTTTTATCTGCAGTATAATATGTCTCTTTAAATTCATCGGGTTGAACTAAATAGTTATTTCAACATGTTGGAGACTATAATGAAATTAGGTGCTGTAAATGATACACAGTGACAGGTTTGTAGTTTGTTACATTACTAGTTTTGGGGCATATATTATTTTTTATGTGCCGATTACTATAAGGCTACATACAAAAATGTGGCCACGTCACTTATGTTTGTATGTTGACACTACAGTTTTGGTAATAACATTTATGAAAAATTTAAATTTCTTGCTACAGCGTCATTTTAGAAACAACAAAAAGTAAAATTAAAGTCATACATTTTCCATTATATGTAGCCTTACAGTGGATAATTTATAATCTATTTGATATTGATAAACATTGCAGTATGAAATAAGATATTTAGTAATACAGATTTGTTAATATATTGTCATGTGTCACGCGTATTGACAAACCTAATTACCTTCAAGTTTCAATAAAGGCTGTTGATCATGTGTGAGGATAAAGTTTAGATAACTAATCAGTGCCTTGTGTATTACCTATTGGAAATGTGCCAGGTGCTGAGGTCATTAAGTTTATTGCTTAATTACCATAATGTACAGGTGTGTGGCATTTCATGTACACTGTTGGGTAATAACTTTATGACTATATTGTCTGGTGTGAAAAAGTAGTGTTAGGTAACTGAAAACCTCTCTCTTGTAAAATACCGGTACTAAAGTACTGAAGGAAATGGAAATAATATGCTTTTCAGCGTTAATATTTTTATTTGGTTGATATAGTTAAAACTGAAAAAGAATTTCATATTTACAATACATTTCCAAGCTGGCTTTAACTTACATCACAATCAACAATAAATGTTGTGTTATTATTGACAATATTGGCCTACGTCACTCTAGAGTAGTACCACACTCTTTATCTCAAACATTAACTCACACAAAACAACAACAATAATCTGTATCCTTACTATGCAAAATACATTAGTACGTAACAATTTTTATGAAGGTGGCAAATCGCGAATCAAGGGGTACATTTACTAAACACATCAAAGATTTGATCTTCATTATCACTAATAACTGGGTAATAAGGCCAAAAACAGCTGCTCGGAACCTCGTATCCCAATGACGAGATCCGGAAGTTGCATTGTTACAGTCATGCAAAGCAGAAACACGGTGTTACGATATTGAGTTGACACTTTAAAAAGGCACAAAGTATTAACAAATATTCTACATATACAATGGTCAATTAACTACACAGGGGAATAGTCGATTTGTCTAGGTGTTCAAAAAAAAAACAGTCACAATGGCGGCAGATATCAGTTTGGGTTCACTCGATCGGCATTATCGGAGATTTACAACCCAAACAAATAACAACAACAACAGTTAATTAATGTCAAACAGAAGATGTCAACGTATTGATATTAATAGCTTTGGTGACGTAGCCGCTTTTTTATAAGTACAATCAGTGAAAATATATACGTTCACGATCGCTGGAATCTATTATGTAAACAATGAAACAGATCAGCCAGTCGTTAACGAGTCCTGTCTATGTCGTCACAACCGCCCAAGCACCTGATTGGCTAATAAAACGTTTGGCGTCTGTTTTCCGGAAGTGTTTATAAAACACGTTTTTTCTGCTATTTTCAGGTGGATGTGAACCTAAATATTGTTGATATTTATTCTTAACTGTGTTATGAGGTATTTTCGCTAATCGTACCCCCTATGTGGATATAGTATCTTTAGAGAACAGCAAATAATAAACACAGACACACACTTACATATTATAATATATACCAAATATCACTTATAAGCATTTGTCAATCTTCATGTTAGATTGTCTTTCTCAATCTACCACTACAGTGATTTGATGGCGGCATATTGTTCACTCCTTTGCAAGTACTAACACATAAACACGTAACGTACGTCATATTTTCACATTTGTTGATGTACTTGCATTTTTATTTGTAAATACAAATACTGCATATCTACACACCATGTTGAGTAGATACAGTGTGTTGGTATTTCAAATATCTGAATAATAATTAAGAATTTATGGAAATGATATCCCGATTTAAGAGATAGCGCGTAACATCAACCAATGTAATGATTATTAATATCAAACAAGTGATTTATTCTGTTGGGACTGTGTCAAATCTAATTATAATTTAATATGTGTATGTATCCATTCAATGGCAGACAGGGTCGTGGATCTATGAAGCATATTGTCGAATTTAAAAAATCATGTACATGCTAAACCTATTATTGTTACAGGACCGCTACTGATTGTGCTTGATATAGGATGCGCTCAGCTAGTTCAGTAAAGTAATATTCGAACAAACAGTTATATTAATAATAGTATTCAAAGTAGAACAACACTGGCGTTCAAAATATCAAATTGATAGTTCAGGACATGACATCCCCAAAGTGATGCATTCAAGAAGTAAAGGTAAAATCAAAGTGTCACTTTCAATAGCCTCAAATTCTTAACAAATGATTTATGAGTACATGTACATAAATGTTTATAATAACGCTTCCTCTCGTTTCGTCTTAGATATATGAATTCAATGTTTCAAAATTGGTAACTTAACAAAGATTCCAATCGTTTCATCTGATTTAATAAACCTTCTTTTTAAAGTATTTATTTTTCTCTTCCAAGACCAACGTATGCAAAATGTTTTCATTTACAAAACGTAGTATATTTTTGCACAAAGAGCAACGATTTTAATTTCTTATTGCTTTCCTGAGGATAGCATCTTATTTACGAAACTGTTATCTACATTAATGGATGCTAAACTGATTTAAAAAATAAGTTCGTTGTTATACTATACGACAGACGCACATACGCGGCTCTCGCTGAATAAGAGGTGCTTTCAATTAACGCACATAGGCGTCTCTCGCTGTGAGAAACTGCTAATCAACGGACGCTTATATGCGGCCCTCGCTGTGAGGATCTCATTATTTTGACGCATATACGCGGCTCTCGGCGTTAATGAGTTAAAGGTTAATCCCAACTTGAGCTTCATGAGATTGTGAAAGATCGTAGAATTGCATCTAAAAGAATTCATGTTGAAAGAGTAATTGGACTTAGTAAAACTTTCAAAATTTTGAAAGTAGATCTTTCACCCAGTAAAGTAATACTTGGGTCTAGAATTGTGTATGTATGCTTTGTTATTTCAAATTTCAGAAATTCCATTGTGAACGAGTCGGCCTGAAGTACTATGAAAGCTTTAAACATCAACACAAACTTTGTTGTTTGAATATTGCAAAAGAATTAATACTTTTGGACTATGTAACTTGAAATGGGCAGTGTAGATTTAAGGATGTTCACTCCTCACCTGCTGCGCATGACCAAACTGTAAACTTACAAGTCACAGTCACAAAACTCAAATAACCTTAAATCATAATGTTCTCATATAAACTAACGTCCAAAAGAAACTTTACACCATTTTTGATAAGCTCTAGATCAAAAACAACACAAGATAGATGGACGAAATAAAGTGTATTAAAACGATCAACATGTCAACATAATAACATCAAAACATGGTTGTCACAAAGCGTCTGGTCATGACGTTACAGCTGCTTATGTGGAGGTGGGGTCACAAAACTGTGTTTTCAACATCATGTGAAAGGGGCAGTACACTAAGAAAATCCTTCAAGTTCAATAACGTGGTGCATTAATACCGTGTGTGACCACCTCGTGCCTCAATACATGCATAGACCCTTCGACGGACAGAAAACGTCAGTCGTCTGACGCTACCATTCCTCTTGAAGTGCCAGGATTAGTTCTTGTCGGTTAGCTGGTGGGTGTGGTCTCCGTCGAATACGACGATCCATGACGTCCCAAAGGTGCTCAATAGGCGACATGTCTGGGGAACATGCAGGCCACGGCAATACCATCACGTTGTTGGCTGTGAGGAAGTTTTGGACGATGTGGGCTGTGTGGGGCCTGGCGTTGTCTTGCTGGAACAGGACGCCATTAGGTTGTTGATGAAGAAATGGGAGGACAGTCGGACGAAGGATGTGGTCAATGTAGCGCTGAGCAGTCAAATTGCCATTAACGATGACCAATGGTGTCCTCTCCTGTCCACAAATCCCTCCCCAAACCATCACACCACCTCCCCCGTACGGAACAACCTCCTGAACACAGCAAGCTGCTGTTCGTTCCCCTCTTCTACGGTACACGCGTTGCCGTCCATCAGCCCTGAACATATTGAAACGACTTTCGTCTGAAAAGACGACCCTCTGCCAGTCACGTCGCTGCCAACGCCGTACGGTTCTGGCCCATCTCAACCTTCGACGACGATGTTCAGCAGTCAACCGCTGTCCTCTGTACGGCCGGTGTGCTCTGATTCCATGAGCCCTGAGTCTTCTAGCAACGGTCTGTCGGCTGACCACGTGACCAAGAGCATTCCACGCAGATGACGTCACTGCAAGGAAGCGGTTTCGTAGATGTAAAGTCCGCAGGTGCCGGTCTTCATGGGGGGTTGTCACCCTCGGTCGTCCCGTTCTTGGCCTGTCAGATGTCTGCCCTGTCTGTCTGTAACGTTGAATCAAGTTATAGACAGCTACACGAGAACAGCCAAACGTTCTTGCAATATGGGTATGGCTGGCACCCATTTCCATCATACCTAGGGCTCGCTCACGTTCTTCTGGTCTCAGTCTTGGCATATCTTTTGTGTTTTTTTTACATTGTGGACCCCTGACATGCAATTGGTATCTATTTTATACCTTTACTGCACGTGCGGTTATGGCTGCACGTCATGCACGTGCTTTTCAATTTTTTTGCATTTTTACCAAAAAGCACGAGGGGTACAAGGGTCATTTTCAACACACAGAAATGTTGGGTTTGGGCGATATATTCCATATTACTTCAATTGAAACTTGTAGTTTAGATTTCGATATTTTCAAATTTTAAAAGTGTAAAGTTTCTTTTGGACGTCAGTTTAATAAACCAAGATGAAGTGGTAATTTTAAACCATATCATAAAATATTTGAAGATTGTGATAAATACCTCAGACCCATTTTGGGTTAGGTATTTCAGATCCCTTTTCTAATCAGAATTCACACATAAACACAAATAAGTTCACAATTAATTTATTACATATATATTTTGATATTATTTTGAACTCAGATGTCTTAACTGGATTTAAAACTGATCATTCAGCCATTTCATTTACTCTCTCAAACAAAAAAAATCAAACAAGAGATAAGGGTTGTTGGAAATTTGATACTAAAAACATTGCTGTTGATCAAATCAATGATGAAATTAAGCTTAAAATAAGCGATACTCTCTTTTTGGAAACATTTCTAATGAAAGTTAGAGGCAAAACTATTTCTTTTGCATCTTTTCTGAAATGGAGAGTTTGAAGTGCTGGAGAAAATAAAATTTAACATTGATAGGGAAAATAACATTAGCTCTTTCAAAACAAGAACATATATTCAGCTTACTGCCTTACCCTCCAGATAACTTTATCAAATCTCCTTAAAAGATTTTTTTCAGATTTATCTGGAATGATAAGAATGATAAAATTAAAAGAACTACAATGAAAAGGCAGAAGGAGGATTAGGTATGGTTGACATAAAAGCCTTTATTGAAGCAAATGAAACTATCTACCCTTAGACTCTACTGTAGAAAATCCTCTGATAATAATAACTGTAACATACCTTATGCTGCAATGTACAGTTATGGAGCAAATGAAGATAAGCTATTCAAAATCGAAAACCCTTATTGGAAAGATGTTTTTAAGCCATGGAATAAATATTGTAGAAAGTTTAATTTTGAACTTGATTCAAGCAATATTGATGATATTCTTGCAGAGCCTTTATGGCTCAATCATAATTTTAAAAACCAATTTCATGTTATTAGACATTGGGCAGAAAAGGGTTTATTGACAGTTAAAGAATTATGTGATGAACATGGATTTTTATCCTTTGATGAATTACAGTCTTAATATGAAATAAGAGGGACAATATTAGATTATTTATACCCACTCTATATCCTACCAGATTCATGGAAAAGGACTATAAAACAAACAAGAATAATTTTTCTAAATAATCTATAGATACATAAGCAACTATCAAAGAATTATCTTAAAACCTTCTAAAGGACAAGCTCGAAATTTGGTCTAAATGGGAAGTGCTTTTCAATGACTGTCAATTTGGATATTTGGATTTGTTAAAGAAATCCTGAGATAACTTCTTGATGATTGACCTCTTTGTACTTATTTGTAACAAATGAGAAGCTGTTTATCTTTTGAGAAGTAATTTACAATAAATTTCTGTGAATATATATTTATTTCACTGTAATTCAAATGACAAGATTGTTTGTTGTTTTATCAATTTATGAGCTTGATCTAGAAGTACATGCCACTTAGTTAATAAACTAATGTAACATTGTTTTGTTTTGGTTCACACTTTCTGCAAAAGTACAAACTCTTGTACTTTTAAAATTTGAGATTCTTTAGGGATTCAGTCACTTAAAGTTAGACAACACCACAAGCTTACCATTTCACTAACAAGGGATTAAACCCAAAACTGTATAATAATTGGCACTTTTGCACATTGCTGGTCCCAAATCAGAACAGTATGCTACAACACTGAAGTTTATCTAGAGGTAAAATTTAACAGGAGTTCACAACACTGATGCAATGTAAGGTCTCAGATGTTGTTTATAGAATAGTTCCAGTTTTGGGAGCATAGAAAGCTGAAAATATTCATTGTCAAGATTTATCACTTCAACGAACATATCACAGAATGTGTAAACAACAAAATAACATTTTCGTTTTGCAATGTACAATTGTCCTTGAATCTGATGATAATAATTGCTTCTCTGATTCAAACAAATCTTTCCTGTGGAATCATACAACAGATATGGAAATTTCTTTCCTGGTTTTATCATATCATTACGGCCAGCATAAGGACATTTCACTTCAACCAACATATTTTCATCAATAACAGCATCTGGAGTAGCACCCAGGAAGGGAATATCTTTATCAACGAAAAAACCTGCTTTTTTAGTTGTGATCTTATAAAATTTTTCAAAATGAGCAAGAGCCTTTTTTTCATACTGTCTACCATGTATTATAGGCCTTGTGCATACTTGGCTATAAAGAAGTGAATGGCATAATTTCTGATTGTTCCTTCTACTTGTCATTTTGGTCACTTCTCCAAATCTTGATGCAGTTAGCCGCCACTTTCTCTCTCTATGCCATAGTTGACTGTTGACTTGGTCCCTTGTGCCCTGTTCTATCTGGATAGCTTCATCTTCTGTTACCTGAAAAACATACACTAACTTTATTGAAGTTGTAAATATACCTACTAACATTTTTAGGCAGGGCGACAAAGTTAGATAACAATGAATCATGACATCATTTGATATGTTAATGTGAGATGTGTCTCATTGGATGGGTGTCTGCTCACCACCCAGGAGACTGGGATATGATTCACTGTCACATTAGACTAAAAGACATTAAAGTGAGAGTTTGGTGCTTGACATATAAAAGACAAAATAACCCTTGAACTGGCACTGCACTTTAGTAAATAAATAATAATTTCATGTTCACCTTCAATGCCCTATCAACCCAGTACTCTGAAAATGGCTTCTCTAAATAGTCATGATCCTGCACAGCAATCTTAAGGTCAGCCTTTGGATGTAGGTAGCGTAGAGATAGGTTTTGGGAAGTAGCGGAGCAGAAGTTGACCATCATGTTACGGACATAGTCATCATAGCCAGCCATTCTTCGGTACTTAATTGGACGTGGATCTTCCAACATCTTGTCCGACCACTTCCGCTTTGAAGGCAGAGACTCAGCTTTCACTGGCGAACATGCAAACATGCATTTGACATAGTTAATAATATATATGAAGTGACACAACCTGGAAGTCAATGAAAGTTCAATATTCAATATTTGTCATTATTTCATTATTAAAATGAAGGCAATTCTACTTATGTCAAAGCTATAACTTAATGTTGCAACACATCAGTTTCAAAATGTTATTATCTATAAATATGTTTAAAATATGTTTAAAATCTGATATGGATATCATTATGTGCTCAGATGAATTTCTGATACCTTTATATGTAGATTTTGGTTTGTGGAATGTTTGGAGATTCTCTGTGCCGCTCCTCTCCACATGAAGGCTGCCAGTTGAAATAAAGTGCTCCGCCATAAGAAGGACTGCTGCGATGTGCTTGCAGGTAGCATGGGGCCCCTTCCCTGCAGGTCACTCACAGTGGGAGATCACTGGAGCACCTGTCTCGTCAACCGGGATCTTGTAGTTGTAGCTTACCTTTTAAAGAAATTTGCTTTAGTGAATTGTGACTATGACAGCAAGTATTTCAAATGTTTAGTAGCATAAAATTACACAAACCACAATCTCAAGAGCAAGCTAGAATAGCTTTAACAATGAAATCTAAAGTTTGAAGTCTAAAATGACAAAATATCTTTATCAACTTTTCCTACTAAAAATATTCAAATGAAGTCTGTCTCAGCTAGCCTAAGATCTTTGGGAGTTGCTAGTTTTAATTTCTTATCCTAACGTAACTAAATTATTTCAATATATATTTTTTTTATCGAACATTCATTGAGAAAAAATCCTTACTTTATTTTTCATTGAGGCACCCACAATGCCACTGAAGTATGTGGATAACCCCTCAAACAGAACACTGCATGCCAGGACCCTGTTTGCAGTGAACATCCTTGCTCCCTTCTCCAAAGCCTTCAAGTTGTTGACAGTCTGAAGGTCTTCTGCCATACGGTAAACAAGGTACCCCTCTGTCAACTCCTTGGAGATCGGTGGTAGGATGCCTTGGTGGTGAGGTAGCAACTGGGTGAATCCTGATGAGGGCCAGCTTACATCGAGTGGCTCAGGAAGACTGATGACCATGCCACGGAAGTCATCATTTCTGTCATAAGCCTTCAATGTGCAATACAAATGTTGGTGTTGAATATTTAATTGAGGATACCACTCGTGACATTACACTCACATATTATTGGAAAATTGATTATTACATATACATGTATATTGCCGAAATACAATTAACATAATTAGATTATGTGTGTCAATTACTGAAGATTATCAATAAAAAAATATGAAAATATCTTTTCAGAAACAAGATGACAATGTTGGAAGCTTTTATCATCCCTCACAAGAAATGATACTATCTTACACATTGATATTTTTAATAATGTCATCTGTCCCTTATTAATAGTGTAGAAAAGGTGAAAATCAACATTATTTTCACAAATAGTAGATATCATCAAACACAATTTTATTATGTATTTAAAAAACATTGGGAAATGTCTCACCTGACTATCAAACTTCAGAAAGTGAATGCAATTTGTTTTGCCTTCTTTTGAAAAGTTTCTGATTTTCTAACATGGACAATGTATCAGAGCATAAGATACTTGCAACACACACTACAAAAAATAACCCATCTTCGTTTAATTTAAGAATATTTACTTTAAAAGAGACAGGTGTTGAATTGATTTATTAAACTAATAAAACTATCATTCAGTGAATCATACAAGAGAATGTTAGGGAGGGAAAACATTCCTCTAGTAACACAGGCCTTTATAAATAAAGTATTACTTACTCATCAATCTGAATAAATCTATATCAACTCGTATATACTGAATTGTGTAAACTTCATATAGGCCAGTGCGAAATATCTCTAATTACCAAATAATAAAAAAGTAAATATGAATGATAGAATCACTTTTAAAAAACGAAACATTTATTTATTGAATAATTTGAATTTATTTTTCTCATATGTAGCAAACAATAATTCATCTCACCGTAAATTGACTCAAATTATGTACGAAAATATAATGTTATATAAATAGCATAATGCTACAATGGAAATTGCAATCACTAACAACAGAAATAATAAAAACTCGTATTGATTTCGACCTAGTCCAGTCGTTACAGTTTTTCCCCATTATTGATTGTAATGGGCATCATGATTGGTGGAAAACAAACTACCGACCAATCAGCACGCTTAATAGATCCGCTAAGCTCCTAACACCAGCATACATTGATAAGTGTGCCGAGTTATCGATAAAAAATAAACTGAGTATGGATATCATGAAGTTCTAATTTTTTTACTATGATATTACCAGTTATTATCGACTTTTGAAAATAAACATTCACTGTTTTGTTTTACGTTTCATATATACATTCCTTGTGAAAACAAGTCGAAATAAATCCCATCTGCGTGTTCATCATCAAATACCCTAACGACTGACCTCTAGAAGGCACATTTTGGTTTTTTTCAATGTTTGATGGTGAAAATATTAGGTGAAAATTTACAAATGAATTGTCTATTTTCAATTGTATGAAGGAACTCACAAATACAAATGCTATATTTACTGAAATGCATTGATTATGTCATCGACTTTCAAAACAGGTGACACCCCTATATTGCAGTAGGCCCTAGATACCTCGTCAGCGAAAGTTACTATTTAGGAATATTTTATTGTTGTTTTACTTATACTAAAATAAATATACCTTTCAATGAGATCACTTTTTCTGCCAGTAGTTGCTGCTTGTCTCCTTATCAACTCTTGCTTCAATTTCTGCACTGTGAATTCTTCGTAAGATGCTGCCATATCGCGTCAGTAGTAACCGAGCTAGGTTTCCGCTCTCGATTCGACTTCGTTTTCACGGAAAAGTTGGCGCAGCGCGTAACGCAAAACGCATCAGTACGAGCTTCGCGCGACAATAACTGATAGTACACCCGCGCCCCCAAGCGGATTAGTGTGACGGCGAACCCCTCGGTCCTAATCTAACGCTGAATTTCAAATGATCGAAAACAGGACAATATTTAATCAAGAGCACGTTAAACTGTCATGTTAGCTGACATTCTTTTAGGTTGTGCTTTTCGTAATCAACATAACTGATGATTATTTACAGAATTACAGACATATATTGTTTATTGTATTTAACATGATCAACACTCACCCTTGAAAATTCCCTCTTGCGAAACAACGAGCGCTAGGTCACTTCGACTTGAAAGCCTGTTCGCTCGCAGTTGCGCTAACAGTTTCTTGTGGCATACATTTGTTGGCAAGACCTTGAGACATGCACACGGCTTCATTTTATGTTTCGATCCTAACGTTGTAGCTACATAATAAGGTTGGATGTAGGAATCGTCGTTGAAATGTTCTGAATAAAATTTAATTTAATGGGTACTGATTTCCAGTCGGCTCGGGTTCTTTGCACAATTTTCGTCCATCGTTTTGGGATATCGATATCCCGTGGCAAATATGAAGCATTAAGTTCTCTTGTGTGGTGTGACTACAGTCTACAGCCACCTACAACACATATACGAGGCATTTCCGACTCCTCTGTTCCCAGCTTCTATTCGGCTCTATGTAACGATATGGCGGGTCGACGTAATGTGTTCCTTCCGTGACGTCATTAGGTCAGAGGTCAAATTTTGTTTACGTTTTCATGGGTGATCGAGTTTAGCAGCCAATTACTAATTATTGTGTTCGGTTAAAAAATATTTGTTTGCACCATTTGTAACTTTACACTTCAAATAACATTTTTAATCTTCAAAATAGGTCACATTTCTTATTCCCTTTAAAATCATTGTTTAATAGAATCCTCTCTACAGGCAGCCTATTTATCCCCCAGAATGGACCTTCGGAGTTATTATCCCTATCTTCAAGAAGCTAGGGTAATGTTAATGATCCGGCAAATTATAGACCTATAACAGGCCTACCAAAGAAAAAATCGAATTGCGATGAAAAGCATCGAAACGTACACTTAAAGATACGAATTCGCATCACAAAATATCGATACGAAACGAAAAATGTCGAAATGGCATCAATGTTACGACGAACCGCACTTTGAAAGAAGCGAAACGCAACACCATGACTGCGCATGCGCAGTAACATTAACGGAAGCAAAACAAGACATGGATGTTGTACGACCACGGTAAGTAATATATTGCATATTTCATGATCAAATTGGTATTACAGCTACTTATATTGATTTCATAATACGTTCAATATCTAAAATTGATTGACCACCGAACTCCTGTTATGAACAACGATGAATTAGGCTAGTAGAAATCGGTCATTGAAAGTTGCAGGCGTTGTTATGGTCGAATTTGCCGGGTCGTTTGACCTGCGTTCCGAAGGAGAAAAGAGGCCGTTTTTAATTTTGAGGAAAATATATGGTATTTTAGTTTAGTATGGAGTCGTGATAACTTACTTAGGTATAAGAATATTCATAAAATCCAGCTTTTAACGAAGTTAAGGCCTTTATCGTGTGTTTTCTTCACTATAGTCTGTTTCTTATTTTCCTTTGCCTATCGTATCTCTCAGGGTCTCGGCTTCACACGAGCCTAATGCCGCCTGGACGGGTTTGATGTTTGGTTACCTGCACTTAATTTGCACTTAAAAATAATTTCCCTAAAATGTATCTGGTTTAGACAAAATTTAAAAGAAACTGTTAGTCATGTCTTCCAAGCAAGTTATTCAAAACTTGAATTGTTGCATGAATAATCGAGATGTATAACGTTACTTGAAGTATTGGGTAAAATATTTTCTAAAATAATAAGCAACAGATTTACTATTTTGGGCTGAACGGGAAGACTTTCTTATCCCAGAACAGCCAGGCTTTAGACATGGATTCCAAACTCATGATAATATATTTATCCTTAACACTATCATCACAAGGTATCTGTCTCTCTATAAAGGGAGGTTATACTGTGCGTTTATGACCTGAAAGCTGCGCTTGATTCAGTTGATTGGAATAGTCTTTTTTACAAACTCTGGTTTGGAAATGTTAAAAGAAAAACCTTTAGATTGATCAAAAATATGTATGAGTCTGTAAAATCATGCGTGTCAATGAAGGCTGGATACACAGACTTTTTCCATTGTTCTCATGGCGTTCGCCAGGCATGCCAGTTATCCCCTATCTTGTTTTCCTTTTTTTATGAATGACATTGTCGAAAGTTTAGCATCAGATAATCAGAGAGGTATCAGTTTAGAAGTGATCGAACTCTTTATGCTTCTTTTTGCTGATGACATTGTTCTCTTTGATTTTTCAGTTGCAGGGTTACAAAAGAGAATAGACAAACTAGTGCAATATTGTGATAAATGGAAGCTTAGAATCAATGTAGCCAAAAGCAAGGTAATTGTGTTCAGATCAGGCTGTAGACTGAAAAAGAGTGAAAAATTCTTTCTCAATAATGAACTCTTAGAGATTGTCTCATCATATAAATATCTTGGAGTTCATCTGTCAAGCACAGGTTCATGGTATGTAACACAAAAAACTGGCTGATCAGGCATGGAAAGTGTATTGCACACTAAGATCCTCGATTCCGAATTTCACCAATCTAACCATAGATGTGTTATTTAAAATATTTGATGTAAAGATTTTACCAATTTTGCTATATGGCAGTGAAGTATGGGGGTTCCACGCAGTACCCAGTGTAATAAATATGCATAATAAATTTTTGTAACTTGTTCTAAGGCTTCCGAGGAATACTCCAAATACATTTGCTCGTGCTGAAATTGGTAGATACTCTATTAAAGTAAATATGTATTGTAAGATTATCAAATTTTGGACAAGAATGATTTCCCAAGTTGATAATAATATTTTGAAAAAAAACATATGAGTATCAATATAGACTTGCAGAGAAAGGTCGCCAATGTTGGGCATTGAAAGTTAAACATCTTCTAAGCCGCTATGGCTTTGGATATGTTTGGTTTTACCAGAATGTTGGAAATGTCAAAGTTTTTATGTCGGTATTTAAACAGATGTATTGACAACGATAACCAGTCATGGAAGGATAATATTTCATGCATCTCTAAACTTAACTCTCTTAACCATGTTAAAGCAAACGTTTGTTATGAATTTGACATCAATCACATTCATTGTAAAGAATTCCGTGTCGTAAGTAAATTTCAAAGGTCGAGTCATATGTTAATGATTGAATACGGTAGACGAGTTGGTCTCAAGCGCAGTGATCGCCTGTGTCCTCTCTGCATTATTCCCACTGTTGAATATGAATTCCACTTTTGTCTCCAGTGTCCATTTTATAGTGACTTAAGAAAAAATACAATCCCCGAATATTTTTATAATTTTCCAAGTCATGAAAAGTTATTCCAGTTGTTCATGTCACAGAATGAGGTTATAATCAACAATCTTGGAAAGTATTTGTATCAAGCTTCTAAAAAACGCAAAGTGTTTTTTGGTCTGTGGATACCCCTACCACTTTCATGTAAACATTGCCAATTGTGTGAATGATTTTATTGGCGCTATAAATGTGCACATCGTATAATGGGCCTGTGAAATAAACCGCTCTCTCTCTTTAATAGGTCTCGTGTCAGGTGAGGAATGTCCAAGAGACGAATCATTAGCAAATAAATGCGTTAAGCAGTCCAATTCATCAACTATGTCATTGATGAATACAACTGTCCGCTTATTCCATAATTTTCAAGTTTTTCATTTGTGCCAAACACGATCGATTGCTTAAGATACATCACAAAATACCATACAAAAGTTTTCTTTCTTATCCAACGATTCACAAACCCTATGATATATCTCAACTAATTGATGTACACATGAATGTCCTGGTTTGAATCCAGACTGATATTTAGAAAGGAGCTTATTAGCATGAAAATAATCAACCCATTCAAAAACATCACCAACATAGCTTATAAGTGATATGGGTCTATAGTTTGAAGCTAAAGTTTGGTCACCTTTCTTAAAGAGAGGCATTACATTGGCAATTTTCCACTCAGATGGATATACACATGTTTGTAAGGACATATTAAACATTATACATAAAACGTTACTTATAGAGTATACAACATATTTCAAGAGTTGATGACTTATTTTGTCTGGACCAGACGCTTTTTCAAATGTAGAAAGTTTATATCTTCCTTTTCCTCTTTGGAAATGGTGAGAGTATAAAAACTTGGCCTGTTTGTCTATTGAAAATTGGAAAACTGACATTGTTATTGTAGGACTTAAATTAAATCGCCTAATTAGGTTAATTTCAGTTTCACGATAAGGGATGGGGCAAGCGTGCTAGCTCGAGTACTCCAATCAAACACAACACAACACAAGAATGAAAGTGATAAGGATGTATTCAAGAGAAAGAAACTTTTGTCTGTACATCCAAGGGGGTACCTATGAACAAGGGATAGTATGGTACAGTGGATGTTAACCCTTGGGTGATCTGACAAAGAAGAGCTTAAATGAATATATGACATATAAATCATTGAAGTTGATTTAAGTAGTATGATAGATGTGATGAAAACTATTTAAAGGATAGTTAGATAATGTAAAAGATAAATACATACATGTTGGCAAGCAGCATCAGCGCTCGCAACGACCCAATGAGTATTTTTATTTAATTACATTTATTACTATAAATCTCCCCAGTGTAATCATCACATCTTTCCACATAGGAAAATGTTTCCACCTGATGTAAGTTACCAGTCACACACTATTATACAAAGGGCCCTAAGGAATACATACATACATACATACACACATACATACATACATACATACATACATACATACATACTAAAGATTGTTTGGTATATATATATAACAAAAACAATATATGTATGTAATCAAATCAATACCGGTAAAGGGAAAATTATTAACCATGATAGGGCACCTGGCCTATACTTAAATGGAGAATGATAAAGATGGGGGTATGACTATTTGTTGGTTGTACATACCAGACCATTGAGGTTGGCTCCAACAATGTGCACATACACCCATTAGGTAGAATAACCAGAAACTACCCAGAATGAGGGTACCTAACTTTAGCAAAATGAAATATATTGCAATAATAGGTATTACATGATTAAATTTCACTAAAGGTTGAAGGTAAAGGGAGAGGGCCATATGAATAACACGTACTGTATAAATAAGGATAATGGTGACTTTACATCAAGAGAGCAACATAAAAGGTAAAGACCAATATTGATAGGAGCAATATCATTGTGAAAAAACCTCACATCCTTTAAAGGATATTGATAACAATAATAGGAATTGTGAGGAAAAACAATGATATGATTAACAATAACATTGTGAAAAAACACCACAGAGATATATCACATATGAGAAATTAATTTGGATACACATTTAATCTAATGTGATGAAAAACAATGATTGTTAATGCTTAGCCAATAACATGTAAATGGTGCATGTTTGCATTGATAAGCAAAATGCAGATAAATAGCTTAGCTTAGCAGTTAACGCAGCTTTTCTTACATCTAAAGCGGCCATCTTGGATCATGCTCATTACAGGGCAAGTGACTTTAACTAATACCATGTGTGGAGACTGAGACAAAGGAATGGCTACACACTTGTTGAATTTGGAAATAGATATATCAACTATCTGAGAGTGAAAGTAAATGCAGTGTGCATTTATTGAATAAAAGGGATTGAAACAAGGAAAAGGGAATTTGGAACTTTAATTAGCATGGAGCTAATTAAAGGGAATTTGGAATTTCCAAAGTTTGTTGATAATGAATTTAGCAATTGATATTAATGCTATCTGCCAATCAAAATCCAGCAAATAAAATCATTGAATGTAAATATACATTAGAACTTCATAGGGTTCTATAACAGCATAAAGGGAAAAGTAAAAGTTCTAAATGGTGTAGTTAACTATGAACAATGGAGAGTATGGTACAGTGGATGTTAACCCTTGGGTGATCAGACAAACAAGAGGGCAATAAGTGGCTTTGATTATCCCTCTTGAGAACTTGGGGTCACATGATCTCTGACCATTGGTCAGTTTGGAACCACTTGTATGGAACTATTTACCTAGCAACAGTTTGGCTAGGGGTTTGGCTGATTTCTAACCACAACAATTACCTCCCTTAGAGTATTCTAATTAGTTAAAGGACAGAGAAAACAGGCACCTCTAGTGAAAATATCCTGACCGTTACATTATCATCTAATGTTGAAATAGCTTTGAAATACTCATTCAAACGTTCTGCTTTTTCCAAATCACTAAAACCAGATGGACTTTCATGTTCATTACTATATTTAAGAGGAGGTATGCAGGTACTCGGTCCAGACTGTTTCACTAAATACCGTAGTAGTTTCCAATACGAGCTTTTATTTTCAAAAGAAAGTTGTCAACATTAGCATAAAAGTTTTCTTTAGCATAATACTTCATATTATTAACTTTTTGGCGTTGCTTTTTGAACTTTGCAATATCATTTAAACTTTTTTTAGTAACCTGTCTCTTTTCCTGCATTCTCTTCTTAAACTTGAATCAAACCATGGTTTGTCATTTGGCCTTATGGTTACCTTTTTTTATAGGAATGCATGATTTAAGGAAGAAGTTAAATTTCTAGTAAAATATTTCACAAGCTTGAATTACATCTTCACAATTATAAAACAATTCAGTCCAACTTGTTATATTGATACGTGCATTGAGAGCTGTATAGTTACAATGCTTGTAGCATAATACATCTCGTGAATGACAAAGTTGTAGTAACATGAGACATAAATGTCACGTATTTTACCCTTGTAAGGAAAATTTCCAAAATTTGATGTCGACAAAAAGTGTGGAAACAATAACAAATATATCAAAATTTATATATCATGCTTCCAAACTCCAAATTTCAACTGTATAACTGTATGTATAACTAGATGTATAAATGTATGTATAACTAGATGTATAACTGTATGTATAACTAGATGTATAACTGTATGACTGTATGTATATATGAATGTATGTATATATGTATGTATGTATGTATTGTATTGTATTGTATTGTAATGTAATGTATTGTTTTTGTATACCTATTACTATGTGTATTTCAAGTGTATGTCATTTGGGCCCATGGCCTCTGACTCATGAATAAACTACTTATTATAAATGTCACGTATGTGCACTTGTGATCACTTATGGTTCTGTCAAATTCAACAACCCCACAATCAACTATAGTTTCTACATCTTCACTTATTGTCCCTCGCCACAACGTGGAGCAACATTGTGGCGGAGGACTATGAATTCAGCGGTGTCTATCCTTACGTCTGTACGTCCGGATTCTTGTTTACGCGATAACTCATGAAGCTTAGCACCTAGAGTGTTCATATTTGGTGGCAGCCTTCAATTGAGGAAAACTCAGACGCCAGTCGACATGTTCCATATGCTAGACAATCTGTTTACCCAAATTGTTTCATCATATATGTTTTCTAAGACATTCAATCTCTTAAAAGCTCAATTCTCTTTAATATAAATCATGACCCCTCCACCAAATGAGTTTCTGTCTTTTCGAACTGGGTCATGAAAATCTGTCCACTTCAATCCAAAATGAGTTTCTGTAAATCCAATAATATGATTATCAGAAGAGTATTCGCTAAGGTATTCAAGTTTGTTTCATACACTTCTTTTGATAAGATGAAATAAAGAGAGTGTTTGGTCATGCAAATCATTAGATTGTGGTTATTGTTGTGATAAGTGCCTGTGCAGGGCCTCAAAGTTGATAAATTCACAAAAAGGTGTCCACACAAGCGGGAGCAATCTCAAACGCGTCCTGTCACATACGCCATCTTGGATCTACGAGCGTATAAGCATTCTCTTTTTAACCGACCAATCAACGTCGAGAATCCCTTGTTTCTGTCAAAGAAATTTTAAAAATATAACCATTGGCTCTTTAGATCACCAACCTCCAAATATCAATTATGCAAAATAAAACTTTTTTAATGATGCGTACTGGCCAAAAATAAGAACACAACTTCAACAACAAGGACAACTTAGTTATAGTTTAAAGCGGTAGTACTATGGTCTCATAGGGTCAACAAATCTACAATTTATAATCCCAATTTGCTTGAGAGCATGTATACAAAACTCATTGTATAAGCCAATGATCAACAGGAGAGAACCAATAACATTGTGCATATCCTTTACTGTGATCAGTTCTTTGTTCAAACATTTATTGTATCTGATAGGGTCAGTTTATATTTGAAAAGCTGACCAATTTTGACCAATGATTATTATATTAAATCGCTTTAAAATCTGTGACCAAAAATTTTCTTAGAGAAATAAAAACAAATTGAATTAAGCAATCGCATGTAAGATCATAAATCACAAAAGAGTGTTTGATGTATTGATTATATTTATAGATATCGAAATTTTTTATATACTGTGGCTTTTCCGAGTGGGAAAAGTGGCAGGAGAAGTATGGCTATATAGACAATTTCGCGTTGGGGTAATTTGGCTATATAGGCAGTTTTCCGGAGGAAAGATGGCAAGTGGTGAAATTCCACTGTAATGCACCAGGTTGTTCGAGCTTGGGTGGCAGGGACCCTCTAATTCCTCTTAAGTCAACAAGTGTGTTATGGATGAATACATTTCTGTCGCAACTGACAATCTCTAGGTGTTATTCACTCTTCCAGATTTCTTTTTCCTGAAATATGTCGACGACCGCTCTGTTGTACCACGTGTCGTCTCCATTTTTCGACCTTATCATGTTTTCGACGGTCGTTTTTACCGCGTTATTATACGAGAGTAAGAGCAAGGCCAGAGGTACTTGTAAACCACTGATGGTGTTGCTGCCTGTGTATTATTACAGCTGACTGGTAAACCTTTAGGAAAGATGTCACAGTACTATTAATTTAACATATGATAACATTTTGTTAATTTGTGTGGAATACTCTTCTGACATAATTTTTTAGAATATTCTTCTATACATGCTTAATTTCAGGCTCCAGACTTGCATGGTATCCGTGTGTCCTCAGATTTTCATTCATTTACCAACTTTGAGTCTCAATAGTAAATCCTTTGGATTCAAAACACACATGACTTCTTTATTGTTACACATTACTTTTTCATGCATAAAGTTACTTTTGTGTATGTATTGTAAGCAATACAAGTTTTTTCTTTATCCATGCAGAATTTTCTTTCGAGTACTTCGTGTCTTCGTGACACTACCTACTTTGATTTTATTTTCAAATATATTCAGTTTAAAATAATTTTTTTTAAAGTAACCACGTAATATATTATAACGAAATCAGTAAAAAAAAGACATGGTTTATTTATGATTTCGAGCGCTATGATATTATAAACACAAGAAATGATCTTAAATGTTCATATCTTCATCGATTTTGTTCAAATGTTTATCATTACATACTGATGCAAGTGAAAAATGGATTTTATTTCATCAACTTGCTAAATCCGATATTGTAGATTTGTTCAGGTTTTTGGAACAAGAAAAAGCTAAGAAACTAAAAGCTTTTTGGCTTTTGACAATTTATTTGTTTTCCTTGCAGGCCTACAGCATCAGCCATGTACCCACTGAAGAAGGGAGAAAAAATCGAAAGCTTGTCGTGTTAATTGTATGTTGCATCACATTTTTTATTGTCATTATTTCCATATATTTTGGTATTTTCATAGGCTAGATAAAATTATTGTTGTTTTCACATTTTATCGTTCATTACGTGCTCTTCCTTCAATATTATCACCGTCACAATGTGTTTATTTTTCGTAATGTATATTTAAAGCTTTTTGCTTGAGGTAAATCAGTGTTGTTTTTAATTGTCGCTAAAAGAAGTTCATGTTGATGTGAATTTACAAATAATAATAATGATTATAATAATTATTTATTATTATTATTATTATTATTATTATTATTATTATTATTATTATATTGATAATGATATATTATTACCTCGAATGAATTCATTACATTAAAAGCATCACAGGTTACATGTCATTATAAAAACAAACATACTCTACTAATTTAAAGATCATTTAACAGACCAACGCTGAAATGTAAGAGTGTATTTTATTTACCTTTTTGGTTTTAAACGGGGTATATTTCAGCCTGAAGGAAGCTCAACAAATTCCCCGTACAATACATGACCTCGATCAGAAAATTTTTTTAGGGTTAATTAAAACTCTTTTTTCATGAAGATACGATAAATTTGTAAAAGAAAGTCCTGCAGCTTTTACAGCGATTAGACTTTTTTTTGTAAACGAGACTTTATGACAACAAAAAATAAACCATGCCAACAATGGAATGTATATGTATAAATGCTTTCAACTAAACAATGATAAAAGAGGGACTGTATGCGTGCATTTACATTGAAAGATCGTTGCTTGCGCATGAAACATAATCTTTGTTGACTTTTTTTTTTAAAAACTGCATCAGTATAAGCATTCCAATTTAATTTACCATCTATTATTTTGTCAAGGTACTTGTATTCGTCTACAATCTCACCGTTTGAACTATTTACACAGACAGAGCTTGTCATCTTGCGTAGAAGTTGTTCGTTTATTCGGCAGGTTTTTTATCATGTTTCTGATCGCCTTTTATGCTGATTGGAAAACGATTTTTGAATAGCCGATCATGGTATTCACACCTTGCCATGCTTGAATGGTTTTGTTCACTTAGAATTTGGCTTAAATCGTTCCCATATTATCGTTTTTTTATACATTTGTATAAGAACATTTCCCAGAATGTGCAATCAAAGCAACCTCGTACTCGATGTATAGACTCGGGTTCATATTACTTCATGCTTTTAGTTTGCTTCTTCTGAGTCTCCAGTATCTGCCTATATGTTTGTATCAAAACACAGTTTCAAATGTGATTAGAATGTGGGACAATCAAGTTTTTTGTTTGATCAAGTTTTTGGATTTGGTGTTATGGTTGTAGTTGACACTTGGAGGAATGAGAGAACGACAAATATGGTTTCGAATTTGCGGAGTTAGGAAGAGTGAATCAAACTGAGAATGTTATGTCTCTGGTCTAGAATAGTATCGGGGAAATGTAATTCTACAATAACAGCATTATACCAAATATCACTGACAAATTTTGTTAAATGTAACCATAAGAATAGATGACTGACTTTTATCAAAAACAAACTGGATAATATTGGTATGTCCAATATATGGGAAATCCAAGATACAGTTTCCATCTCTTGGTTCAAAAATGCTGTTAAACTTAGAATTTCAGGCCAATCCCTATCATCATCCTCTAACGGACGTATTTATGAATGTATGAATCGTATTACAGCATTTCACCCTTACAACGTAAGCTCTGTAATACTTTAATTAAATTTAAAATCGCCAATCACAAATTACCAATAGAAATAGGCCGCTGGGGAGAACATTAACTCAAAAGAATGATTTTTTCCATCCTGTCCCTCCCAGATCGGAGACGAATTCCATTATCTATTCCATTGCCAAAACTTTGATACTTCCAGGAATATGTATTAAAATAATTATTTTACAAATAATCCTAATTATCATAAAATGTCAGTCTTATTTGAGACTAAAAATACATTACAATTACGAAATCTATGTAAATTTAACTGTATCATAATGTCTACAAATGTTGTATGATAAGTAAAACAATATATCTTTGCTGGATTGTCACTAAACCATAGTCTCTGATGTGATATATTTATGTAAACTACCTCCATATTGTTTTACATGTATCTGTAAACTTATGGCAATAAAGTTGATTGATTGATACAAAAATAATTGGTAATCTGACTCTTCATTATAATTATATACTTTGAATCGAGTAATAAGAGATCTGATACCCTGATATCTGTTCATCAGATGATCTTTCGTATTAATGTTTTGGCAACATGCTCAAGCTTTCTTTTCAGGCGAAGACAGATATTTTCTATCATATTTAGGGATTGTGAGAGCCAGGTTCTACAGTTGATGTTATTTTCTATCTTGTAAGTATTCACTACTCGAACGGGAACAGTGTTGCCATGAAACACACAGTCATCGTTTTGAAATGTCGCACTGTAACTGGCCTAAAATTGTGTTTTACGATATCTATGTACTTGGCAGAATTTATGTTACCTTTTAGTGGTGTTATAGTGAAAACACCATTGTGGGTCATACAGCCAACTCATTTGATTTCCGACCCATCTTGCTGATAGCCAAATACCTGGAATCAATTTAGCTAAATTGTCTCTCGTATATTGAATGCTTTGTTTTTCCAAACGGAAAAGTCATTATTTTATTTCCTCCCATAAAAAGCGCTCTTGCCATTTTTGTTTCACTTTGTTCAGATTCCTTTTATCATAGTAATGATCGTCCTATTTTTTCTTTCCTTTTACTTCTGTTTTCCTTCATTTTTTCAATCAAAATCAGTTGAGTTACATCATCATTATATAGCGACAAACCTGTTTAGATATATCAATTACCTTAAGCTTATGTCACAACGTATTCGTTGGTAAATTATTAACGAAATTATATTCCAAATTCTTCATTTGAAATCATTTAATTATTTGAATTTCTTTATTATTATAAGCACTCGCCAGTCAGGCCAGATGTTCACGGGCACAGATGGCGTGTACATTCCATTCACTTAAAACTAATTATCTGATTACACGTTCGACCGCTTGACCTCTCGCTTCTATTCCCGTCTTTCATGACCAAATTTGTACATGTATGGCTTGCACGCTATTTAAGTCTTGAGCAGACTACTGCTGCAGGGAGATAAGCTTGGGCAACAGCCGAGGACAGACGCGCCCGCTATCCGACTGTCCACTCTCAACATCATGTAGATTTTAGTGTGCACCACTCGAGTCGGGCTCAACTTGGTAACACGACAGGTATCGGGATGCCCTGGCGTGTACACTGACTTGTGCGTGTATGTACCTCCGGCTCGGGTTCCTTTTGTAATCAAACGCATCAATAAAGAAAATGGTCGACCATCACCAGTCTCACAAGTCGTCATTTCAACGTCACTGTCGTTGCCTTCATCGTCCCTCGTCGACGTAGTATTCCTTGCGATCAAAGATGGTGGCGTGAGTTTGCTGTAGCTCACGCAGTCCCTGGTACCTGAATGGCAGCTGAGCGACAAGGAACATGAACACGACGGAAGATGAAGAAACGACAAAGATAAAAAGCCGTCTACGCTGATCAGCAGACAACCATCATTTACCTGAAGTGACAATAAAGAAAACCAACCTTCTTCGCTATTCAGCATACAACCAGCTAACTGAAGTAAGTTCACTCTATCCAGAGCTTCAGTTAGTCGTCATGCGACAATCATCGTCGAGCGCCAGTCATCACAAACGGCAATCAGTCTGACATCTACTTAATGGAGCCTGCAGTGAATCAACACCCGACAGAGAATTCCCAAAAGTCTACGTTCTACTCGCCATCTTCAATCAATCAATCAATCAGTTTTATTTCCACAAAGACCACTCACAGTGGTACATGGATACATAAGTAATACATACATGTAATTTTGAGGCAGCATAATCATTCTTTAAATTTATCAAATAAACAATTAATAAATTTACTAAGTTTTCTCTGTGTGCATAAGTCCTGAGCAGATAGGAGCTGGTTTAATTTATATAGATTGGGTCTAATGACAAAATATTGATGAACAAACTTATTTCTTTCATACACGAGTGATGGGCAAATAAATAAGTAATGAAATTCATCGCCAACCCCAAGATGACAAAGTGAGCAGATTCTATCAAGATAGGGGACATGAGACCATCTTCCCTTTTCTACTGGTAGTGAATGTTTACTTGTCCTAATTCTTAATAAAGGCCTTGAAATGTTAAATGGTAGGAATATATAATTTTCTGTGGGGAAATGTGGTTTGATACAAGAATAGAATTTTCCTTTGGATGATAGAGACTTTTCAAAGTGCCAGTTTTGGATAAATTGATCCTTTAAATTTCTTTCAACTGTGGATAAGAGCCAACTTTTATCAACAGCACATTGATTATTCCAAACAAAACTAAGTCCACAGTCTAATATACTTTTGATATACTTTAGCCAATTAGAGTTGTAAAAATTTACATTTGACTTTCTGAATAAAATTTTGTAACAAATACTTGACAATCTATTGGAATTTTCAAATGTAATTAGTTCAAGCCAATATGAAATCATCCTTTTCTTAACATAAATATCAATAGGGAATCTACCAGTCTCTCCATACAACATTTAATCTGGTGTGCTCTTACGTAGGTTTAGACACAATTTAAGAAAATATTTATGTACCCTTTCTAATAATAAAGTATTACAAAAAACCCACACTTCTGACCCATATAACAAAATGGGTAAAACCATGTGATCAAATGCTATAAACTGACAATCCAGAGGTAGATGCTCATTTCTATCCTTAGATAATATTAAATGAATTGCTTTTAGTGATTGTTGCTTAAGAGATTTTAATGCCTGTGTAAATTTTCTGTTTCTGTGAAATACAATTCCAAGGTAATTATAACAATCCGTGATATCAATATCGGATTCATTTAAACGAAAATGAGGCTTATGCTTGGTATGACCAGAGCCAAATATTACAATCTTGGTTTTTTTTAATATTAACCTTCAACCTCCATCTATTACAATATTGGCCAAAAATATCTAAACACTGTTGTAAATCAGTGGGGTTTTCCGCAAATAAGACTGTATCATCTGCATAAAGTAATAGATAAACTTTTAAGAAGCCAACAATATTGTCTAATTCTATACCTTTAATATTATTTTCATTCATAAAAATTTCAACATCATTCAAGACACCACCGTCAACGCTACTAACGCATCTACCCTTGTCCCTTGAATACTGGACAACCAGGAACAAAGACTCTGTGAATTAAAATTTCTATCGGACAATAATTCTCAATTCTAATCAATTCTTATAAAAACAATGTGTTATAAATTGTTGGATTAATCAACTAGGTATGTGTGAATTAATCAGCCAGTAATAATGTTTCGAAATAACTTTTGTATGTATTGTGTTTATAAGCTTTGTATGTACTGGAGTCGTTGGGATAAACCTTATTATTTTCATCTATCAATTTAAATTGTTGACGTCGGTTAGGTTCATGTATGTTTTCTTTATCTTACTTCACGGTTAATGAGTCTCCCTATCGCGCATACGACACCCGGTGTCAAGAATTATATTGATAATTTGGTAACTAGTTTGAAAACCCTTTAAAGACATAAAGAGAAGCAGAAATGTTTCCGCCAGTAGTGTATTTCTCGACATATGGCTTTAATGAGTACTAAGTATCCCAATGCCAATAACTTCGTTCTGTGTATCAAATATTCAACTCTTTAAAGTCATAGTCTCATTTTTTTAAGGCAACCAAACTGGGCTAATTATTCTTCACGAGCAAAAATCCGATCACTTACACCAATATTTCCTGTCGTGTCTGCAAAGATATTCATTTTTAAGCCCGTTTTCAAGTTTAGGAAGACGCTGCTTATTGGCGTATGCCGTTTCAGACCGAAGAGTTACCGAATCAAGTGCAATCCCATCGCGAGTACGAAATACCGGAAATCTAGTAATTGCAGCGCCGATACTTATGACAGACGCATTCTTCATTGAGTTTACCACCTTTTTGTTATTTCTGTATTTGAAAAAAGGTAAGCTATTGGCTATTTTCATTGGATATTTAGCTGGGAAATTTCATGTGTTCCACGTCATGGCCTTAGCGAAATTACATGGTAAGGACTAACGCTCGCCAAAGACATAGGGTAGGGTGTTTTGAACTTCATTATTGAGGGCTAGAATGCACGCGTATCTCTGAAAATTGTTGCAAACGTCAGGGGAAAGATTTCTGTTAGTGATGAACTATTTGTCCGGCGTGCATTACAATTTGCCTTGCAAAAATAAGACTATGACTTTAACTGGGCACCTAAAAGCTCTCCTCTTGAGTAAAGTACAAACGAAATTCATCGAGACATTCCAGTTTATACATATTATGTTATTATTACAAAATTACAACATAACCCAATTGATGGCGGAACGAACGACGATATGACATTCACTTTAATGCGAGACTAATAAAACTAAGATTGTTATCTTGTGGAAAGCGTAGAGTAAACAAATTGTCATTTTACTATGGCGAAGAGGAAATTGAAATAGTTGATGATTATAACTACTTGGGTTTTAATTTTCACAAAAATAGAAAATTTACATTAGGACTGAAAAAACTAGCGACACAAGCTAAGAAATGTATGTATTTGTTATTGAAAATGGCAAGAAACAATGATTTACCGCTTGATTGTGTTATTAAGGCGTTTGATGTAATGATTTTACCCATCATGTTATACGGGTCTGAAATCTGGGGTCATGTTAAAACAGATATCCTGGAAAATATACATACCAAGTTCTTAAAACTAGCATCGGGTCTCAGAATGTCAACACCTAATTTCATGTTATACGGTGAATTTAGAAGGTATCCCATCAGCATCCATGCTTCTTAAAGAATTATAGGTTTTTGGCATAAACTTAACACATCTATATCTCACTTTAAACTATCCTCAATAGTTAACAAGTTTCTGTCACTAGATAGCATAGTAAATAATCGTTGTTATTCGTGGCTTAATTCGGTTGAAAATATATTGAGCTCATGTGGGCTTAGCAACGTATATAATTCTCCTAGTAATTATAATCGAACATGGCTAATTAATAAAGTTGAAAATATTCTAAAGATCAGTTTTACCAAACTTGGAAGAATTCCGTAGAAAAAAGCCCAAAGGGAAATTATTATTGATATATTAAGATCTTGCCATCTTTTGATGCTTATCTTTTTCTACCCAGATATATTCATTACCCAATATTAAGATTCAGAACTTCTAACCATTGTTTGCCTATCGAGACAGGGCGTTGGAATAAAATTCCTAGAGAACAAAGAACCTGTAGATTATGTGATTCGCCGTTAATTGCAGATGAATTTCACTATATATTTCGTTGTCCCGCTTTTCATGAAATTAGAACAAAATATATTACCGGAAAACTACTTAAATTTTCAAATATTTTATCTTACAGACAGTTATTTACCGCATCAGACTTTATTGTTCTTAGAAACCTGGCAAAGTTCATTAATGTGATAATATCTACAATACGAAAAGATACAAATACCTGTACCAATACCTTTTGATGATTTGTACATTTTCATATCTACAATTGTGTTTCTATATATCGTGTTTGAACCCACCGCCATTTTGACCGATTGTATATTATATATATATATTTGTATTTGTACTCTTATACCACCATTGGTGGTCTTTGGAGAATAAAGAAGTTGAAGTTGAAGTCAATGATAGGAAAATAGTCATCGTTATCGTTTCGTAACCGGACAGGAGCGCGTGTTAGCAAACATCAAAACTTTCCGGCTCTCAGCAGTGTAGAGACAAGAGGATGCGGAGCTTAGAAATCCTCAGCGTAGAAGATATAGTAAACCTTATCGACTATTGGGTTGTTTTTATTACTAAATACTTCAAGGTGTCAAATGCGGATTAATTAATCATAAATGATTTGATCACCTCTCTTTGAAATCGAGCTGTTTTTATTGCTGAATACTTCGAGCCAATCAAACTGTCAAAATATACATTACTGAAAACGTTTGCATATTGCTTGAAAAATTGGAGAGAAAAACGTTGTCAGACTCTCATAAAAAGCAAAGTGTTCTGGAATCAAACAGGAAAACTAGATAAAATCTGGATATTTTTTACAAATTAAATCAGCCAAACTAATACTACGCATTCCTTCTTTTTGGTCTTTTCCCCTTTTAGCTCTTTCTTAAAATTGTCTCACTAGTTATGGTTTAATATTTCAATTCTTTTATTTCAGCAAGGAGCCTTACGCCCACATTCAATCATATACAAATAAAACAGAATTAGAGAGGAGGTTAATTGACAAAGTTTATTCCAGCTCGTCAATTGAAGACATGGGAGTAGAGCGAGATTACAGTGACCGTTTAGAACAGACTTCTTAAGTACTATATAACTTCCTTGAAGTGTTATATACAATGTATGTGGTATATTTAATCTCTTAATATCTTTATTATCATCTCCTGTTCCGTGGACATCTGTGCTTTATTGCTGTGTGCTGGTAGATGGAAGATGAAGAAGAAGAAAAATATTTTATTTAAGTGTCACACATGGGGGTGCATGAGAAAATTGACTTGGTCTGTTTGAGACAGACATTAATAAATTGACCATAAATAGCTTGGGCTTTTAACCACAGAGATAATCTGGCATCAGAATAAATGTCAGTCTTGATGGTTCAGCCATATTTAATATCCTCTAAAAGCGGATAATTTCAATTTGTTGTTTGGAGATACATGACAGCTATCCCATTTCGCCTCGAACTGCAAGATTAGAAGTCTTATTGCCCACACCAAGAAAGAAACGACTGGCTCTGTTTTAAACAATGTTTATACATCTAAATTCTTTAATTCCCCCAGATAGCTGAACATTAAGATACAACAGGTTGCACAAGGTTATCATACAACGAGTTAAAACATCAAAGGACATTCCTCCAACTGCTTTAAACTTACTAATGATTACACTTAATGCTCTGCTTGCTGACTTGGCTGTAAAATTTAAATTCAGGTGTTCATGTAACCAAATACCCAAGTACTTATACATGCATGTAATATTTCAATTGATTCAAAGCCACATATGAAATCGAAACGCTGTAGAATTGGGTCTGTAGTTTTGTTACCGTTAATTTTTAGGCGCCATTTTCTGCAACAGGAAGAAACACAGTTTTCGTCACCAGCAAGTAGAGCAATGTCATCTGCATATAAAAGTAAACTAACCATCCGTCCTAAATTGTTAATTTCTTCAACCAAATCATTAATTCATACAGAAAATAAAGTTGGTGACAACACGTAGCCTTGCTTTACACCATTACTGACTGAAAAAGTATCTGTAAAATACCCGTTAACAGTAATACAAGACTTATTATTATCATACAAGGACCTTACTACAAAATAAAACTTCCCATTTACACCAAACTTTAAAAGTTTATACCATAGACAATTTCTATTGACTGTATCAAACGCCTCATAACATCAATATAACAGACGAAAGTTGAACGATTCACAGCCTTCCTGTTATTAATAACATTACTTATACATCATATATACTACTCAAAAGAAGTTAAGGATCAAACCTTTTTTTCCCACCAAGTATTGTCTATGCACATAACACACACACATATATATATATACATATTGGCGGAAATCGTGTCAAAATTGATTCACGATATCCTGACGACAAAACCTGTGTACAAGGCATATGTCATTTTCAAACAAAACGATTTTGACAGTCTCCTTAGAAACCATAAACTAAAGCTCAAAACAAGGCTCCACAAAACTGTTTGCTTCGCCCAAACGCAGTAGGGTACGACTTTTTGGAGTTGATCATGTCCTTGCACGTACACTATGCATTTTCCATGAACAGTTTGGGTATAAAAAAACTTCCATGACCGTGCTGCTCTCAGTTGAAATTTCAACACGGTCAGACGTCAGCTGAGTGAACTTGACAGAGGAAGAGCCTTTGAGTGGCTTCAACAGGGTTTTATACAGAGGAATGTGGCACAGAGGATCGGTTGTAGCTAGAGTGCGATTGGGAGACTATGGCAGCGTTTCCAGGCAACCAATTCAATTCAGAATCGCCCACGGTCTGGTAGGCCAAGATCAACGTCGCAACGTCAAGACCGGAATGTCATTCAAATAGCTTTACGTCAGCGCGTTGTTACAGCGAGATGTCTGAGAAATGAACTGCGAATTGCAAGTGGTGTTCAGGTATCGGACCCGACCATAAGAAATCGTCTACGAGCCCACAAAATTCGATCTCGACGACAAGCGGATCGACCACCTCTTTTTCAACGTCACCTCTTCTTCAACGTGACTGGTGCACACGTCATAGAGACTAAAGACGGCGGCAATGGGGACGGGTACTCTTCACTGATGAGTCCCGATTTGCATTACAGTTAAATTATGGCAGACTTCGCGTTCATACGCGGCAAGGAGAAATATTTGCTGATGTAACGTCAGACAACGCCATCGCTTTGGAGGTGGTACGGTTATGATGTGGGCTGGAATTTCGATACAGGACTCCTCTTTTCATTGTCCAAGGAAATTTGACGGGTTTAAGGTACAGAGACGAAATTTTACAGCCTTTTGTCTTCCCAGGTCTTCGTCAAATTGGAGCAGGTTCTGTTCTTCAAGATGACAATGCTAAACCACAAAGAGCACGAGTTGTTAATGATTTTTTCACCCAAAATGGTATTGAACGAATGGATTGGCCTACAGACTCTCCTGACTTGGCACCAATTGAGCATGCATGGGATGAGTTGGGCAGACGTGTGAGAGACAATCATAGGCAACCTGATAATCTTAAAGAATTGGTGCAATTCCTTCAGGCAGAGTGGCAGGCCATTCCTCAGATGTTTTTTCGACGGCATGCCTCGTCGTTGAGTCGACTGCGTACGAGCACGTGGTGGTTTCACTCGTTATTAACAAAGTTATCGAATTTGATAAACTGTTATTGGACTTCATTATGCTCAAAATGGCGAATTTTCATCAGATCATCAGAATAGTTGTGTATAAACTCAGCATTGAGACATTGAACTCATTCTGACCAAAAGTGTGCTTAAAAGTTTTGATTGACATGTTCCCTGTGTCTAATAAAATGTAAAACAAAAATAATTGGTTGACCCTTAACTTCTTTTCAGTAGTATACATGTATATGTTCAACTGTACTACGCTTGCTACGGAAGCCGTTCTGCTCCTCTGCCAAAAGATTATTATATTCTAACCATTTAGTGAACCTTAAGTTTAAGATATCAGAATAAACCATACAGGGAATAGATAAAAAAGATATGCCACGATAACAAAGAGGATCAGTTCGATTTGTATCCGGCTTTTTGACTGGGAAGAGAATACTTTTAGTCCACATTTCTGGACATACATTATTTTCAGAACAAAAAGTAAACATTTTAAGGAGAGCTTCAACAATAGCATTATTCTTCAGATATTCCACAGGTGTTGAGTCAACACCAACCGCTTTACCACACTTTGCACGATTGACAGCCTGAATTACCTCATCTCTTGAAATAGGAGCATCAAGGACAGATTATCGAACTGACCAGAAGTAACCTCACCGCTTGCGATCTCCTCTGTAATCTCACGTAAACGATCATTATCAAACTCTGATAAACTGTCAACATTATACAATGATTCATAATATTCCTTCCACGTATTCAGAACACTATTCTTATCGGTTGGAGATGTACAATTGCGAGAGACCTCCCGTGGAATATTGCTTTTCACACTGACTTGTCTTACACATGTGAGGAGCTGACATTTCCCAGGTTAAAATCGACCGTGTTCCGAGGAATGAAAGTTTCAAAAGATTGACTCTACCGAGATTCGAACTCTATCTGTCTAGGCTATCCTCTCCACAACGGTCTGAAGGCAACCTCACTGCTCGCACGTGCTGACACCAGTTTAGCGCAGACAAAACCTAGTCATTAGCGAACCAAGCACATCACTGCGTTTAAAATAAGGATAGCGGCGATCAAGGTTAACGAATGGTAAATGGGAGTTACTTGCCCCCTAGCTACTGATACCGAATACTCTTGCCGCACGCATTGTAATTTGTTAGCTGAGTTTACGTAAGAACGTGCGCTACAGTAGGCTGCGGTCAGACCGTTGTGGAGAGGATAGCCTAGACAGATAGAGTTCGAATCTCGGTAGAGTCAATCTTTTGAAACTTTAATTCCTTGGAACACGGTCGATTTTAATCAGACTGCATACGACCCCTTCATTCTGTTAAAGGTAAAGTTTTTCTAATAATGTTTTAAAGAACTTCTCTCCATCATTAGCTCTTCTTGAACAAGCTAGTGGTAAATAACATTTACATAATACGAGTTTAAACTCCTGATCAATGCGCGAAATTAACTTAAACCATATAATGTCTTCGTCGCCAGAGTCTAAAATATCAACGATAAAACATTCTTAAAGAGTGTTGTTTAAGCACCAACGCCACCTGAGCCACGTTTAGCCCTGGCATTCACATATTGTCTATTATTACCGATCCATGTGAAACCGGCTACAGCTAACTTGTCACCTGGTTTTAGAAAAGTTTCACAGATCCCTAAAATATCACAGTCTATATTACGTAAGACCGACTCTCTGAAAACAATTCTATACCCCCAGCTGTGACGAGGTGTTGACCACTGAATCTAAGTAGGCTGGCCTTGCCAATTTCTCGGATTAACGTTTGGATGTTGGATCTGGTAATCAAATCCTCCTGGGGCATAGCTTTGTCGAAATACACCCGAGAGAAGTCTTTGGTACCCGGTATTTTTTCTTTAGTTGTAGACGTTTCCTTGCGTGATCGCCGGTTTCAAATGTAACTAACACTACGCCATGTTTGTTGTCGTTACGTGATTTTCTGACGAGACGTGCAGCACGAACATCTGTCAATTTCAGGCCGTCGCGGATAACACTGTAGACGAGTTGACCGGTAATTGATGGATCATCTGTTTCACGAGTGTATATAGCAAGGTCACGACATTGCGATCAATATCCGACTCGTTTTTGCCTTTCACGACATCAGAAAACGTAGGGTCCATAGACCGTACATTTGATATCATCATTGTTGATTTAAGCTTTAACGGTTCGTTCAGGCATGGTATAATGTCTGATAAACTAGGTGGAATATGATACCATATCTATAACAAAATGTAAGCTATGCTGTCTTGTTGAAAATGAATCAAACTATATATTTTATTTTCACTATCTTTTAAATGTCAAAAGCATAAGTACATTTACTCTGAATTGACGGGAAAAAACAACAATTAACGTTCCAGCATTCATTTTCTCCCGACAGAGGTAGCTCCGTCATAAATTCCTTTACAACTTCTGTCTTAATACGAAGGTTTCTGAATCCCGCCAGTGGAGAACTGTTCTACACACAGTTATGTTTGGGTGCAGTGCTACACTGAAATTCAGCGCTACCACCCATGGTTCGCTACTTCCAGCCGATGCTCGCAGGTTTCACCGCAATGCGTAACCACAATGGTGTTGCTGGCTTTCTCCCTTCAATAATTCTAGCAGCCGCGATGTAAGTGAAATAATCTTGATTAAATACATCTGTTAGAGGGGAGGCCAGAAGTCGAGCATTTATTCTTAGAAAAGTATTGCTAATTCCGCCTGGGCCTATTGCTTTTGTAGTGTTTAGAGATGAAAGAATATCATAAACTTCATAACGGTACAGATACAGATCTTCTAAGGATGAGTCGGTGTACGAAACTACATCATCAATGTTTCTATCTGGGTAATCAACTTTTGTTTGATCTGTGAAATATTCATTCATTACATTTGCAATGTCAGTGCTATTGTCGTAAAGTTGATTGTTGTGGATAACAGGGGGGGACGAGTTCAATGAATGTTTACCCTTTTTATAATACTTTATAAGGCGCCACCAGATTTTTGTACCATGCTTTTCTTTAATTTATCAATTTTATCAGTGTATGACTGTTTTGCAATTCTGACCGATGTAACAGTTTTATTTCTTACTAGTCTAAATTTTGCCCAATCAGCAGGTAAATTTCCTTTTTTAGCAATTTTATGTAGGCGATTCCTTTTCCGGATCAAATTTCGAGTTTCATTATTCATCCATGGAGCATCTTTTGATCTGATAGTAACAATCTTTTTAGGTACATTTTTGTTGCATAACTCTAAGATCTTATTAGTAAACTGGTCTGCTACTTGATTTATATCATGGGAGGAAAGAATTGGATCCCAATCGAAAGAACTAGGTACATGGGAAAGAGCTTCGATATCGAGTAAGTTTTAGTCATAGATTTTTCGTTTAAAAGATGCAGGTTTTCTTACGTTTTCTTTCAACGTGACATACACAGGACAGTGGTCACTACATAAAGGATCAAGTACACCGGATTCTAGTACAGAGGCTACATGTGATACAAAAATAAGGTCAATCAAAGTACTAGAATTAGGAGTAATTCTTGTTGGATCGGTAATTATTTGAGATAATCCATATATAAATTTAATTTGATCAATTCTCTTTGAGTTTGATTGAAGAAGATCTTCATTAAAATCACCCGTTACAATTGTACACAATCCAAGATCAACAGCGTTACTGATAGATTCTTCAATTAAATCCCAATAAGCATCGCTTTTGTCTGCCCTATAAAATGTTCCAATGAGGTAACTACGTTTTTTACATCTTATTTTGACCCATAGGGCTTCAAGCGCATGCAAGTCTAGGTTATACATACACTCAAAAGATAGGTAGTTTTTAATATAAACCGCTACGCCACCACCCCTGCCTTGTCTATTTTTTCTCAGTAAATGAAATCCAGGGATTAGTAAATCACTGCTATGTATACCTTGATCGCAAGGTAATACTACGTCGACGAGGGACGATGAAATGACGACTTGTAAGACTGGTTATGGTCGACCATTTTCTTTATTGATGCGTGTGGTTACAACATGAACTAGAGCCGGAGAACATGCACAAGTCAGTGTACACGCCAGGGCATCCCCAACCCTGTCGTGTTACCAAGTTGAGCCCAAGAGTGGTGATCTCTAGAAACTACATGGCATTGAGCCTGGACAGTCGGACAGTGGGCGAATCCGTCTCCGGCCGTTGCCCAAGCTAATCTCCCCCCAGCACTAGTCTGCACGAGACATTATTAGCGTGCAACACATGCGTGTATAAATTTGGTTATGAAAGACGGGAACCTACGTGGAAATTTAGAAGCGAGAGGTCAAGCGGTCGAACGTGTAATCAGAAAATTAGTTTAAAGTATACATATATAAACATATACATATACATTCATAAACCAACTCCTTGGTAAGAATGACAAAGCTAGGTATCCTGTACACGATTCTGATGAAGTTCTTGCCAATGACTTTGCGGAATATTTTGACACTAAGATTAAAGTCATTCAACGTGATCTGAAAAATACTTCAAGTGAGTCAAGTCAATGTGCGAATTTTGACGCACTAACTTGTAATGAACTTTCCTATTTTGAACCTTTAACCCAACAAGAAGTTGAGAAGATTATTAGGTCATCTAAGAAAACAACTTGTTCTCTGGATCCTATTCCCACAAATATGTTGATAGATTACTTAGATATACTTCTTCCTTTCATTACAAATTTGGTGAATTTAAGTTTATCTACAGGAGTTTTTCCAGACTCCCTTAAATCTGCAATTGTGAAACCTCTTCTCAAGAAAAGTGACCTAGATCCTGACAGTCTAAGTAGCTATAGACCTGTGTCTAATGTTTCATTTATCTCAAAAATCATCGAAAAGGCAGTCAATATAAGACTCAAAGATCATCTCAAAGAATATGGGCTTATGGATGAGTTTCAATCTGCCTACCGTGACAATCACAGTACAGAAACCGCTTTACTGCAAGTTATGAATGAATTGAGAAGTCAAGTGGATGATGGGAATATTGCTTCGTTAACACTCTTAGATCTTTCGGCAGCATTTGACACAGTGGATCACAATCTGCTACTCTCTAAACTTCAGCTAGAGATGGGTATAACAAATGTTGCGCTTGACTGGATTGAGTCTTATCTGAAAAATAGATCACAAACCGTGGTCATTAATCAGGTTGAATCTAAACACTATTCACTATCGTGTGGAGTTCCTCAAGGATCCGTCCTTGGCCCTGTGCTGTTTGTGTTTTATACTACTAGTCTTGGTAGAGTGATAGAGAATAATAACATTCAACACCAATGTTATGCTGATGACAGTCAACTGATTGACAGCTTCAAGCCAGAAAATGTCCAAATAGCTTTGCGACGAACAACTGATTGCACATCTGATATCAAGTCCTGGATGTCTTTGAATAAACTGAAGCTAAATGATGAGAAAACAGAGGCTTTGTTAATAGGCACTAAGCGTAATTTGCGTAACATTCCGTTTAGCTCTGTTGAAGTCGGAAGTGCTGAAATTCCTTTCGCTGACCGAGCTAAAAACCTTGGCGTCATCATTGATTCAGAACTAACAATGGAACCACAAATAGATAAACTTTGTAAAACTTGTTATTACCATCTCCGTTGCATCGGTCAAATACGTCATCTTATTACAAGAGATGCTGCAAAAATACTAGTACAAATGCTTGTTCATTCTAGACTTGATTATAGTAACAGTTTGCTGATAGGAATCAGTAAACGTCAACTATACAAACTTCAGAAAGTTCAGAACACTGCAGCAAGAATAGTGACTAGAACTTCTAAATCATGTCACATAACACCTGTACTTAAGGATCTGCACTGGCTTCCAATTGAAGCAAGAATCAAGTTTAAAGTCCTCTGCATGGCATACAAATGTCGAAATAATTCTGCACCACTATACCTTTCAAAGATGTTAAATGACTACATCCCTGCAAAAACTCTTCGTTCACAGAATTTGAACTTTCTCAAGATACCAAGCTCTAATCATACCAGTTATGGACAGAAATCATTCAGTTATGCTGCTCCCCGACTTTGGAATCAACTTCCTCATGTCCTCAAGATATCGCCTTCATTGACTGTTTTTAAATCAAAACTCAAAACTTATCTTTTTTCAAGCTATTATTCCTAGATTTTTCCCACTGACGGAATTATCTGACTTTGTGTACTATATTTATTCATATGTTATAACTCATACTTTTCTCTTTGATTTTATTCATGCCAATACTTCACATCATTACCCTTTATTCTAACATGTATATGCGCTTTGAGCATGCACCTTGTGTATGGATATAGCGCTTTATAAATACTCATTATTATTATTATTAAAGTGAATCGAATGTACTCGCCATCTGTGCCCGTGTACATGTGGCCTGACTGCCGAGTGCTTATAATAGAGAAGAATAATTTGAAGAGAATTTCACATAGATTTCAAATGAAGAATTTGGAATATAATTTCGTTAATAATTTACCAACTAATACACGATGACATAACCATGATTCTGTAAGAATCTAATTCAGCCTCGAGTGTGTCTAATTTATCTTTTATACTCCGTACATTTAAATGTATTACTTTCAGATTAGTGGTTTGCGATGGTTCGGGATTTGGCTGAACATCGCCACAGATCAAAAGTAAAAGAACGATAAGCAAGGAAACATGTTTGCTATAGAGACATAGTATCGATAGCGGATAACTCTGTTTTGTAAATTTAAAGGCAGATTTGCTATGAACACGACACACGAATGAATCCACCGCTTGTCTATATTGTATAATATCAATCATTTTCTAGAAAGAAAACGTTAGTCATCTGTTGGGTGAGTTCGAACAAAGGTTTACAATGATAGAAAAAAACAAATTATATCCAAAGTACACATATGACAAACTTCCTAGTGTGAGACACAACACTGGAGCTACCAATAATGTAGGACAAACCCCCTTAGTGTTTTTTGAGTTTACCAAGAAACAGTTATAAAAAAAAGATAGCAAACGAAATACAAAAAGAAAAAGATTTTACAGAATGAGGCTTCATCTGTAATAAAATGAAAAGAAATACAGGTGGACAATGTGTCACTCTAACATAACCGCGACAAAGGGCAATCTGACCTACAATTGTAAAAAAAAAAGAAAAGCGCATGCTGCACGAGCGTCTGTCACGTGGAAGCATGATGTGAAGATTGGAGTAGAGAAAGAGTTTGCGATTGAGAAATGTAGATTTTTCCAATGGATACATATAGCAGAACAAATAGGATTGGAATCGAACTGACAGTGAGTATGGTTTTTACAAAATGTTATTGCGGCAGAGGTTAAGACAGATAAGTTGTACGAAGGTTGGTTCAACAGTGTATAGTTTTGTCAACTGATCGCGTTGGTTTTGCTATTCGAAATGAGCTTTTCTCTAAGCATATCGAAGCGTGAATCAATACACATGAACAAAAGAAATAAAGAAGTACTCCAGGATCCAAATAAATTATTAAAGTTCAACTTAGCTAACCAAAGATATGTTCAAAATTTACCAATTAAGGCAAAACAAAACAACAACAAAAACCCACTGTCATTTTGGTATAAATTTTCTGACTTATATAACGTTATGTGCGTTTAATTAAATTAATACATTTTAATTGACCAGTGTGTTGACCTTTGGTAAAACAAACATTTAATTTCTCGTTTTCGAAAAGTCACAAAGTGTTAATGTCACTGATGAACCGACAAAATCCGAGATTTGTTATTATGTTGGATAGGTAGTCCCCCATAACCCCTACAGCCCATTACCCCTACAGCTTATCAAAACAAGTTTATGGTCCACTGCACTGCTAATCTCTAACCATTTACCTCTGGCAACACAATGGACTCGCCCAGGCTGATTCTTAATTACCTTTATCTGTACAGATAATTGGTACAGGTTGTGGATCTTGAACATGGTGACAATAAAATAAGAGTATTAAGGAGGATGTACAATTACAATTTTATCATAAATTACTTATCAAATTATTTCTCAATAAAGTAACCTTATATAAATATTTACCCAAGTTACACAATATCTTTACATTATTACAACTAAAAAGTTGGATAAACGATATGGAAAAGAGGGCCTTCCTACCCTTACATGAAGATATAAAGAACGAATAACCAATAATAACTTCCCTCTGACACCCAATTTTGCCAATTTATACCATAATTTACACTTATCAATTGAATCAAAAGCATGTGTAAAATCCACAATTGCACAATACAATCGCTTATTACTATTTAGAGTACGACTTATCAATGAATGGAGGGCAAATATAGCATCAACTGTGCTAAGATTAGGACGAAAACCAAAACACAGACTGAACACAGAGACAATTGATAGTTGAGTGAAATGTTAATAAACATACATGTAGATGGTAGATAATTACAAATTTTCTCATTATTTACTTATTTACATATGTACATACATACATATAAACATTTATTAAATTGAAGGACATTCAATACATTTACATATATACATTTTCATACATTTGTCAAAGCTTTTTTCATATTTTATGTTTGAATCAAATTATTTCAAATTTGAGTTAATTCCTTTATTTTCATATGTTCATTCTATCATATTCCATGTTGTCAATCAAAATGTCACAAACATGTCTCTCTGAGAAAGCCGCTCCACACTACCACTTCTACTCGACACTTCATCACATGTTAGGGTGAGTCCATTAATCCAGAAAGGTAACTGTCTGTGTTGTTTTAACAAGCTGTAGGGAAACTGGGGTGTAGGGGTAATGGGCTGCAGTGGTTTTGGGGTATAACCGTTGGATAAACATGATTAACTGATAATAGTAATGCAAGTATACAACTCTACTTCATCGGATTAACCAGAGCATCAACATGTTTTTAGTGGTGAACTATGACAGTTACACTAACAATGTTCATATATATCCAATAGTTGACAGCTGTAAAAAGAAAGTCACGTTCACAAAATATGATTGTGTTCCTCAGTCGAAAGTAAATGTGACAATGAATTCGGCTATATGCGAATTGGCAAATGAAATAGATGCCAATCTCGAATTAAAGCACAAACGAAATACGATGTGTCAACATACACACACAAGTAACATAATAGTTTGTGTTGATGCTTACAACGTCACAAGTCCAAGTCCAATACCAGCACTGTAAACACAAGTTAAATGTTTTGCTTGATATCATTATTTCAGTAGTTTTACATTTTGTTATTGAGTCTCCCATGATTCGCGTATAATATAATCCTGTTTGTCTCTACCATCTTCATCCTCGTAGATTGACAAACCTCCTCGAAGTGGGTGTCATTGGCTACCTTCTTGACGGAGCCGTCTAGGAGTTGGATGAGGATCACTCCCCCAGTGACCCAGGTCGACTCTACCCGCTTCTCAGATACAAGCTTCCTGGCTTTATTAGCGAGGATAGCTCTGGGACGAGCAAGATCCTCACTGATGTAAGTCTTAGGAGCATCAGCCTTCCTAACGTGTTTAAGTTTAGATCTAACTTTCAGCAATGACCGTTTGACGGCATTACGGACGAACCTGACGAGGAACCTGATATATTACTCTCTGTAGATACAGCTACAGCAATCGGCCCTGATAAAATCGGAAACTAAATATTAAAAAATTATGCTAACTCACTAGCTCCCATTTTAACCCAACTATTTAACCTGTCTTTAAATACGGCTAAATTTCCTACTTCTCGGAAAGAAGCGAATGTTATCCCTACTCACAGACCGGAAACATATACGACCCTCCAAACTATAGACCAGTAGCATTAACGAGTTGTTTGGTTGAAGTTTTTGAAAAATGTATCTTTAAATATGTAAATAATTTTCTAAGAGATAATAAACCCCTCTCAAATCTTCAATCAGGATTTAAATCTGGCGACTCAACAACCTATCAGTTGACATATCTATATGATTTCATAGCGAAAGCACTGGGCGACGGAAAAGAAGTTAGAGCGGTGTTTTGCGATGTTAGCAAAGCATTTGATAAATTTTGGCACAAGGGCATACTGCAGAAATTAAGATCATATGGAATTGAAGGCAATTTATTGAATTGGTTTGAAAGTTACCTAAATAATAGAATCAAGAAATCATACTAGACAATTCTTATGGATAACAACTTCTTTATTTGATATCTCACGACGTTTCTGGGCTACTTCTTGCCCCTTCTTCAGGTGAATGATGATATGATACAAAGTATGGTATATATACATATATTACATGAAGCCAGATAGGTAATTAGCAATACGCATTATAGGGAAGCCAGAGAATTAATTGGGTATGTACAATCAAAGTAGTAAGATGAAATAGCAATGACTTGGTAGATGAATTGTATACATAGCAAAGTGAGTCTATGATTACTTAGTGATGCACCAACCCCTTGATCTCGATTAATCTCGGAAGCTAATTGTTTCAGGTTGATTGCTTCTAGAAGTTTCCTTTTTCGCCAATCAGTAATGTTTGAAGCCAGGATTTCGGTGTTTTGCCAGTTTATTGAATGGTTTGGATTGTGGACGATGTGTTCTGTAAGGGCAGATTTTAGATCCAATTTGTCTACTGAAGTTTTGTGTTCTTTAAGTCTGATGTTGATGGGTCGGCAGGTTTCACCAATATAGTTGTTGCCACAATCACAACTGATTTTGTAAACACACCCTCTTGGATTTTGTTTAGCCTGATCAATACCCCCTCTCCCATTCACTCTCAGGATAGTTTTCAGAGTTTTGTCTGAGTGAGAAGTGACATCAATGCTTGCGGTTTTTCTAAGAAGTCGGCTGATGTGGTGGCTGATTTGTCCTTGATAGGGGATGTTAACTCGGATCGGGGATCGTTCCGGTTTAGGTGGGCGGTCGTTCTGCTGGTGGAGGGTGGCGGAGATGGTTTGTTCAACCAGTTGTCTTGGGTAGCCGTTGAGAGAAATGAAGGTTGTTTTTAGATGGTTTATTTCTTTGTTGAGTTGAGTGGGGTCGCAGATAGCCTTGGCGCGTCTGGTAAGGGTAGAGACTATGGCACGTTTTATTTGTGGATGGTGATTGGAGAGATAGTTAATGTACTGGTCAGTGTAGGTAGGTTTCCTGTAGACCGAGGCAGAGATTTTGTCGGAAGAGTTATCAAGAGATACGTCCAGGAATGGTAGCTTACGTTGAACTTCGGTCTCCATGGTGAACTGGATTCGGGTGTGTTGTTTGTTGAGGTGATCGAGTAGAACTGAAGGGTCATGTTCTGGATCAATGATGGCAAAGGTGGCACTTTCCTGCACCAGCATAGAGGCTGGAATGGGGATGACGACAGGGCTGTATCTTCAAAGCTGGTCATGCAGATTTCATGATCAGAGGGGAGAGTGGTGATCCCATAGGGAGACCGTGTATTTGCTGGTAGATGTTGATGCTTTTAGAAGTTGGTGTAATAATACTAGACAATTCTATAAATGTTACTGAATGCCAGTTGAAATTGATGAAAACATCCAAAGGCTCTAGATTTTTCTATGACATACTTATCTCAACAGACAAATATCCTAACATCTGTAGCAAATGGCAACTTACATTTCCTGAAACTACATTTGATTGGAAAGACACATTTACAAGATATATGAAGGCAATAAAAGACACTAAATTACTAGATTTTCAATATAAACTCACGGGCAAAAGAAACTATATCAACATTGTTTTGATGTTATCAACATTATCAGATATGTCACATAAATAATGTGATACTCATTTTAAAGACAATTTAACTGACCATTATTTGATCGACATTTAGAAAAGGTGGCACGTACAGCTAATGCAGTAGAATGCAATGAATGACACTGGGGTTAAAAGTCAATTTGCAAAAATATAGAAGTCTTTTTAGAGACTATAGAAAACGCTTTTATTCACAAAGGAAACACTGGAAAACTGTCAGTATTTGGTATGGCCTCCGTTGCTTTGAATACAGGCCTACACACGTCGACGCACAGAATTCACAAGGCGCCTTATGACGTCATTAGGGATGGCTTGTCATTCTTCCACGAGTGCCTGGATAAACATTTGCCGACTTGATGGAGGTGGGCTTCTCTGCTTTATCTGCCTGTCCAAATGATCCCACAAGTGTTCGATCGATGATAAATCCGGTGATCTCGCTGGAAGTCTCTGGTGACTCTGGTTGTGTGGGGGCGAGCATTGTCTTGTTAAAGGATTAATCTTGGATTTCTCAGGAGGTAAAGGAGCACCACAGGACGTAAAACGGTGTCGATGTAGCCTTAGGCATTCAAAGTACGGTCAAAGAAACAAGTTCTGTTGTAGAGTCCCTGCACATTCCACCCCAAACCATGACGCGACCGCAGCCGAATGGCACAACCTCCTGGACACAACACGGGGCTGTTCTCTCTCCTCTCCGACGATAAATGCTCACTCGTCCAAGTTCTGTAACTGGAACCTGCTTTCATCTGTAAACACAATTCTTTGCCAGTTCCTGTTCTGCCACCGCTCTACCATTCTTGACCACTGGTGACGGTTACGTCGGTCATGTCGGCTCAGCATCATCCCGCGGAAGGGTCGGTACGCTCGATTGCCATGTTCACGAAGACGTCTAGTCACTGTCCTTCTGCTGATAACACAGTGTAACGCTGTTGCTGCTGATGACGTCATGGTGACGAAACGATTGCGTAGGTGAATCGTGCGGATGTAGCGGTCGTCGTTTGCGGTTGTGACCCTGGTTTTCTACTTCTTGGTCGGTCCTGGGTCCCACCTGTCTGTACCATTCTTGTGTGCAGTCTGGTAATCGTAGTGCGGGTGCAGTTGAAGATACGAGCAACGTGGGCGTGACGTGCGCCCAACTGCAACATACCAATCGGTCTCTCTCGTTCCTCTGTGGTAAGTCTAGGCATGTCACTTGTTGTGTTCGTTACGACTGAGGTCTAAAGCATGCATATTCGTGGTTTTTATCCAGTTCGGTGCCATATGAACGTGATGCACATGCATACCATTTTGCTCGAAAAACGTGTGACAAAGTCCATATTTGGTAAGAAACATGATTTTTTTCTCAGTAATTATGAAGTTGCGTTCTTTTAACATAGTTTTATAATAAAAATTACATTTCAAAAGCTAGTTTCAACTTTTTAAAACAAAAAATATTTTGGCATAGTTTCTTTTGCCCCTGAGTTTAGATTTCTTCATGGTACCATATACACTAAAAGAGAATTACTCAGAATGAAAAATGTTGACAATAGCTTGTGTTGTTTTTGTAAGAATGTTGATGAGAGTGTTTGTCATGTATACTGGGAATGTGAGGAGACACAAGTCTTTTGGAATAATGTACAATTTTTTGTGTGGAAAATTTTATTGCAATAAAAAACAATAAAAATCATGATTTTCATAATAAATGGTATCTCCTCTGTCCAGCTCTTGAATGAACATATGTATTCCACGTTGTACTCTTTATTGTATGTTCTATTCAACATTGCTTATGTTTTCTACATTGCCTGTATGTAACTGTATATACACTGGGAACTAATAAAAAAAATTAAAAATTTTTTTAAAAAAGATGAAAGAGCAATGACACTGGGTAGATGAATTGTATACATAGCAAAGTGAGTCTATGATTACTTAGTGATGCACCAAGCACTAGGGAGGTAAACCCTTGATCTCGATTAATCTCAGGAGCTAATCGTTTCAGGTTGATTGCTTCTAGAAGTTTCCTTTTTCGCCAATCAGTAATATTTGAAGCCAGGATTTCGGTGTTTTGCCAGTTAATTGAATGGTTTGGATTGTTGACGATGTGTTCTGAAAGGGCAGATTTTAGTACCAATTTGTCTACTGAAGTTTTATGTTCTTTAAGTCTGATGTTGATGGGTCGGCAGGTTTCACCAATATAGTTGTTGCCACAATCACAACTGATTTTCTATAAACAGATCTGATGCTCCAATGGGGACAGATTTTCAAAAAAAATCTTTTACACCTAGAGGAGTGACATTTTTGTTTTTGATACACCTGATGATACTCTTGATCGAGTTTGAAAGCCATTTCCGAAAAAAAAAAATTCCAAAGAGTTATGGCCCTTGATTGCCATTTCCGTAATTTTATTTTTAAAGAGTTATGTCCCTTGATTGCTTAATTGGACTTTGAGCAATTAACAGATCTGATGCTCCAATGGAGACAGATTTTCTAAAAAAAACTGATACAGCTATAAAAGTTGAATTTTAGTTTTGGATACACCTGATGATACTCTTGATCAAATTTGAAAGCCATTTCCGAAATTTTATTTTTTTAAGAGTTATGTCCCTTGATTGCTTAATTGGACTTGCAGCGATAAACAGATATGTCGTTCCAAAGGGGACAGATTTTCTCAGAAAGCTATTGTCGAAAAAAAATTTAAGAGTTATGTCCCTTGATTGCTTAATTGGACTTTGAGCGATTAACAGATCTGATGCTCTAAAGGGGACAGATTTTCTTTTTTTTTAAAACTGATACACCTAGAAAAGTAAAATTTTAGTTTTGGATACACCTGATGATACTCTTGATCGAGTTTGAAAGCCATTTACGCAACCTCCAAGTCAGGGCGCCTTCCCTTCGAGTACCTCTACGGTAGTAGCCCTGCCTTCACTTTCGGGGGCATTGTTGTCAAGATTCTTGACAACAATAGGAATTGACGTCATCAATAATCTCGAACCAAATTGTTATTTTACATACAAATAAATTGGTTCGAGAGTATGTTTTAAACGTTAGGCGTATGCAATTCTATGAATATTACAAAAGTTGGTGTAACTTGCTTCAAATATAATTTTGTATTTGATGAGTATATGGTGGACAATTTGTTATGTTTCAAAAATTCAAAGACAACTTAATAAAAAAACAAAAAGTTTCGTTTGCCGTACTCATTTCTTGAGTCGTTGTTCGGAGTTGCATTGTGAATGCTATGAGTTAGGAGCTTCACTTTTAGAGCATGACATCAATCGTTGGTTGCACGCGCTGTGTTAGAGCTTTTTCACCTTGAAGCCTTCTGATGGCAGCGAGTATATTAGTGACGTCACGGAGCGGATACTCGCTGTCTGGAGCTAGCTATTTACGAAAATAAAAATTCACAAGAGTTATGGCCCTTGATTGCCATTTCCACAATTTTATTTTTAGAGAGTTATGTCCCTTGATTGCTTAATTGGATTGGAGCGATAAACAGATATGTTGCTCCAAAGGGGACAGATTTTCTAAAAAAAGCTGATACACCTAAAGGAGTGACATTTTTGTTTTGGATACACCTGATGATAATCTTGCTCGAGTTCCAAAGCCATTTCCGAAATTTTATTTTTTAAAGAATTATGTCCCTTGATTGTTTAATTGGACTTTAAGCAATTAACAATCCTGATGCTCCAATGGGGACAGATTTTCTATAAAAAAAAAACTGATACACCTAGAGGAGTGACATTTTTGTTTTGGATACACCTAATGATACTCTTGATAGAGTTTGAAAGCCATTTCCGAAAAAAAAATTCACAAGAGTTATGGCCCTTGATTGCCATTTCCGAAATAATATTTTTAAAGAGTTATGTCCCTTGATTGCTTAATTGGACTTTGAGCAATTAACAGATCTAATGCTCCAATGGGGACAGATTTTCAAAAAAAAACTGATACACCTTGAGGAGTGACATTTTTGTTTTGGATACATCTGATGATACTCTTGATAGAGTTTAAAAGCCATTTCCGAAAAAAAAATTCACAAGAGTTATGGCCCTTGATTGCCATTTCAGCAATTTTATTTTTAAAGAGTTATGTCCCTTGATTGCTTAATTGGACTTTGAGCAATTAACAGATCTGATGCTCTAAAGGGGACAGATTTTCTAAAAAAACTGATACACCTAGAGGAGTGACATTTTTGTTTTGGATACACCTGATGATGATCTTGCTCGAGTTCCAAAGCCATTTCCTAAATTTTATTTTTTAAAGAGTTATATCCCTTGATTGCTTAATTGGACTTGGAGCGATAAACAGATTTGTTGCTCCAAAGGGGACAGATTTTCTAAAAAAACTGATACACCTAGAGGAGTGATATTTTTGTTTTGGATACACCTAATGATACTCTTGATAGAGTTTGAAAGACATTTCCGGAAAAAAAATTCACAAGAGTTATGGCCCTTGATTGCCATTTCCGAAATAATATTTTTAAAGAGTTATGCCCTTGATTGCTTAATTGGACTTTGAGCAATTAACAGATCTAATGCTCCAATGGAGACAGATTTTCTATATAAAAAACTGATACACCTTGAGGAGTGACATTTTTGTTTTGGATACACCTGATGATACTCTTGATCGAGTTTGAAAGCCATTTACGCAACCTCCAAGTCAGGGTGCCTTCCCTTCGAGTACCTTTAGAGTAGTAACCTGCCTTCACTTTCGGGGGCATTGTTGTCAAGATTCTTGACAACAATAGGAATTGACGTCATCAATAATCTCGAACCAAATTGTTATTTTACATACAAATAAGTTGGTTCGAGAGTATGTTTTAAACATTAGGCTTATGAAATTCTATGAATATTACAAAAGTTGGTGTAACTTGCTTCAAATATAATTTTGTATTTGATGAGTATATGGTGGACAATTTGTTATGTTTCAAAAATTCAAAGACAACTTAATAAAAAAACAAAAAGTTTCGTTTGCCGTACTCATTTCTTGAGTCGTTGTTTGGAGTTGCATTGTGAATCCTATGAGTTAGGAGCTTCACTTTAAGAGCGTGACATCAATCGTTGGTTGCACGCGCTGTGTTAGAGCTTTTTCACCTTGAAGCCTTCTGATGGCAGCGAGTATATTAGTGACGTCACGGAGCGGATACTCGCTGTCTGGAGCTAGCTATTTACGAAAATAAAAATTCCATAGAGTTATGGCCCTTGATTGCCATTTCCACAATTTTATTTTTAGAGAGTTATGTCCCTTGATTGCTTAATTGGACTTGGAGCGATAAACAGATATGTTGCTCCAAAGGGGACAGATTTTCTAAAAAAAGCTGATACACCTAAAGGAGTGACATTTTTGTTTTGGATACACCTGATGATAATCTTGCTCGAGTTCCAAAGCCATTTCCGAAATTTTATTTTTTAAAGAATTATGTCCCTTGATTGTTTAATTGGACTTTAAGCAATTAACAATCCTGATGCTCCAATGGGGACAGATTTTCTATAAAAAAAAACTGATACACCTAGAGGAGTGACATTTTTGTTTTGGATACACCTAATGATACTCTTGATAGAGTTTGAAAGCCATTTCCGAAAAAAAAATTCACAAGAGTTATGGCCCTTGATTGCCATTTCCGAAATAATATTTTTAAAGAGTTATGTCCCTTGATTGCTTAATTGGACTTTGAGCAATTAACAGATCTAATGCTCCAATGGGGACAGATTTTCTATATAAAAAACTGATACACCTTGAGGAGTGACATTTTTGTTTTGGATACATCTGATGATACTCTTGATAGAGTTTAAAAGCCATTTCCGAAAAAAAAATTCACAAGAGTTATGGCCCTTGATTGCCATTTCAGCAATTTTATTTTTAAAGAGTTATGTCCCTTGATTGCTTAATTGGACTTGGAGCGATAAACAGATTTGTTGCTCCAAAGGGGACAGATTTTCTAAAAAAAACTGATACACCTAGAGGAGTGACATTTTTTTTTTGGATACACCTGATGATAATCTTGCTCGAGTTCCAAAGCCATTTCCTAAATTTTATTTTTAAAGAGTTATGTCCCTTGATTGCTTAATTGGACTTGGAGCGATAAACAGATTTGTTGCTCCAAAGGGGACAGATTTTCTAAAAAATACTGATACACCTAGAGGAGTGACATTTTTGTTTTGGATACACCTAATGATACTCTTGATCGAGTTTGAAAGCCATTTACGCAACCTCCAAGTCAGGGTGCCTTCCCTTCGAGTACCTCTACGGTAGTAGCCCTGCCTTCACTTTCGGGGGCATTGTTGTCAAGATTCTTGACAACAATAGGAATTGACGTCATCAATAATCTCGAACCAAATTGTTATTTTACATACAAATAAATTGGTTCGAGAGTATGTTTTAAACGTTAGGCGTATGAAATTCTATGAATATTACAAAAGTTGGTGTAACTTGCTTCAAATATAATTTTGTATTTGATGAGTATATGGTGGACAATTTGTTATGTTTCAAAAATTCAAAGACAACTTAATAAAAAAACAAAAAGTTTCGTTTGCCGTACTCATTTCTTGAGTCGTTGTTTGGAGTTGCATTGTGAATCCTATGAGTTAGGAGCTTCACTTTAAGAGCGTGACATCAATCGTTGGTTGCACGCGCTGTGTTAGAGCTTTTTCACCTTGAAGCCTTCTGATGGCAGCGAGTATATTAGTGACGTCACGGAGCGGATACTCGCTGTCTGAAGCTAGCTATTTACGAAAATAAAATTCCATAGAGTTATGGCTCTTGATTGCCATTTCCGAAATTTTATTTTTAGAGAGTTATGTCCCTTGATTGCTTAATTGGACTTGGAGCGATAAACAGATATGTTGCTCCAAAGGGGACAGATTTTCTAAAAGAACTGATACACCTAGAGGAGTGACATTTTTGTTTTGGATACACCTGATGATAATCTTGCTCGAGTTCCAAAGCCATTTCCGAAATTTTATTTTTTAAAGAATTATGTCCCTTGATTGTTTAATTGGACTTTAAGCAATTAACAATCCTGATGCTCCAATGGGGACAGATTTTCTATAAAAAAACTGATACACCTAGAGGAGTGACATTTTTGTTTTGGATACACCTAATGATACTCTTGATAGAGTTTGAAAGCCATTTCCGAAAAAAAAATTCACAAGAGTTATGGCCCTTGATTGCCATTTCCGAAATTTTATTTTTAGAGAGTTATGTCCCTTGATTGCTTAATTGGACTTGGAGCGATAAACAGATATGTTGCTCCAAAGGGGACAGATTTTCTAAAAGAACTGATACACCTAGAGGAGTGACATTTTTGTTTTGGATACACCTGATGATAATCTTGCTCGAGTTCCAAAGCCATTTCCGAAATTTTATTTTTTAAAGAATTATGTCCCTTGATTGTTTAATTGGACTTTAAGCAATTAACAATCCTGATGCTCCAATGGGGACAGATTTTCTATAAAAAAAAACTGATACACCTAGAGGAGTGACATTTTTGTTTTGGATACACCTAATGATACTCTTGATAGAGTTTGAAAGCCATTTCCGAAAAAAAAATTCACAAGAGTTATGGCCCTTGATTGCCATTTCCGAAATAATATTTTTAAAGAGTTATGTCCCTTGATTGCTTAATTGGACTTGGAGCGATAAACAGATTTGTTGCTCCAAAGGGGACAGATTTTCTAAAAAAAACTGATACACCTAGACTAGTGACATTTTTGTTTTGGATACACCTGATGATAATCTTGCTCGAGTTCCAAAGCCATTTCTTAAATTTTATTTTTTAAAGAGTTATGTCCCTTGATTGCTTAATTGGACTTGGAGCGATAAACAGATTTGTTGCTCCAAAGGGGACAGATTTTCTAAAAAATACTGATACACCTAGAGGAGTGACATTTTTGTTTTGGATACACCTAATGATACTCTTGATCGAGTTTGAAAGCCATTTACGCAACCTCCAAGTCAGGGTGCCTTCCCTTCGAGTACCTCTACGGTAGTAGCCCTGCCTTCACTTTCGGGGGCATTGTTGTCAAGATTCTTGACAACAATAGGAATTGACGTCATCAATAATCTCGAACCAAATTGTTATTTTACATACAAATAAATTGGTTCGAGAGTATGTTTTAAACGTTAGGCGTATGAAATTCTATGAATATTACAAAAGTTGGTGTAACTTGCTTCAAATATAATTTTGTATTTGATGAGTATATGGTGGACAATTTGTTATGTTTCAAAAATTCAAAGACAACTTAATAAAAAAACAAAAAGTTTCGTTTGCCGTACTCATTTCTTGAGTCGTTGTTTGGAGTTGCATTGTGAATCCTATGAGTTAGGAGCTTCACTTTAAGAGCGTGACATCAATCGTTGGTTGCACGCGCTGTGTTAGAGCTTTTTCACCTTGAAGCCTTCTGATGGCAGCGAGTATATTAGTGACGTCACGGAGCGGATACTCGCTGTCTGAAGCTAGCTATTTACGAAAATAAAATTCCATAGAGTTATGGCCCTTGATTGCCATTTCCGAAATTTTATTTTTAGAGAGTTATGTCCCTTGATTGCTTAATTGGACTTGAAGCGATAAACAGATTTGTTGCTCCAAAGGGGACAGATTTTCTAAAAGAACTGATACACCTAGAGGAGTGACATTTTTGTTTTGGATACACCTGATGATAATCTTGCTCGAGTTCCAAAGCCATTTCCGAAATTTTATTTTTTAAAGAGTTTTGTCACTTGATTGCTTAATTGGACTTTAAGCAATTAACAGTCCTGATGCTCCAAAGGGAACAGGTTTTCTATAAAAAAAACCCTGATACACCTAGAGGAGTGACATTTTTGTTTTCGATACACCTGATAATCTTCTTCGAGTTCCAAAGCCATTTCCGAAATTTTATTTTTCAAAGAGTTATGTCCCTTGATTGCTTAATTGGACTTTGAGCGATTAAAAGATCTGATGCTCTAAAGGGGACAGATTTAATTTTTTTAAAAACAACTGATACACCTAAAAAAGTTAAATTTTAGTTTTGGATACACCTGATGATACCCTTGATCGAGTTTGAAAGCCATTTCCGAAATTTTATTTTTCAAAGAGTTTTGTCACTTGATTGCTTAATTGGACTTTGAGCAATTAACAAATCTATTGCTCCAATGGGGACAGATTTTCTATATAAAAACCTGAGTGACATTTTTGTTTTGGATACACCTGATGAAACTCTTGATCGAGTTTGAAAGCCATTATCGAAATTTTATTTTCCAAAGAGTTTTGTCACTTGATTGCTACCCAGAGGAGTGACATTTTTGTTTTACATACACCTGATGATACTCTAAATCTGATTTGAAAGCCATCTGAATTTGACATAAGGTGATTAACGGGTCAAATGCTTACATTTGTTAGAAATTATCAACATTCAAGTTATGTTTGTAATCAGAATGGTGACAATTTACTTAAATTTCAAATATTTTACCCACATGTACAAGATCATAACACAACACAATTGAAACATTTTATTCACGATAGCATTTTGGTTGAATAAATTTTGATTATCTGATTAATAGGAGAAAATGATGAAAGGGGAAAGCTGTTCGTCGGCGCTACGACGTCTAGGCATTGTTGACTTTTCGTAAGTAATGTATAAATGATATAAAAGTAAGAAAATGAGTGATTGTTATAATAGAAATAAGTTTTAGTATAGAATTAAGTAAAGGTACAGCGCATTTTTTTCATGCCAATTTCCGAAATAGCATCATGACTATCTAAATTGGGATTATAAACAGTAGATTAAAAATTCCAGTTTCAAAAATATAAGAAGAGTTATCTCTATATATAGAGGTAGATAATCAGATTTTACATTTTTTAGTTTTGCATTGGAAAATGATAAAAAACAAAACAATAAGGGAAACTAAATAATTTCTCATTCTTGAAGCCTGTCTCTTGTCTCAAGAGAGTATCATTATTCATTACACTATGCTTTTTTTAATACTTTTTAAAAAAATACATGAATCTGCTATAAAAAAGAAAAAGCAACATATCTAGTACCTTTGATTGTTCAGTTCATTTAGTATGGATTGATTAATTTCATGGTCAAGTTGTTGTCAATAAATTAAACTATTAATAGAAGTTGGGAAATAAATAACTAGTCATGTCATATCACTCAAGTAACAGCACCGTTTATAATCAGTGTCGGATTCTGGACTAGTGAAGACTTGTTCACGGTATTGTTTTTGCCGTTAGTGATGGTGTATCGATATAGGATAGTTAGGTTTGTGTTAACTGTGTGTCAACGAATGTCAATGGCGGCCCCTTGATAGTATGAATTTAGTCAAAACACAATCCTTGGAAATTCCTTTACAAAAATACACAAAATCACACATGATAAATGTAAATCTGTAATCTGTATCAAATCTGTAAACAAATGTATCTGTAAATCACTAATCACTGTTAAGTTGAAAAAATCTCTGATACTGGACTGACAGTTTCCTTCAATAATTTTCACTGTTTTAATCTGGGTGGCTAAAATCGGATAAGTGAAATAAATTGCTGAATTAAACGTTATCTCACAGTCCCTTGAAGTAAATTATTGAATAAAAGGTATTGAATAAGTAAAACATTAGCTGGCTCGCCAAGTGTCAGTCGCCGGTTATAATAACATCCTAAATAATCTACTTGCAGCTGATACAGATTCTCTATTTTCCATAGTTTAAATATCAATCACAGTAGAAATTCAGTTAATTCTAAAAATAATGTCTCTGCAATGAAGGTTCCAGCTTGACTGGAGGGATACCGAGATCAGATCAATCGGAAAGTTAAAAGCAAACTACTTTTATTGTGAAGTTGAATGGTGTGGTCAAATGTTGAAAAGAAATTCAATATCCCCACAAACTAAACGGTACAATTGGAATGTAAAAAATGAAAACATCCTGGTAATTGGAATACTTTTTGATGACAAAAGCTGATGAAACTCGTGCTCCGCTCGTTAGTTCGGACGTTTAAAAACATATTATGTCATTACATACATCTGTTCTTTTATTTTTTGTGTGTTCTGATTGCATTCTGTATGATTGTAAATTTCATGACAAAAGAAAGGTTTCACTTTACTCGTTTAATTCAAAACAAGAAATTATAGTGTTACTGCATCGTTTTTCTCTTGAATTGTGCAATTCAAAAACACGTGCAGACTGTCAAAATCTTTTTTCTTTTTTACACAGGTTTTGTTGTCAGGACATCGAGAACAAAGTTTTACACGATTTCCGAAAAATGTTTTATATATATAGCCGATATGTACACATATTTATATAGTAGTATTTGTTTATCTCGTCATACAAAAACAGTTTATGAGTTCAAAAATATAGGATATAACATTTATTTCTATTATGTCAAATCAGTGTTTTGAACCTGTATAGTGTTGCCTTTTCAGAAAGCTTATAAGCGGGAACACATAATTGAAGACTATTTGATAGTTGAACAGGACAGAGCGGTGCATCAAGTTGTCAAGTTAATTAGGATATCAATTTTGTATCCATGCTTAATGCAGCTGCGGTTTTACGGCGAAATGATTGTGAAACAGAATATTCCTATCATAAACCTAATATTGTCTGATTATATACGTAAAAAAACCAGAATCTAATGAAAGACTTAGTTAAGCGAAAATGATAGGATTCAATAAATGACCACAATTGTGGAGAACTTTATTAACTTTTGTTCAAATTGCCTTGACAAAACAAATTTTTATGAAATTTATCTTTTTTTGTTTATCGTTTGTGGTGTGACATGAGTGGATTTATTTGTATGAATTTAAAAGTGCATGGTTTGCCCTCGTGGTTAAATTTGATCTTAGGACAAAGACAATGATTTGACTCACTTAACGAAAATAGATCTGGGGTCGAACTAGGCTTTAGATATCAAACAGTAACAGAATGGTCCACAGTTTGTCGCGGCTAGAGATTGTTTTTCAGGCTTTTAGGCTAGTATGATAACAGAATAGAGAAAAATGTGGCGGTTTTACGCTTAAGGCCTCTTATTTAACAGCATGAATTTTGAATCAAGTGTAGCTTAAATAGGTATCAAATAGTTCACTTTCTGTTATTAAATATTGTCTGCCCTTCACCGCTCCTATGAGTGAGTCATAGTCATAGTGCCAACATTTGTGACAAGGGTAAACATTTGTGTGATTCCATCAGATATTTGAGACAAGTGTTGGTATATTCCTGGAAGACATCTTTATCAAAAGAAAAATAATGAAAGATACATTGGTGGTTGTGTATTCCTGTCTATATCCCGCGAATAATGAACAAGGAGATTTCGCAATTAGATGCATCTGTGGTATATTTTGGATGTGTCCCATCCGGTATTGTATTATAGAGATTATTAACTGAGAAATTCATATGATATACATCCGAGTTTAATAATTTCTATTTAACCTAATCTGTTAAATTTAAAATTTTATGACGTTACAGAGGATGAAACATGGTAAATCGCACTGAAACAATCGTCTCTAGGCAAAAGTGATTATATTGATACTAACTCCGCTTATTATGAACCATATGGGTAATGAATATATAGAACGTCAAACTAGTGCATTTTGATGTTTTGTATTGAACGAGAAGATGTCATGGGAGCAGAGAAACAACGAGTTCGAAGAACGAGTTTTTTTTTTTGCTCCCATGACATCTTCGAGTTCAATAAAAACACCAAAATGCACTAGTATGACGTTCTATATTTATTTAATACCCGATCTTAATTAATAAAACAAGTCATTTTGTGTTTATACAAATAAAAGGTTGTGTAGCGATACACATTTTCACGCCATACATACTTCCGCGTTGAGGAAACCTTGACATTGGTTTTAGTACGCCGATGACCGAATAACTTGACCCCTCCGCATAGAGCACGTAGCCACGCCCCCTCAGAGGTCAGGAACCCAAAAGCACTTCCTTAGACAAACATTGACCAAAATGGCGGCACCTTCGACTGGCAAAGTAGCGAAGCTGACGGATCTTCCGGCGGATTTTTCTGTCAGTTTTCTTCGTAATGCTGATGTTTCTTTGAAAAGTAAACAGAAGGGGTTTAAGTACTTTAGTTTTTTTCACTCAGTAAGTACGTTCAGGAGCCAAGAAACCGAGGAATGCATTTCTGTGAGTGCGCGGTGCTACAGGAGTCAACGGAAGACTGAAGTTCCACATATACTCAACATGGACGTCAAACCATCTGAGATATCCTATGCACACTGTTCTTGTCAGATTTCTTTTATTTCAATGTGTTTTCAGCCGCATCTAAGTAATTCAATCTACTGCAGTAATTATTGTCTCGGTATCATATCTCCATTATTGAACAGTACCCAGGTAAGGTATCTTCACGTCTGTGGAAATAAGCTCGGATCTTAAATAACTGATTGGGGAACATTTTATATATATATAGCGTTTGATCATTTTGTTTTTTTTATAAAAAAATTAACTAGGCCATAACACCCTCGTGTTACCTGTTTCCGTGGTATTGATAAATAGACTTCTATACGAGTGTAATCGCCGATTCTGACAAACATCCTGATAATCATAAATAACATATTTCCCTTTCCTTTAATGTCAAATAAACAGTTCTTTAATTTGGTTAAATCTTTTTAACATTTTGAAAACATATGCCAATATTTACTAATTTACATTGGGTCTTTGTTTCCATGGTATTTCTATAAAAAAAAATATGGCAAAGCAACCCCTGCCACAACATAAGATTTTACTGTTTTTCTAACATACTTTGCAATACCTTTATAATTAACAGTAAAGTGATTGAGGATAATAATTATACATGTTTTTCTCTTATAATAAAACAAATCAGTAATCAATAGGAAACTTCTTGGAAATAATTATGATATGGATGCATAATAAAATAATTAATGAATGAATTTTTTTTTGACAGTGTGGTTGGATCTTGCTCTACAACAGTGGCAGCTGATGGGTTTCACAGAGGTACCGTACCCTCTCAGCTGTCCTGTACCTCCCTACCCGAGCAGTGGAGCGTGCCCAGGGGTCGCAAGATTCAGCCACTTGATGTTCCTCACCTCATCTTTGTCAACCCGAAACCAGACAGGAAGAAAAGACCAATACAGAACACGCTCACAGATTGCAGGTATGAAATTTATTTTATTTACGTTTTAAGTTTTTGTACAGTTTTATAAGATCTTGTTCAGTTTGATAGGACTACTGAAATGGACACAAGACATAAATGAATTCGAAACATTCTGACAGACTTTCTCATGGTTGGCATTTTTATCACATTTGCTTACTTGAGTTGAAGGAAATGAACACAAAGAGTTTTTTCTAACATCTAATAATTTGTCCAATGTAATTCAAAGTACTTGCAAATTTGAAATTTACATTTAAAAGCTACAGGGTTTGGGCTGATATTTTGTAAATGCTGGAAAATCTGTATCTAGTATAGAAATATTATCAAATTTCTTTGATTAGGAAAATAAAAGTGAAAAAGGAGGACCTGGAACACCTTCAGGCCCTGAAGAACTGCCCCCTAGCCTACCTGGTGTCCAGTCCGCAAACAACTCTGGACACTCATGTTGGACCTGTACCCGTGGGTAGCGGGTTATAAACACATGTAAGTACTTTGATCAATTAGACTTTAAAAACATTCTTACAAGGTGGCATGAAATTTGTGAGGAAGAAACAAACAAACCATATTTGATCAACAGATGACATCAATGATAAAGGTATACGGCCACTAAGGATCTTGAAGCTTTTAATTCTCCTGATTGACCGCTCCACATGAACTCGATGTTTCGCAATTTTCTGTGTTAAAAATACATCATGTTGATTCATTTGAACTCCAGATTTTGCAAAGGGGGGAAATGTTCAATTTCAGACCTGTTTCCTCAACCTCTTTTACAATGTCAAAACCTTTTTCTGCCATAATACCATCCCCAGGTTTCAAATAACCCTTGTTAACATAATTTCTCAATGTTGATTGGAATCGATTTCTTGAAAATTTCTTTGTCTGACATTGCCCCAGCAAACAGCATTGAGCTAAATAGAACTGATCCCCTAGGATCTACAGCAAATAAAGCCTTCAGTGTGTTAGATGATTTATAATCACTGTATGTTTGTGACTGAGCCTTGAGTGAAGATGGTTTCTGGATTTTGATCTCTGTACAGTCAACAATTACAAATGTTGGAAATTCAGATTTATAATCTTCAGGCATATTTTCAAACAAAACATCTCTACTGGGCCAGATGGAAACTTCTCCAAATCTCATAAACATGTAATTAATCCAAGAATTGAAAATGACACCAATTACTTGTTGGGTTAAACCAAAGCGTAGAGCCAAATCTTGCAAGTCAAAATTATTTCTCAATCTGCAAAGAGTCAAAAATAACCGATTTTTTAGAGAAACATTCTTAATTTGGGACAAATGACCTTTCTCAATATATGACAATGGACAACTATCATAATATGGAACTAAAAACTTAAATATTGCTAGAAACATTTCCTTTGGGTATCCTGTATAATAATGGATCAAACTGCACTTTTCTAAGATAGTCAGTACAGATACAGTAAAAGTGACAGTTTTAATTCTCTTAAGATGTTCACATTCAGCTTTCTTCTCTTGTAAAAGCCTTGAAGTTTTCGACTTGGTCCAGGGTGTTTTTGGATAGTTCTCTCTTCATCAACTCTTTCTCCACAGCAAGACCCATGAGATCCATCGGCTCCACCCCTGAAATTAATCAAGAAAAACGATGCATTGGTTTTATTTTAAATCAATTTTTTAAAAATATCAGTACTTATTATGAATATTATTATTTCAGGCAACATTCTTTGAACCAGCTGACCTACAACCAGTTGTTACCCAGTGTGGTAATTTAGTTTTTCCACACGCTTCACAGCTGACAACTGATAATTCAACATCTATGGGCAAAAGTATTAGCCAAGAACAGTGTGAAGCCATTGAGGAGAAGACCAGGGATCAAGCTCAGAGTCCTGTATGGAGGGAGGAACGTAAACATCGACTGACCGCCTCAATGTTTGGAACTATTTTAAAACGTACATCCATAACTGATAAATTTTTAAATACTTTGTCATGTCCAAAACAATTAACATCACCCCAAACTTCTTATGGGACAAACAATGAGAAAATTGCTATCGAACTGTACATAAAGAAAACAGGTTAACCATGATTGTGGTTTGATAGTTAATCCCAATTTTCCATTTTTAGGAGCATCCCCGGATGGGAAAGTTTGTGACAGGATTAATTGAAATTAAATGCCCATTTAGTGCACGTGATATGTTGATCAAAGATGCTACCATTCTGCCAAACTTTTGTTTGAAAGAAAATATTGATAAAGAACTCTGCTTAAAAACAGATCACCAATATTATTATCAGATACAGGGTCAACTTTTAACCTTAGGTGCATCATTTTGTGACTTTGTTGTTTATACAAGAAAGGAAATTTTCATTGAAAGAATACTCCCAAACCATGATTTTATGCAGCAGTTGTTAAATGACTTAACTAAATTTTATTGTGACTACATGCAACCTTATTTGAACAGCCAAGTTTGAAGCCACACTGAATATCATGCCTTATATTTTCTAGTTCTTTTACCCCTATTTTTTTGTAGCAAATGTTGTCTGATAAAAAAAATACTTTGATTCAGAAAAAGTAATTTTATTTCAGGACAAAAGTCATTATCTATTTCAGCAACCGGTTAGTTCCTTTCATATCACAAAAAATGATAATTTGCTCTGTGAACAATGTTTTTTCACCTTCTAGTTTTGACACAAAAACAAGTTATTTTTGGTACAAATTAATTCAGTCTAAACTCTGTTAACATTTAGTATCCCATTATAGTTTTGATGATTGGAGTTGCTCAATTTTTTCCAGGCAATTATCATTTATTTTAAAATCAGTCCATCACTCCATCAGATACTTGAATCAAGTTATAAATATTATTACTGATTATAACATTGGGTGGATTCTTAGAAAAAATACACACCAGTCGATGGGTCAACTTTCAGCTTTCTAGGGATATTTTCTCGAGAAAATAAAGTCTTAAGGATCCAATTCTACAACAAATGTTTCTGCAGACTAGACTCAAAATATTCATTTACAATCATAATTACCATAAAGATTGAAAATATTAATTTTCCATAATTGACAGAATATATTCCCAATACAACATTTGTTTTCATAAAGAATGTATCTCTGTTGTTCAATCTTTATTACAAATAATGCTATTACCATACAATCCCTTTATGAACTGTACAATTATGGTCTGATTAAACACTGAATTGAGCAAATGTTGTTATGTGTTTATTTGTCAATATATCAATTAATTAAAGAAAGAATGACAAGAAAGAAAGAACAAGTTTAAATTATTTATGTATGTATAGTTTGAATGTTTTTAGTCTTTTTAAAAAAAGGTTTTAGACAAAGAGTGCAATCACATAAACTAACCTTTGTTCAAGATCTGAATTAGCCATAGATGTATCTGTGAATGTCCTTTTCTTTGGGGCCTTGCGGATTAGAGGAATTCTGTTTGAGGGATCAACAGGCAAGGGATCCAGAAACTCTTCACTCGGGAATTTATTTACAAAGTGCTGAAGAAAAATATGCAAAAATAACAAATGCAATTTTCGATTTGTTTTATGTGAGTTATACAGTATAGATTAATGTGTATAGATTTCGAAATAAATTTAAGGCTATTTACATTTAATTTATCACATCACTTAAGGGTCAAAGTGGTAAAGGAACACAATATTCATTCAAGAAGGAATAAGATACAATTTGTGTTTAGCATGAACCCTGCAGGCAGTCAGTTATGTTGGACAAGATCTACCTGATAAAATATTCTCACTATGAAAACAAACAATATGGCCACCTCAAATAGTCAATATAACGACAATTTATTAGTATCGGCATATGAAACGTTTTCAGTTGAAAACTAAGAGTACGTGTATGAAAGCTTTTATATGAAATCAAAATTATTACCTTCGAACAGACATATCTATTGCTGTTTATTTTGGATGGATTCAACTGACTGTGTGGCCTGCCACATAGCTTGATCCAACGGAGGCATTTTTCTGGGTTGCTTTTTAGTTTTGGGAAGGGTATAAACATAATACCGCCTTCCAAGCGCTCAGGATATCGGTCGTCGCTCTCATACACAGACCGTGACTACAACGTTTCACCATAACTTTCGCGGGAACCAAACTACAAAGTATAAAAACTGACCGTAGGCGTTTCCTTCGACAAGTTTGTTTGTCTAAGGAAGAGATTTCCCGCGAAAATATGCGCGCGCATCTATGACGTGTGTCATGCTGATTACTCGACTTGATCATGTGACTATTTCTCGCGGAGGGGTCAATTGATATGAATTGCCACATTCCTCCGCATGACGTCAAGCAAGCAAGTCTGACTTTCACATCTTATAATAACAAGAAATAGAATTGTCAACGAAAACAAGAGAAGTTTCTTTATCACCAGCACGGATGTTAAATAAGAGCTTTTGTGCAACTCTCGCAAACTCGGAATCCCAAATGACATAAAAAGTCCCAAGGTTAAGAAAAAGTAGAACGGGCAGGCGTGCAATACAGTTTCTCGAGTGGAATACGGAATTTGAAGACGCATTCCGTATTGCACCCTTGTATTAATGAAAAGAGATTATTACGCTCGCAATTGTGTCATATGATATATACGAAACGAGTGTTAAATGTATTCCCCGAGAGAAAGCGTGTTAATCGACTTTCTTGAAAGCAATACCGCAATACCGCTAGAATAAGTTATTCAGCTGAAGATAAATGACAGAAAGAGTTGAATTTCAACTTAACATGTTTAATAACTTTGAATATGAATATGGCATAATTGATGAAACGTTAGTGTTTATGTTTGAAGGTATTTATTTTATTGGTCATCTGACGAGAGGTCGAGTGGACGTTAGATACTCAGTTATTTGGCTTGAGGCAATGTAGTCGACATGCACTCAGCCACCCGACCCGATAGTGCCGTTGAGTAAAACTCTCAAACAATAATGCGGGGTTGTTCGATTGTACCTGCTTAATTACGAATGGCAAACACATTAAAACATGTCCAAATCACACCCGATCCCTCACAGGAACAGATTTATAGAATGCATATTAAGCTATCACTTGGTAAACGCAACCTTTAACTATGTTAGATTCACATTAAGCTCAATAACAATGTATGTAGCAATAAAATTAAATGCAGATTGTCATAACGTTTCTACGCAAAGTACGGATGCACACTTTTAACGGAATAAGATCTTACTGCTTTCAAATATTTGACATCTTCACTACATCTTTACGTAATGACTTTCTCCATCAAATAATTATCGTATCTGTATTTGTATTTGCTTGCCACATCAACAACCGTTTCGATAATATATCGATAATTTTTAAGGTTTGACCAATATTGGGTAAAAATAATCAATCAGCCTGTTGGTTTACACTAGGTTAGAGTAGCATAAAATTTCCGTCTTGACGTAATTTTGGTGGTGGCAAATATATTTGCCAAATGGCCTTAGTAAGTTTATCTATAGCTGCAAAGCCCATTCCACTAGCCCCTCAGACTGTATGTAATAAACCCTCTGAAGTTTTCTTTCCATATTTATTAGAATTGAAAAAAAGTGTAAAAGTGACCTCACACAAAGTCGAGATGAAATTTTTGATGATGAAATGAGGGATAAATGTAATGACCATTTAAACTTTTTATGCTCAGAGATAAAACAAAAAAAAGAAAGAAAATATCACCAAATTAAAATAAATTGTAACATTTTCAGTTTATGGGATATTTTCTTCCTATTTCTAAGGGTCTATGTAAGTTCTGTTACCATAAGGATATGTATAGGGAAATGATTGCTATCTTATTTTCAACAGAATTACTTCTCTTGACTGCACTGAGCGAAGTTTTATTGAGAAATTCAGTTTCAGGTGAGAAGCATATGTTGTCTATTAATTTTAAATCAAATCTCTTACCAGCAACATATACAAGTAAATTCTTAAAGGGGAAGGTAAAACAGGCCCGATTTACCCATGGGTAAGCAATTAAGGCTCCAAGAGCAGTGATTGGCTACTAGCAGACTGGGGGAGATCTAATCACCCAATGTGCCACACCTTCTAACGGTCGCTGGAGTCAGGGAGGTCAAAGGTTATGGGAATTTTACTATGAGAGATCTACACATATACTACAGTAAAATGAGATTTCACGGCAAAAATCAAATAAGTGAATGAATGTGCTGGTAGATGATATTTTCTTAGAATGACTTGAATGATAATGTATTTCACTATAAAAAATAATTTTTAAAAAGATTCCCCATTTTAAATATTTTGCCTTTATTAGTCCCTTGATATATGTTTGGTGTTTGTTGTGGATTCTCAAGCTATGTATGCATCAGATTTTTTACACTGTTAGGTCTTATGACCCTTTAATAATTGTTAGCCAATACAAAGTACATCTATGTGCCTAGTGATATCATTGGTGACAACACAAAATAAGGTTCAGCACAATCTCTACTCTAGTGCTAAAGGCCCATTCCCACAGGCAGCAGTGGACAGGCTGGGGTCACAGCTGTCTTGGAGTGGGGGGGGGGGGGGGGGGGGGGGGGGGGGGGTTGTTTTACATGGGAAAAAGAGGACTACTGGGGTGAAATTGATATCATGAATGGAAAGTTCTTAGCCACTCAGAGACTGCTGCCATGGCAACACTCACTTATCTGATCATATGACACATACAGAGGCAAATTTGAATCTTGGTAGGAGTATTTGAATATTATTTTCAAAATTCTCTTTACAGAGTAAATGTATTTTTTCAGAAATTACAGCTTTGTGCTCTTCAAATACTGGTGTACATGGTTTGTACTTTTTTTTATATTTGGCTAAACAAGAGTGTACCCAACTATATCTCAACTGAAAAGACACTCTTTACTGGGAAAATTGACTCCACCCATTCTGTGTATAGGGATTTACCTTCCCCTTTAATAAATGCCCTATAAGGAACGGGATGTGAAACGACTTTGGTTCGAAATTGGGGAAATAAGGCTTCATCAATTTTGCTGAATCCTTATTGTTATTGGCGTGTTTTATTATCATTTTTTCCCACCGATTTTGTCGCCGCAATTTAGCCAAAAGTGCAAAAGCTATTACAGCCAAACTCGTCAGTATTGATAGACCTTCATGAGAAGAAGCTCTTATAATTGACACAGTACCACTCAAACTTTCGAAAATTAACATGGGAATTTTTTTCAAAATACACTTAGAGATCTGAAAATTTTCTTAAACGATAGGCAAATACATTCGGAGCAAAAAAGTAATACTTGACTTTTTGCAATTTGACCAAGAGAAGGACTTAAATTGCATTTAAATACAACCCTCGGTAAAACACACGGCAAACTGCTTGATTAGCCAATCGACAGTCTGCCCGAACTAATCACGCGCTCTATTATTGTTTCCATAGTTGACTCGTACGTTCACAAGTTTTCACTGACAACACTAATAACAACCGACTATCAAGTAATGCCGCTAATAAAGCATAGTCGGGAAATATTTAAAAATGAGGAAATGAGGTTTTGTAATTGTAAACGTCTATATTAAAGGTTTTATCGCTTAACACCGTGTATGAACCAATGTTGTATAAACGGAATAAAGCTAAATTGTCTTGTGTTCAGACATCAAACAAACATTATGGACAGAATTAACTTCTCGGAAATACAACTAATCGAATTTATTTATCGAAGGGCATTTTCATAGATCATGTTTTATATCATGTATGCTATCAGCAGTTATTTCCAGTTATATGTTAAATCAAAAACTTTTGTCATGTCCGAATTGGAATTCAGCAGCGAGCTTTCGCTTTCCAATGGAGTGCCTGTCTTCAAGTTTAGAAACTTGTCATTCGGACACGTTTGGTCCCAGCAGATGTCTCCGACCCTACCTATATGAACCTGATCTATCGAGTGATGTACCGAATATTCGATACTATCGCCTAAAACAAGCACAAACTGTCAATTTGATTCACATTGGTTTCGACGCTAATTACTTAGCAGCAGTGCGGGAGAAGGTAGAGGGTATCAACTGCATCACATACCACTCTAGGTGTGGTGAGGTGTGCCACCAGTGCACTAGAGACAACATACTAACACTACAGACAGTTACATGGTAGGGGAGAGGTCCACCAAGCAGAGCAGGTCCACATGTAATTTCTATATATCACTTAATGTATCACTTAATGTATTACAACTCAAAGCAATTCAGTCATAAAGGCTATCTGGTCAGTTTCAATTTTGAAATTTATGATATATTCACAATTAATGACTGCCTTGTAGATATTTAAAGTTAATAAAAAAGTTCAGGAAAAACACTCCTGTGTGCATTTTATTAATTTAAATGTACAATTTTTGATATATTTTTTTCTTTGTTCTTCTTTAACCTATCGCAAGCTAGTGCTCTGGTGTTGGCGGCGATTCTTCGGCCGCAAGGTTTGTGTTTCCTTGCCGGCATGTGCTGTAACCATGATAAGATTTATAAACTTTAACATATAAATATTTGTACAATGAGTATATATTTTTTTTCTTGAACTAAGAGATGATGAAAAGGATTATGTGTTTCCGAGATCTATCACAATATGCCTATATAATACTGAAAGAGATCAGACCAATGATAACCAATAAGAAACGTCAGCGGTAATTTATTAATAATCACTTATATATTCAATCGAGCAGAATATGCACAGTTCAATAGATTTATCACATCCAAACTGTACAGAAATCACACTGTGATGCGGTCAAAAGCTAAACTGCTACATTTATATTGCTGCAAATTGCATCAACGTGACTATGAGTTTCATTCAGTCTCCAAATGTTCATAAACTGTACAAATAATACTCTGAACACTTCGATAAAACTTTCTTGACAGCGTAAGTGTTCACTTCTTCATTACTAGCCCAAGATTAATATATCCTATCCTTATTCGTATAATTCTGAAAAAAACTATGAAACAATAATAATAACCCTCCTAAAATTTCTGAATAACCCAACAATCCTAAAAACAGTGACAAGAATTCGACCTTTCAAGGTAACTTGATATGCGAGGTACGAAAGCAAGAGGCGTACTGAGAGGATAATGATAAAGGATATTTACGTTTACTTGGAAATTTTGGTATTTACGACAGATGAAGGTATTTACGACAGATGAAGATAAGGTCAATGAGAGAACTTTTTGGATGTTATTTCAAAATGTTTTTTTTAAAAAGAGAGTGCTATAAAAAGTCGGTCCCTCAAATTTAAAAAACCTCCAGTGAGTCCCAGTCAATCCATTGTTCTTGCGGGACACCATTTAACATAATTTCCCTCAAACCTGATTTAATCACGCAGATGCATGTTAAATATTGAAATGAAAACTTAAACGCTGTTTTAAGATCTCTGTTCAGTAAATTATATTCAGAATAAGCATGATCTTGATGTTTCAACATCACAGGGGTGCACAATGGCAACCATGGCATTGATTATTGCTTGGCACCGGCGACCCATGTTTGGGGTGGTGGATTCCTACTGCGCACGCGTCAATTCAGTTCGTCCCAATTGGTAACAAATCTGGTGACCAGCCGGCCATGGCAATGTCTGGACATTGTTACACTGTAAAAAATCTTGACAAACACGTGCAACATGTGGTCGAGCATTGTCCTGCTGAAAGAGACCACCATGGTCTTCAGTGAAGAGAACGGTTCTCCACCTTGCCCATCTAATCCTCTGTTGACACCACTGGAGACGTTCCGCCAGATGACGTTGCGTTAAAACGGGACGTCGAACCGGTCGTCGTGGAAAAAGTCCAGCCTCTCTCAGCCTGTTACTACCGTTTGGACGGAAATTCGACGCAGGCCTGGTATCTGCGTTGTTGTTGACGTTGCTGTCCTGGTGCGTTCCCTAAGGTGGGGTAGTCGGATGTACCGATCTTGGGCCCGAGGAGTCGCCCTTGGTCTGCCTGACCTTGGCCTATCATCAACGCTGTTTCAGGTGTTGAAACGGGTCCACAATGAAGACATGGTCAGTCCGGACACGCCAAAGTGTGTTGCAACATCTCGCTGCGTCGCTCCACTTGCAGTCTGCCAATAGCGTTGTTGCGTTGCGCTCTTTTCAGTCTTGGCATTCTTCAGGTCGCTGTAATGATGTTGTGTAGTCTGAATGAACAGCGGCTGATATGGCTTTTTATTACCCATATGGTTAATCATAAGTGATGACATATTTTCAATATGAGCACATGTGCACATATCACTTTTGCCTAGCAACGATTGTTTCAGTGCGAGTTACCCTATTATGTCGTCTGTGACGTCATCAAACCATTGTTCGTGACGTCACTGAAGCGGGCCGCCGCAAAGAAAGCAGGCCGCTTTCCGTGTGTTTTAAATGAAATAGAATCGGTAATAAAGAAATTATAACCCTCAGAATTGTGTCATATGACTTTTACGAAACTCGTGCGAACTTGTGTATAACCCTCGCTCTCGCTCGGGTAATACAAAAATTCGCACTCATTTCGTAAAAGTCATATGACACACTTCCTCGGGTAATAATCTCTATATATACCCCTAAAGCAGACGTGTCTGCATGTAAACCTTCATGAACCTGCACGTGCTTTGGCAGAAAATGCATTTGGACGAATCGCTCGTTTTCGTCCCTGAACACAACGTAAACTTTTTGGACAATTGTTTTTGATAAATTTACATTTTTTAGCAAGCCTTTTTTTAAATTACAGATATGTATCATGAAAAAATTGACCCGTTTCGAAAAAATCAATTTCGCATGAATGTCAAGTTTCTTTCTTTGAAGATTTTAGAATCGGTTATAAAAATATTATTTCCATTGGAAGTATTTCATGACTTTTACGAAACTCGTGCGATTTTGTGAATAACCTTCACTTTTGCTCGGATAATACAAGAATTCACACTCCTTTCGTAAAAGTCATATGATACACTTCCTCGGGTAATTATCACTATGTATGCCTCCTCCTGGATATATTTGATTTTTGAGGTAACACAAAGTTTGTCCTTGCAATTTTGCATTTTCCTTTCAGGTAGCCTATTCCATTGTGTTGTTGTATTTGGTAAAAAGGAATTTCTATACAGATCAGTACGGCAGTGGAGATTCTGGATATTATTACAGTTTCTGAGTATGTTCAGTTAACTGTGATACTCTCGCTGGTAAAAGTTGGCATAAATAATCTGGTGCCATATTGTTAGTCATTTTGTATAATAATGATAATTTACTTGATTGTCGACGCTCAGTTAGGGAGATGGAGTTAGTTTACCTATGAATTAACGCATGGCTTGTTCCTCTAGCCTCCACACAATTCGTACACAAAGCATCTAAATGCAAGTTTTCAATGATTTTCTCTCGTTCTTTTGTGCAACTGTCTCATATGTGCGAACAGTAATAAAAAAATTGGCAATATGTAAGACTTGAACATTTGCTCTAATGATTTTCTTGATAATTTATATTTTAGACTACGAAGGCAATTTACGAATGGACTTATCTTTTTAACTAACTAATTCAGCAATGAAATTTTAATGAAATCTTCTGTATGAGAAATAGTTACTTTGTTAAGATGACAATTCATTCCTATTTGTATTCTTTTGAGTTCAAATATTGGATTTAATTCGCGGTGCACATGTTAAATTATAATTACAGTTGATACCGTCCAAACAAAATAAATCACAATAAATCACTTGGTCAATATTAATAATGTAGCTAACCTGTGAAGTGAAGTGACGTTGATAGGTATGTCAACAACAGGTCGATTCTTCATATAAATATATTTCTATCTAATAGTTCGACTACTTTTACATTCGTTAATGTTACTTGCGTGCTATCTTTTGAATCGTGATATAATTTCCATAAATTCTTAATTATTATTCAAATAGTTGAAATACCGACACACTGTGTTTACCTCACATGGTGTGTAGACATGCGGTATTTATAAATGAAAATGAATGTAAATCAACATGTGAAAATTTAAGGCATGTTGTAAACAAGTTTATGTTTTAGTACGTTGATTGAGAAAGACATTTTAACATGAAGATTTACAAACACTTATAAGTGATATTTGGTTATGTATTTACTGTATATATATATGTTATATATATGTAAGTGTGTGTCTGTGTTTATTATTTGTTGTTCTTTAAGTACTGTTGTTTAGGTATAAGTAAGAAAAATTGACTCTCATAACCTTTTGACTAATTTAAAAGGTGCGATATCTAATGCAGTTTACTTGTCAATTGTATTGGGTGAGACAATGAAAACAATTTCACTCTCTCTCACTCTTATGAACATCTTAGAAAATGTTTATGAATTGAAATCGGACAAACCTCAAAATAAAAACTCAATGGTGAAATATTACATGTTATATTCTTGCAAAGTATCCATATTCAGCACCAGCATTTTGACTTCATGAAACAGTAAAACAATCAAGGCTTTATTTTTTAAGGCTAGAGAGTTTCCATTCAACACTTGCCCTCGCGAAATGAGCGGTGCTTTGACCTAATTTGTCTCGCTTCAGCGATCAGCGTATGTGGTCAGCAGCCCAGGCGTTGAGCCGATAAGCTATCTCGGCGTTAATAAGTTTAACAAGCTTTCTTAGATTAGTTTCTTGTTTCACACAGTCTAACGAAGTCTATATGCGATGCTGATAACATCCCAAGTATTAATTCAGAACATTCCGTTATTTCACTTACAATATCGCATACAGAACTACAAAGGGGGAAGGGTTTCTGGAAGTTTGATAATTCATTGTTACATGATAAGGAGTATGTGGATAATTTAAAACAAACAATATTTTATACTTTGAATGAATATAAAAACCGAAATCCTGTTGATGATGGATATCTAATTGATTCTCAAATGTTATGGGAGATGTTATTACTAGAAAATCAGAGGTATGACTATTTACTGTTCATCTACCAAAAAGAAAAAGCAAGTAGAAAGGAAAGAAAACCTATTTGATCAACTAGAACAATTGGAAGTAAACCTAGACCAGGAAGAACACCAGGAAAAGAAAGAATGCTCTTAGAGAAATTGAAAACATTAAAACAGAAATAGATGAGATTCATAGACTTGAACACAAGGTGCATTTGTAAGATCAAGAGCTAAATGGGCAGAACATGGAGAAAAACCAAGTTAATCTTTTCTTTAACTTGAACATAAGAATTTTCTGAACAAAGCAATGACAGAATTAGAAGGTAAAAACGGGGAAAAATAAATGGCCAAAATAACATACTGGAGATCATACCTTTAAATCTCTACACTGCAGAGGAATCTGCAAATATTTATCTTGAGATACTTTTAGAGAATATTGATATACCTAAACTTAACGCTGATGAATCCACCCAATTAGAAGAATTTTGGAAAGACCTTATTTTATATTATATAAGCTAGCATCAGCATAGATTGCTAACAGAATTAAACATGTCCTCAAAAGGGGTTTGTTCCAGGAAGATATATTGGAGAAATGACAAGGTTAATTTATGATTTGAAACTTTCCAAATCCCGGGCTTGTTACTACTTATTGACTTTGAAAAAGCCTTTGATTCTGTAGATAGAGACTTCATGATCAAGGTAATCAATTTTTTAAATTCTGGACCAAACATTCAGGCTTGGTTTAAACTATTTTACAATAGAATAGAATCAACTGTTTTGGTAAATGGCTTTGCTAGCTCCTTTTCCCCTGTGAGTAGAGGCTGACGTTAGGGGGGATCCAGTGTTGCCATTCTTTATTCTGTGGACTGAAATACTTTCAATACAAATAAGTAGACCAAAATATAAGGGGCATAAAAATGGGCAGCATTGAACACTTTTTATCACAATTTGCTGACGATACAATTTTGACTTTAGACAAAACTGAAAGATGCTTGTACAGTGTTGTTAATATTTGAACAGTTTTGCCAGGTTCTTTGGATTAAAAGTAAATACAGAGAAGACTAGATTGATATGGATTGGTTCTAAAAAGGATCTCGATACAAACTATGTAAAGATATACACTTTGACTGGTCACAATCTAATTTCAAACTGTTAGGAATTGATTTTGATGTTGAGTTAAAAAGAATTGATGATATTATTTTAATGAAAAATTAAGAAAGAAATAGAAATGAATTGAATGTATGGTCAACTCCTGGGTGGAAACGTTGTATTGAAATTATTGCTTTTACCTAAACTTAATTATATTTTTGCTGCTCTGCCAAATCCACCAGACAAGACAAAAGAAGAATTTCAGAAAATTTTTTAAAAAGATAAAGTTAAAAGGGAAGTCATGACTTTTCCACCCAAATATGGAGGTATTAATGTTCCCAATATCAGATTTGTAATATCAGCACAGAAATTATCTTGGGTTAAAAGAATAAAGAATGAGGTAAAATGGTACGTGCGTTCATCACACTTCATTCCTTAAGTTGAAAGGATATTTTATGCAGATTCGATTTACATAAGAATTATTATTCCATTTGTTAGAAATGTATTCTGGAAAGATTTTTTATATGCATGGACATATTTTCTAAAGACTTATGACTCCGCTAGTAATGATGTTAAAGAGTGTATGACCCAATCAGTATGGTAAAATTATAAAGTATCTGTAGTCCCTAGCCGACCAAAAATGTCAAAATAAAGGTATTTTGTATATTAATGATTTTGGGGAAATGTTTAACTATAAAGAATCTGTGCATTTTATGATTTTAAATCACTCTCACAAGGAAAGATTGTCAAGATTTGTGGTCCAATGCAAATATGTTTATAAAATTTTATAAAATGCAAGAGAGATACAATCAGCTAGTTCACGGAGATGGATGAATATTAGTGAAAAAAGTAATTACAACTTAATGGCATATAGATGTAAAATTCAGGTCAATTTAAAATGGTTGCAGTTTAAAATATTACACAGTATTCTGGGTACAAGAAGCTACTTGTACAAGATTGGATATTGTGAACCCCCTTTTTGTTGCTTTTGTGTGGGGGGAAATGAAAATATTGTACACCTACTTTGTGAATATAAACATGTAATTGAACTATGAAACAACTTGGCAAAATGGCTTGGTACAGTAGCTGAATGAGAAATTGTTTTCACAAATGAAAATATTCTTTCTGGATTTAAAGGGGCAAATAATAATCCTTTAAATGCTGTTGTGTTAGTGGCCGAACAATACATTTATAATTCAAGCAAAATTAAGAAATATTTATACTTCATAAGCCCTTCAGAAAGAAATCGTTAAATATTACCAAACTTCCAATACAGTTGCTTTATCAAACTGCAATTGTGCCAAATTCTACACATTTTGGTCAACCTCTCATAACCTTTTCAATAAGTGATGTTCATAGAATAGTTTTGAGAAGTGTAAATAATATTCGTCAAGTTCAGATAATATTAATATTAATTGTTTATTATAACTTGTCATGGTATATATGATAAATGTAACAGTGATGTGCAATTGTAACGGTATCTACTTTAATGTCTTGAATTGAACATTTGAATAATATTTTGATATAGATATAATATACAATTGTCATCCTCACGCTGTTTATAGAACATTTACATTCCGTCAATGGTTACGTAAGCGTATATTAGTCCCGCATTAAACCTAACACAGGATGATCATAAACCCTGAAGTGTCAGATATAAATCCTGCTTTTTGCGAATATGAACTTTACAGTACTGTGGCATTGAAGAAAAAAAATGGTGATGATGATAAATGAAAATTGTATATTTTTTATCATCAGATTGTCAAAGAGCTGGTCGGAAAGCTAAATGAATCAAAGCTAGCAGTGCAAGTAGACAGCAGTTACCCTTTAAGTGTCCTGAAAGTAGACGTTCGCACACACACGTTAATGATCTGTCTGACTCTTGCAAATTGGTAAACAACATTGTCTCAGACTGTACCTTGCTGCCCTCCATTTCAACGAATCCCAGCTTGTGGATGAAAATGGTGGAGGGAGGTACAAGGTGAAGTACATCAAGTATAAGAAGGACCAGCATGAACCTGAGAAAGTCACTGGTGTTATGATTTTTGTTTTTTCTCTCAATGTGTAGAGTTGTTGAAAATAAGGTTGCTTAACTTTTCTCATTTCATTTCTAATTTCAAAATTGCCAGCCATAAAATGCGATTTTGGTTCTTTTAAAATTTATAATTTTGCATGCCCTCGATAAAAACAACAATCATTGCTCCATATTTGCTCTACTTTCACAACAATATTTCACACTTTTTTTAAAAATTCTGGAAGATCATATTTCATTGGGAAGTATTTCACTGCATTTTTATATGGAAATATGTTATCATAAAACGTTCGATATATACTTTTTTGTGTACTTATGTGTACTTACAACACACAAATTAAGTATCCAAAAGAAAACTAAGGGACCTGCCATCTAAAAATCTATTATCATAGAAATTGCTTTTGGATACCTGATTTGTGTGTTACACATAAGTACACAAAAGAGTTACAAGTACTCATCATTCTACCCTAAGTGCAAATAATGTAAAAAAAAATTACATACATTAACTGTAGAGAATAAGTGGCTGAGGGGGGTGCCCATGGAAACATGTACAAATTACACATTGCATCCCAGTTTATACACAGTTACCACCCAGATTTGCATAATAGACACAAGGCTTTAAAAAAGTAAGTTTTGTTCTGCCATGGGGGGGGAGTCCGTGCATGGGGACCCCTATTGGCCGGTGGACATGCATCTTATTGGTCATAATCAAATTAATCTATTTCACGTATCAGTCAAGACGATTGACAGGTTTTTAAACTGTTGATTGTTTATTTAGCATTTATAATAATTATCATTTATTACAGTTAAAAGTTGTACATGTCCTGGAAAAGTCTTCTTTATGTACATATACACTCAGTGCAGAAACTGTATTTTTAAGCTTTTTAAATTTGCATTGTATTTAATTTATCAAGTAGTGAGTTACAGAAATTGTATATAATGATAGTTAAATAGTTTTATTTTCACATATTGTCATGTTTCTCATCAGCGGTATTCATTCAACTTAAATGGTAAATACAGAGAAATCTTGTTTTGTTGTCATTTACTATTTTATTACCCATATGGTTAATCATAAGCGGTGACATATTTTCAATATGAGCACATGTGCACATATCACTTTTGCCTAGCAACAATTGTTTCAGAGCGAGTTACCGTATTACCTCGTCTGTGACGTCATAAAACCATTGTTCGTGACGTCACTGTAGCGGGCCGCCGGAAAGGAATCAGGCCGCATTCCGTGTGTTTAAAATGAAATAGAATTGGTAATAAAGAAATTATAACCCTCAGAAGTGTGTTGTATGACTTTTACGAAACTCGTGCGAATTTGTATATAACCCTCGCTCTCGCTCGGTTAATAAAAAAATTCACACTCGTTTTGTAAAAGTCATATGACACATTTCCTCGGGTAATAATCTCTATTTATTACCCATATGGTTAATCATAAGCGGTGACATATTTTCAATATGAGCACATGTGCACATATATAATTTTTGCCTAGCAACGATTGTTTCAGCGCAAGTGACCGTATTTAGTCGTCTGTGACGTCATAAAACCATTGTTCATGACGTCACAGTTGCCAGTCGTCACAAGGGAAGGAGGCCGTTTTCTGAATATTTCCATGCGTTTGAAATGAATTAGAATCGGTAATAAAGAATAAAGAAATTATTCTCCTCGAAAGTGTATCATATGACTATTACGAAAAAATCACACTCGTTTTGTAAAAGTCATATGACACTTCCTCGGGTAATAATTTCTATGTATGAAAGTTTATAGTAATATTTTTGCAATGCACTAACTATAGGCAACTTCAAAACTCTATTGCGGTCTAACAAAGCAGAAGTATGTAAATAAGTTTAATCTAAATTTTGGTACACGATTCTGCCAAATAGTTCATGCTTGCCTCAGACTTGGATGCAGTGACTTAAATGCACACATGTTTGAACGGCATATATCATTAAGTCCATCCTGCCCCTGTGGTCACCCCTATGAAGACCCACTGCACTATTTTTTCATTTGTCCAAATTTTACCATTTTAAGAAATGAAATGTATTCTTACAGGGCTTACAATCTCAACTCTGTCTTAAACGGAGTCTCCAACAAAAATAAATTCATCAACAAATTGATAGTTGAAGCTGTCCATACTTTCATTATAAACTCACGTAGGTTTGAAAAATGATTTATTTCCCCCATATGCTATACAGGTTTGCTTGCTCTCCTTTATGTATTGCATTGTTTAATATTCGTGTTATTTTGTTATGTATTGATGTAAAATGTAATGGAGAGGTAATGGATGTAATGGATTTATATAAGCCATTGTGACTTTTTTACCGATCCATATTCAATTTATTGGATAAAGATATGTTTTCACCAAATATACCGCGATTTAAATTCAATATTTGAACTCAAAAGATTACAAATAGGAATGAATTGTCATCTTAATAAAGTAACCATTTCTCATACAGAAGATTTCATCAAGACACGAATGCCTTCGAGGTGCATCAATTACAGGTGATAATTGTGAATATGTATAGAACGATGGGCGTAGCTCCATGAAGAAAATTGTCCAATGATACAACACATAACTTTATTCTACAAGAGTTACTTGACAAAGATTAGCGGCGAGTATACAGGTGAATTCCTACATAATTGGTTTTTCATAGTCAATAGAGTTGCACAATATCTCATTACTGTGATCTGATTGAATGATTATTCACAGGTGTATCACTAACTTAGCCAATACCTGTATCGGTTATTGTCAAAAAGGACTGACTTAATTGCATCGAATAAACAGGTTATTGCCGTTTAGTGACTTAAATAAGCTAGCGCTAGCTATGATAAATAATGGGTTTTACAAATCAAATGTATTTAACAATGTTTCAAAATAGGTAACTTCACAAATATTCAAAGCGTTTCATCTGATTTAATAAACCTTCTTTTTAAAGTGTTTATTTTCCCCTTCCAAGACCAACATATGCAGAATGTTTTAATTTACCAAACGTATTAAATTTTTGCACAAAGAGCAACGATTTTAATTTCTTATTGCTTTCCTGAGGATAGCATCTTACTTAATAAACTGTTTTCTTCATTAATGGATGCTAAACTGATTTAAAAAATAAGTTCATTGTAATACTATACGACGGAATATAGGTGCTTTCAATTAACGCACATAAGCGTCTCGTGCTGTGAGAAACTGCTTATTAACGGAAGCTTATTTGCGGCTCTCGCTGTGAGGATCTCATTATTTTGACGCATATACCCGGCTAAAGGCGTAAATGAGTTAAGAGGGGTTGGCTGCCAAGAGGTATATCTTCTCTCCAATGGATGTAGCTCTCTCCAAGCATCTTTTAAGTCTAATACTTCAATTTTGTCCATTAACACCTGTCTAGCTTTCGGATCATTCACATGTTTATAATTATAGGTGTCCTGTTTGCAAAAACTAAAAAACTAAATTAAAATCACCACAAATTATTGTCTGATCACCATCAAGCTCTTCCACTTTATTTTTTATGTTTTCATAAAATTCTGGTTCATCTCTGTTTAGCCCATACACATTCATGAGTGTATAAATGTATTCTTGTATCTTAACATTCATGCCCACATGATTGCCATTTTCTAAATCCTTAATTACTTTACACACTTCAAACTCAAAATTATTATTTAAAAAAATTGCAGTTCCCCTTGCATTACTTTTAAAAGGGCTTATATAACACTATTTGTAACCCCATTGTTGTTTAATAATTTGTTCCTCATCTGCAGTAAAATGAACATCTTGAAGGCAAAAGATTTAGGTTTTTTTCTTTCTCAAGAATCTAAACACCTGTTTCCTTTTAAAGGTTGAACCTAGTCCCCTGCAATTCTTTGATAAAACTTTAAATTGCTTATCCATAATCACTGATTAGTGTTCTAATATGGCAAATGATTGTGGATAACCTGCTATACAAAAAAGAAAGTATATATGTATCATCCCAACTGCGGATCCGCCCCATCTTAAGATGGGATGCGTACCAACTTGGAATCCTAAGTTGCAATCTCATTGAAATCTGCTCGAAACTTGTCATCGTACCTCGCGGCGTTTATTGATCTGACTACAGCTCCATAAAAGCCGTGTCAGACGGCCTTGACCTTGACCTTTCACTGTCAATTATTTTAACCAATCACAGGTCCTCGTACATATCGCTTTTGACTGATCATCAAAGATTGCGGAAAGTCAAAAGTAAGGGAAGCTCTGAAAAATGTTTTGCCAAATTTTTTAATAGAAAGCATAAAACATGAACAGCATTGTTGTTGCAACTGAGATCTATAATTTTGAATTGTATGATCAGCTTTTTTACTGAAAAAATTGTTATCGCTTTTTAGATATACAACGGTGGCGGATCCAGGAATTTTGAATGAAAGCGAAAGAGCGAGGGGGGGAGCACCCTCGGGAGTCTTTCAGGGGATCTGAGTTCGAAATATGTAATTGTATGTCATTTATCAAATGTAACTGCAAATGTTTCTGTTTCTACAGTTGATTTTTTATATCTGCCACCATTCAGAAAAATACTTACTTTGAAATTTAAAAATAGAAAATAATTCCTCGAAACCCTTTGAAAATAATATTGTCGCCCTAATTTTGAGATAAATGCTTTGCAGATCTATTCAACAATGTGTCGTAGTTTTGTTTTGGTTAATTTCTTCACTATAATTTCCAAAATTTCTGAAACTGCTCTTAGACGAAGAAAATGGAAAATCAAACGCAAATATTGTCACGATAATAAATCTTCCTTATTATCTTCCCCGGGGTCGCAGGCATAGCTAAATTTCCGACCAAATAGGAGCGTATTCGTCATAATAGTATACAAACACACGATCATTTTGCATTCATCCCAGCTCGGATTTTCTCGGTTCCATTTAGAAGCTCGATTTCCGAGATACAAAGGTTAGATGTGGTGATTTAAATGTCAATTCAAAAGTTGCCAATGTCTTTCCAGCCTCGATGCTCATTGGCTGACACAGTCTGGCGGTCAAGGCCGTATGACGCGGCTCTTATGGAGAAGTGGTCAGATCAAGAAACGCAGCGAGGTACGAAGGACAAGTTTTGAAGGACAAGTTTTGATCTGATTTCAATGAGATTGCCTAAGTTGGGACGTCCAATTTTAAGATCGGACAGAGGGGATTAAATCATGCAAATAATATTCTTATTCATATATGAATTTTGATAATAAAAGGTGTTTTTAAATGATTTAGGTATATACATTTCGTACCTGCATAGAAAATTCAACTTTATAACCAATTACTTGACCTAGTGGCTAGTATTTATCTCTCATCGTCTACGAGCCGTTGAACATAGATTGCATTGGTAACAAAATTGATTTAAACGTCCATTTGAGGAATAATTGAACAAAGTCTTACTGCATTTTGCCAAAAAAATACAATGTTAAAAAATCTTTGTTTTCTGCATTTTTTAAAATGTGTTATACAACTATAAAAACTGAATCGATATAAACAGAGTGAAAACACTAATTGGCATATTGTTATATCAACAAACATGTTATTAACAATGTTCAAACATTACTAGGTGTACATAAATAGTTTGATAATATCTCTTTTTACCCAAAATAGGAGGAATATTGAGATCAAACTAATAGATATTCCAGTTACAAATTGTATTGATACATCGTTTAAGCTTGTAACTGACTTACCTGTTAAACAACGTATCCTACACCGTTATCAAACAAGGAATGGTTTCAAGGGATAAGTTAATCTGACAGCGTGGCATGTTAGAGGACCTGCATTTGACACTGAGACATTCATCTGAACCAGAAATTAGCCATGAATGGGCACTAATTACACAATTATTTGGCTAAAACAACAACTAATGCCAGAAAAGTTCACAATGTATAACCAGACTGTTATCTTATTCATATGTCTAGTAGATAAGTTGACCAATTCAAATATAAAAATATTTTACTTACATCGTTTTTATATTTTTGTAAGTTGAGTGTCCCAAATTTGTAATATTAAGCATAAGTGAACAGCTGGAACCTAACCTTGCCTTAACAATCATAAAATTTACAAACTAACAATTCAATAGTGAAGAAACATAAAAACTAACATCATGAAGCAATGATATTATTATCAATAATATATATCTTACTTTTTCAATAAGCAACATAACAACTGTTGATAATCCCCAACTTCTTTGTACAAGCGTGCTAACTTGGAATTTCTTTCAGTTTTCAAAAATCATTGATTCTATAACTAATCATTTTGAAACTAAGATATTCTATTCCTACTCTGTAAGCTGTTACTGTAACCGTGTAACCGTTTAAAAAAACGTAATACAGCTGCAGAAGTTGACAGTTAGCCGTCCCAATTTAGAATTTCTTTTTTTATTCCCAAGTTTGGAAGTTCTTATGGAAGAGTAGCGGATTATTTATTGCCTATTACTGAACATTAAGAATCATTTTCATATTACTAAAAGTAAAAGATTCTAGAGTTATACAAGTGTTTGCCACTAACATGGCAATGTCCCCCGCCGTTATGAGATATTTGGCATAATTAATATTATCGCGTTAACAATGTATTACAGTGGTCAAAGTGTCATGGTGACCATGAAAATGAGGTCAAGGTCATCAAAGTTGACTGGCGTCTGAGTCTTGCGCCATTGAAAGCTGTCAACAAATATGAAAACTAGGTGCACGTTAACAATGTATTAGAAATTGGTCAAAGTGTCGTGGTGACCTTGAAAATGACGTCAAGGTCACCAAAGTCGACTGGCATCTTAATCTTCCTCCATTGAAAGCTGTCACCAAATATGAACACTCTAGGTGCTAAGCTTCACGAGTTTGTCGTTGTGACCTTGAAAATGACGTCAAGGTCACCAAAGTTGACTGGCGTCTGAGTCTTCCTCTATTGAAAGCTGTCACCAAATATGAACGCTCTAGGTGCTAAGCTTCATGAGTTATCGCGTTAAGAAGATTCCGGACGTACGTGGTGTCGTGGTGACCTTGAAAATAACGTCATGGTCACCAAAGTCGACTGGCGTCTGAGTCTTCCTCCACTGAAAGCTGTCACCAAATATGAACACTCTAGGTGCTAAGCTTCATGAGTTATTGCGTTAACAAGAATCCAGACGGACGTAGTGTCGTGGTGACCTTGAAAATGACATCAAGGTCACCAAAGTCGACTGGCATCTTAGTCTTCCTCCATTGAAAGCTGTCACCAAATATGAACACTCTAGGTGCTAAGCTTCACGAGTTTGTCGTTGTGACCTTGAAAATGATGTCAAGGTCACCAAAGTCGACTGGCGTCTGAGTCTTCCTCCATTGAAAGCTGTCACCAAATATGAACACTCTAGGTGCTAAGCTTCATGAGTTATTGCGTTAACAAGATTCCGGACTTACGTGGTGTCGTGGTGACCTTGAAAATAATGTCAAGGTCACCAAAGTCGACTGGCGTCTGAGTCTATCTCCATTGAAAGCTGTCACCAAATATGAACACTCTAGGTGCTAAGCTTCATGAGTTATCGCGTTAACAAGAATCCGGACGTACGTACGTACGTACGTACGGACAGACGCCGCTGAATTCATGGTCCCCCGTACCGCGTTGCGACGGGGGACAAAAATAAAAGCTTAGTATAGATATGTTAGTGTTTATATTTCATTAGTTTTTAGTAGAATCGTAAATAAAGCCCAAGATGACACGACATGACAACAACTATCAACATGTTTTTCACGTTTGAAATAATTTTCATGTTGCTCATAGTAATAACGTCTCGAGTAGATATAGAAAATCGAAGTATTGTTAGGTTTTATTTTTGATGTATTTTAGTCAAATCTGAAAGAAATTCCAAGTTGGGGTGACTAAATAGGAGACTGGGGGATCATTAAGTCTAATTATTAACATGTGTATAACTGAGAGTTTAAAATAGTATACATATTGCTTCTGTGGAAACATCATGTCTTAGTTTAAAACTGATGAGTTACATTATAAATATAATGAAAGAAGTTCCAAGTTTTTCACTTTGGATTGTCTATAAAAATGTGGCCCTCACCAACTCGTAGCAATTTTTTTCATGGCCCTTCCAATTTAAGCGTATTTTTTTTCATGACCCTCCCCCAAATCATATCTACGAAAGTTCTTGAAATTGGTCTTTTGAAGATTTATGGTCGGTTCTACATTCAATTTTTTGGGAGATATTTCCAAAAGAGAAACTTCTTTAAGTAACGCTTAAAATAATGTTGAAAAAAACAACATATTTACCCTTCCATTGATGGGTTTAACATGATATCTGATAATGGTCTATAGTGTTTTAAAATCAGTTTTATTAGAACTTTTTTTTACATCAACTGTATATCAAAATAGGTTTTGAATACTATTGCTTATAATACAGACATATGTTTAACATAGTGTAAATTCTATCTTTAATTTTATCTTACTTTTAACGCTCATTTTTTATTTATTTTTAAAATTCAAATCATAATGTCTTTTTAATCTTTAAATAACAAAATAGGTTAGCACTGAGGAAGAGAAGGAATTTTTTTTAAGGATGATTAACTTCTTTATTGAATTTACTTTCAACAGAGATAAAAAGAGCTAAGATATTGCACTAGTTAAAAATTCCATCAAAATACATATCTTGCCCACATTATTACACTGAAAACTTAAAACAATGATTTCATAAATTGATAAAACCATGGAAGGACCAGGTTGGGAGATAAACTCTTGACATAATGATTTCTATTAAATTAAAAAAACGATTTAAAATCTATCTACAAACACTTTCAGAGTATAGGACCAAACAATTTTAACAATAAAGTGTAAAACCAAAAAAGTATGGAAGCTTAAGAATGAAAATAGCAAATGTTCCAAATTTTTGGAATATCAACATTGGAATTTATTTTTCTAAATATGCATTTAGATATTTTTCATAAGTATGGCTATATTAAAAAATTTGCACAAATCAAGCCATCTGCTAAAGTGTTACGGTTTCATAACTTTGTATCATTGAGAATGATTAATATAATCATTCAGATATTAATAATTTGACTAGCTGTTTTAACTTTATGAGTCTACTAGTTATCAAACATGCATCTTTGTTGTATAAAATATAGCAAACACCTGTTAACTGCTTGTATAAACTCTCAGTCCAACAGAACTACTTTTCTACTTTTTGTTCTACAAGAATAAAGAACAATGAATTGAGCAGTGAATTCATGGTGATCTTTTTGATATAGGCATGTGTTTTTAAGAATATAAACCAGTCTTGCTCATATTCTGGAATTTTTTTCCATTTGATAAGGCTTTATGATAATGTTTCAGCCCCACTTTCAATTGCTAAAGAAGGATGGTTTTATAACTGTCTATTTCAAAATGACCCTCCCCAACCTTTCGTAATTTTTTACATGACCCTCCCCTGGTGGCTGTATATTTTTTTCTGACTCTCCCCTGAAAACACCTGGCCCACCCCCCCCTGTAATAAATGACCGGTCCCTTAACACTTTCAAAAAAAGCAGAAAACGAAAATGTTTTCAATAATCTATTTTTGGAATATCATATGGCACTAACTTTATTCACTTATTCATCAAATGTACGGTTAAATAAGTTTTTGTATACAATGCATTCCATGTTCAATAGCTCGTAGACGATGAGAGATATATACAAGCCATTATGTCAAGTAATGATCATGAAGTTGAATTTTCTATGCAGGTTCGAAATGTATATACCTAATGCATTTGAAAAGACATTTTAATATCGAAATTCATATGTACTTAAAAATATTTTTCGCATGATTTAATAACCCCCGTCCGATCTTAAAGAGCCACTCCATGAGTTGTTGGAGTCATATATGCAAAACTTAATCAACGGTGTCATTTGATTGCGTAGTATCGACTGTTAACAAAAATACACATTTTAAAGCTTATTGGTTTATTACAGTGACAATATGAAGGTAGAACGTCGCAATTATGATCGAAAACCGGACAGTGGTGCGCGTCAAACAGTCAAACGTAATTTTAGAGACTTATCTAAAACAGCCAGGAGGGCAGTTAGGAGTTGATAGTGTTTGTTAGGTTATATAAATAGTATCCATGTATATTGGACGTGATATCTACACCTCAGTGTAATTATAAGGCTGTTGTTAGATTTTCATGGAAAACCAGTATTTGTCATATACATGTCTTTTGGACATGAAAATTTAAGATGTTTTGATTTTATATCGCCACATGTGACATTTAGATTCGTATCAAAGGTTAATAATATGTTATGAAAATCACGGAGTGTCTCTTTAAGATGGGACGTCCCAACTTAGGATTCCAAGTTGGGACGCATCCCATCTTAAGATGGGACAGCATTCCAAGTTGGGATGATACATATACATCACCATGTAAGATGAAGCAATTTTCACTTGTTGGGAATTTTTCTCAAAAATGTGAACAAAAAAGATTAAAAAGAGTAGTAGTGTTATGTAGATGACTTCCACGGTGGGAAAACTCTTATGAGTCCTACATGGAAAAATTATAAAATTATAAAAGCATGGAACTTTGCTTCAAAACCATTGGTAGTTTTTTAAATAAACCTTAATGCTTGCAAATGTTATAGAGTCATTCATATAAAAGATCTATCAAAACATGTCATCTAAATAAAGGAAGAACAAGTTTTATGAACATGTAGGTCTAGAGAGAAGACATATGTCACTAACGATATTTCAGGAATTGAATTTGTTTAACTCATAAACAATATTATGTTGATAAAAACCACAGCAATTTCAGTAAAAGCAAAATACAATTGTAATTAAGATATTAAACATGCAAAGAACACATTAGAGACTTATCTAACTTAAATTAACTCAACTGGATAATTTGAACTCACATTTAAAGGATACTTGAGTGATGCCTTCTCCTGTCATCTCTTTAAAGCAGACGACAATTTGAAAAGAATACCCATAATTCCCTAACAGGAAGTGCCATGCTGGAATTGGGCAAGTACTGGGCCAGTGGGTACACTCAATATTATCTATACTGGGCCTATTCTGGCCCTTTTAAAATATCCCATAAAGCACTAAGACAGGAAGTGATTTACCCTAACCGGGACCAGTACAGTATACCTGTACCGTATTTCCAGTACAGTACACTTTTACCGTATTTCCAGGACTGGGCCAATACAATTCTGCCTTAATCGCACGATTTGGTTAAACAGATACCGGACCAGTACTGGTTCTATACCGTTAGCCAGTATGCCTTTATCAACATTACCAGCCAGTTTAAAGCCAGTACTGGCCCAGTAAAGTCATGTTTGCTGGGAGAATCCATTTGAGGAAACATTTTAAAAATTGCAATGAACAGGCTAATTTTTGCAAAGGGAGATAATTCCACACTCAATGTGACCCGACTTTGTGGGGGATCTGGTCAAATGGGCCGAAGGATGAAAAGACCGATAAAAAAAGCCATAAGGGCTGAGGAAAAAGGGCCGAAAATAAAAAAAATTATATATTCATTGTATTCAATCTACATTTGATAGTTGTAATATGTCTACTTAGCCAAGTGATTCCAATCAATTCCAAAATTAATCCTTGGCTATGTTTGTTTTTGGAAGTGATTGCATTTATGTTTTCATAACTAAGTATGTCTTCCTTGTTGATTTATCTGAACTCAATGTCATGACTTATCAACTCAATTTAATACTGTCATGGTATATATACATGTACATTTCTCCTCCACTTCTTTCACTATGGCTGTCCATTGTGAAAAGTGTGACAAAACTGTAAGGCAGAACCAACACGCACTTGAATGTGAAAAATGTCAGGCATGGACTCACAGGACCTGTGGCACTGAAATAACTAGAGACGCAAATTTGAAATTATGTAATACTGGCGAAGATTTCGACTTCATGTGAAGCATTGGTTGCGAGATTTGACACTGACGTGCTACCTGAGTTAAACATAGAACTGGATTCGACAATTGAAGCACCAGATGTGTCAATGAATGACAGTGATGCAGTCCATGAATAGTGTGAATAGTGCTGAACAATAGATCTAATAGTGCGACAATAAAAATATGTTGAAATGTTACGATGTCAACAAAAGAAGAAACCTAAATGTTTGTAATGTTATTTGTTGGTATTTTTGTGTTCGGCCCTAATGACTTGGAACACGACCCATTTGAGTAAATGGCTCGGCCCTTTTGACTTTTCCTTCGGCTATGCAGTTTTCGGCCCTTTTGACATTCGGTCCTTTTGACTTTTGTGGTACTAAAACATCATGCATACTCATTGATATGTGGCAGCGATTAACCCTACCGCTTCCTTGATGACAGCCGTTTCGAGGAGCGTGTGACAAGCTTTTCATCTTCAGTTGTAGCGAAGTAAGATCTAATTATGACATATAGATATTTTGGCGAAGCAACTGTAAGTGGTAACCCTAATCAAGCTCGCAGTTTTGGTTTCATGGTCCTGTTACGCTGCGCTGAGAGCCTGTGCG
>OV121096.1:20408757-20486257 GCA_921293015.1 Phorcus lineatus
TATACACGTTGACATACATACACATACATACACACGCATACATACATACATACACACATACACACATACACACATACACAAATACATACATACATACATACATACATACACACATATACATACATGTACATGCATACATACATACATACATACATACACACATATACATACATGTACATGCATACATACATACATACATACATACACACACACACACACATACATACATACATACATACATACATACATACATACATACATACATACATACATACATACATACATACATACATACATGCATGCATGCATACATACATACATACATAAAAACAAACATACATACATACAAACATACATACAAACATACATACATACACACATACACACACATACATACATACATACACACATACACATACATACATACATACACACACACACATACATACATACATACATACATACATACATACATACATACATACATACATACATACATACATACATACATACATACATACAAACAAACAAACATACATACATACAAACATACATACAAACATACATACATACACACATACACACACATACATACATACATGCAATTGCGAAAGAAGTAGTTAACATTACATGTATATATACATATACATACACTTTTATGACAGTCAAAGTCTCCTGTCCCATGTGACAAGTTATACAATTTCTAGTATCAACGTTTAACGTGGAAATGGTAATAAAAATTCTTTAAATTGAAAGAAAGTAAAAAGTGAGAGTTCTACAGATAGCAATCGGAACTATTCGAGATCACAGAAACTAAATCCTATCGTCCGATCGCAGCCCGTAGCATTAGGTTGCATATATCACAAGAGAAGGGTTGAAAGTTCCACATCAACAGTCAATGGTATCTCTGTGTCATCAATGAAATCGACAACTTTCGCCCTGGGCGTATATTGCCTTGAATATAGCCCATTGCTTAAAGCCATGGTGGAATATCAAGTACAACAATGGCGTAATGTTGTTAAACTGTTCCGCTCTACGTATGACACTTCTAGAGAATTACCGTAATTTGTTGTTACAATATGTTACGTGATAATTTCATACGCTGATTCCAATAAGATTTATTCTAACAAAATCTAGACATACGTTTTTGAATATTGAAAAAATATGAAATAAAGATTATGGAAAAGTAACACATAAACATGATATTTAATTATAAATAATTCATTCTTTGTAAGTGTTGAAACACAAAACGAAATATTTTCCTTTGAAAATGCAAAATCACTAGAATTCAAAAGCAACATTTGAAAAGTTGATTTTTTATAATAATTATTTCAGAGATGAAAAATTATGACATAACCATGTGAGTGTCTTTTTACTTTGACGAAACGATTTGGAATTTGCCAAGCGACAGCGAAGTTCTTTCAAATGTTATCGTAGTTTGGTAAAAATATTTTTGGCAAATTGATAGTGTAAACACTTCTTAAATGTTGCGATTGTTATTAAAACACGGTAACCTTAATATGCGATTGCTTTTGTATAGAGAAGAATTATTGTCACGTGCATATCAAGCAAATGAGTGTGTCCCAGATATTAAACCACTAACTGCACACATGCATTCAAATGATGAAGGGGAATTAGTGCACGTGTATCTCAAGTGATCAAGGCAGTGTCGAGTGTTCTTGCAGTTAACAAACTGGGACACTGATTTGCACGTATTTTTCATGTTTAGAAGTGAACGCATAAGAGTTGATGTAACAATTCTTTCATGTTTCAGCAACGATTATACTAAAACCTGTCATTTTACCTAGTCAAATTATATGTCATATGACCCAGTAAAATAACTTTATATGATGACTTCATATGTTATATGACCCAGTAAAATAACTTTATATGATGACTTCATATGTTATATGACCCATTGAAATAACTATATATGATGCCTTCATATGTAATATGACCCTATGAAATAACTTTATATGATGACTTCATATCTTATATGACCCATTGAAATAACTATATATGATGCCTTCATATGTAATATGACCCAATGAAATAACTATATATGATGCCTTCATATGTTATATGACCCATTGAAAAAACTATATATGATGCCTTCATATCTTATATGACCCATTGAAATAACTATATATGATGCCTTCATATGTTATATGACCCAGTAAAATAACTATATATGATGCCTTCATATGTAATATGACCCAATAAAATAACTTTATATGATGACTTCATAAAACTAGTGACATAGATTAAGAAATACGTTCTGGTTATCAATTCGACCTTTTCGGAAAAAATACATATAGCATTTGACATTTCTTGTAAAATACCATTTAAAAATTATTCCGTGAAAATAAACTGCAAATGATGAGCTATGTTATTGATTACAAATTTTAAATAACTTCTATTTATAAGTAAAAGTCAATTACAAATTATTACATTCTTTCTGATGGATTAAGTTAATCATATCCATCAAATCTATATATGCTCTATCTCAATTTATGGAGTTTAAAGGTATATATTTTCCTTAAGTGTACTTTTTGGCAATCGCCTACATTTTCCCTTTGTAAATAAACGATTGAATATATTTTCCAATCTACCTTTAAACCTTACTAAATTTTCACCAGACCAAACCAACGACACCAAAAATCTGTAACGTCATTGTTAAGTATTCACCTGTCTGTTGAATTTGTTACGATAATCCTTTATCCTGTTAAATACACATTAACTTGTCTAATTCGTTAATCTGCAACCAGTTTATTGTCCATTTATAGGGGCGATACTGAGATAAGGTGACCGTTATGACCCATGTTAATTTCACCAGGCCATTTTTGTTATGACGTGCTTATATAGAACGTATTTCGGCTATATATTATTTAATACAAGGATGCTTGTTCACCTTTTGAAATGAATAATGACATAGCTTTATTGAACGTCTCGCTGTTATTCAACATTTTCCCTTACATCATATCAAAACGAAAGAATTTGCTTATCGGTTGACATGCCTGTTACCTATACAGATATGCAGAACATATTTCTGTTCTATCCCGTTTAAGGGCATTTGTAACTTATTTACGAACGTTTCCAAGCAGGATATTTTTTTCCGTATTATTTGAATTTCGATGAAATGGTTTTGATTGAGTGAAAAATCAGCCATTTTTTTTCAGAAATATACAGAACGACATACGTCTCTCATAACTCCATTAGGAGTGGTTTATGTATAATCTATGCTATGTTTTATCTGAATGTATATCTGTTTTATGATATATTTTATTGTATACACAACGCGAGACTTTAATAAACTATCTGTCTGTCTGTCTGTCTACAAACGGAAATGCGTTTGTCGTTTCTAATGAGCAAGAGCGACGTATAGAAAGATTAGTCACATTTAGATACTTTCACTGTTATGAAATGGGATTTGAGTACTTGTAAGTGAAGTGAATTTGAAAACGAAAATTATCCATAATTCGTTTTAAAAAATGCAACCTTAACTTTTCTTCAATAAAAGATTTTTAACCAACGGAAAAACTTATAACACTTTAAAAATACATTAAGTAAATTACAAGTTCACATGTTAAAAGTCAGGAAGGATCCGGGTGTGTATTTTCGAAAATTCGATAAGATATTCCGATTTAGTAAATGAATGTTTTAATGGCATTTTTGTCAAAAGTATTTCTGAATCATAATCATTAACATAATGAATAATTTCCTAAACTTGAAATTTACCTCGAATATATTAGTAAAAAAAACCCATTATGTATTCTTTTTACTGCAAATACCACTCATGAGTAGTCTTATACCTTATGTTTTTACAGGAAATGCACAGTGTATTACATTTTCATTTAATTGATCTCTCTAATTAAGTTCCCTCACTACTGTTTGATGTTTACTTGTTATGGTATGTATGTACCCCATTACATATTCCCTACATCCCAACTGAGGAAGGAGTGAGAATAATCTCCAAAACGTTGTGAATTTCATTATAAAGTGTTGCTTACAGAAAATCTTGTCTTGCTTATGTACATCACTAATAAAGACATGATACACTGTCCATACAACTCTTAAACCTCAATATGTTACTGGAGGTCATTTTAGGTTAAAGTGCCTTTGTAGTACAAATATTCTTTCCAACTTCACAAAGATATTTTCTCTATAAATACGTACATACACGAACAATTCTTGCATCAAGATGACGTAATGTCAGATTAACTGATTAAATGTGAATCGAAATATTGGCACAGAATAAAAACACACTTGTAGCAATTTTCCTTTTGCATACAATATGTGAAGGATCAATTTCAATACGTACTTTAAACAAACGCTGTTTCAATATGACGCAATACTTTATTAGCTGATTACATCTGACTACTCGAAATACTATGACTTAGATTAAGAACGACGACCGAACAGTGTTTTTAACACTTAATAACACATCTCAGTATAACCCCCCCCCCCCTTGCACCTTACAGTACCCCCGGGGATAAGTTAATTTTCAGTTGGTATATATCAACTCAGTTGTGGTCAGTTGTGCGAAAAGAGCCAACATTGAAATGTATATACCCTCCCCTCCCACCAAACACTGCTATAACAAGATATTTTTTTGTTCGTATATCAAAATAAACTGAGCTCAATTGGCATATATATATACATATTTCACAGACAGACAGACATATTTATTTCGTAGAGTGGCCATGAGGCCAATAGTACAAATGACAATATTTCGTATGTTACACCAGAGCGCTGTCATGGTAACTACATCAATATGAGCATCATACAATTTGTAATGTGTTTACGAATATAGCTAGGCGTAGAATAATGTTTGCATTTTGGGTTTTAAGTAGCTGAAATTTTTTTTGTTAAACTGGGATTCACACAGTAATATTGAGGGATATATCTACTGCGTAGGTCAGAATATAAAGGACATTGTAGTAACACATGCTATTCGCCTTCAATGGCGTTGACGCTATAAGAGAAAAAAGCTATATAAATATTGACATTCAAGTTTATTAAAAATAAAATAAAATATGAACAAAAGGCAACCGTGTTTCTAGCGCAAATGGTTTTCCAGCTTTCTGTTGTGAGTTGCATGTCTAGGATCTTATGTTGATATACACTTGGTTTGATTTAACTTCTTCCAGATGCATTTAGGAGTGTTTCATACATTGAAATATTTCAATTCTTACAAAATAAGTTTTATACTCGCAAAGTTGAGAATGAGTTTACGAAATAGTCATTACGTATCCAACGATTTTCTTAACCAGTTACAAAAGTACTGACAAGACTGTAGAAGAATAATAACTTATCTAGATTTTTAACATTTAACAAGGTTTGACGACTGTACGTTCCTAATTGTGTAAATCAAGGTAATTAATGGTTGTAGATATAAAACTTATGTGGTAATCATGACCCGATGACCCGTACCAATAATCATTAATCTTTTACGTTAAAAAGTGAAAAAAGTGAAACCTTTTATTTCTGAAAATAATGTCTGTGTAGCAAAGGGAATATTAGTTTACTTAGTTGAAGTCACTATTTTGATTGTTTTTTTAAACTATTACACAACAGCACATCAATTCAACATATTGTTTTAATGAATCGTTAACAATAGCTCATGTTTTGTAAGAAATAAACACATGTTGATTCAACACTTTCTTTTAGTCATTTTATTAATCTTGTTTAAATTCAATCTTTCAAGATATTTTTGTAAGGAGAATATTTTCAATTGAACCACGATGATTTCTAAGCTAAGACACGAATTTAAAAACAATAGCGCTCGATGCAGATATCGTTAACGTATAGAGCCACACGAAACGTTATTTTACATTTCATTGAAACGTTCTTTACACAAGTCCAAAATAAATGTATTTAATTTTTGAAAAATCCAAAGTATCCTTTTTCTAGATAAAAACAAAATATATCTCACAAGAAGACCCACATTTTGTTATAATAAGAACACATACACTAATCTGGAAGTCTATGTTTTGTCGTAAGTACATGATAACAAAAGTTTAGATTCCCAGTTTTGTTTGAAGTTGAACCCCTAACAACTTCCGTTGTCCTCGTTGTGTCTGAATAAGTTCGCTTAAACCTTATTGTCAAAGTTTGACTCTAACGTCCATACCTGTTTGTTGACGATAATGTTTGTGTGGATTTACCGAGAGCTGTTTCGCACCAGGTAACCAATAAAGGTTTCTCTAATGACTGGTTGATGTTCTCGTGGTAACTAAATGGCCCATTTATTTGAGAAGGAAGAGAATAGATAGATGTCAAAGGGATGACATATATTGGTTTGATTGCTGCATGATGTATGGAAGTTTTTCATTATGTTAAAACCTACAAACTGCTAAAGAATAATTCGATACCAATAATAAGCATTTATCACGAACTGTAAAAAGAGGCATTTAATTGTAAAGTGTTTTGTAATATATAAGTATAGTTCATTGTTTAAACCTAAAGACAATATAATACTTTGATAAACACGCGTTTATTCTTTACTTTTATGTATAAACGAGGTTTTGTTTAGAAGTCGTGAACGAAATATCCAGATATTTGAAAACAAAACTTACATAATGCCTATAGTTGTGTATGAAAATTGAAAAACATCCAGTCGTACGATTAATCATTTTTGTGGGTTTTTTTCTTTCTAAACCGTCATCTGACATTCTATGGTCGTCGATAATTTCATAAAGATGTACAAAATGTACGTGACTATCTTTTTATTCCCAGCTTAAACTTTCAATTTTAATCAATTAGGAACATATTTAGTTGGTAGAATTGTTTTTAGTCTTTTGAATTATAAAGACAGCCATTATGATAAGCACCTCCGTTTTTCAATATCATAAGCTCCCAGGTCGCTTAACGCGTCAAATATGGTTACATGCATAAAAACCTTGCATTGTTATTGAAGAAAGCAATATAAATTCATATTTATAAAGTGTAAAACCATAAAACTATAGATAAAATCAGGCTTGAATCTTAGTGGGGATTGAATTTGATGAAAATATCTCATTTTCACTATAAATTCTTTTAACGATTGTATTTTCAATTAATGTAAATCATCCTAAAAACCTTTAAATATTTGATTATTTTTCAACAACATTGTTAAAATGTATCCTGAACTTTATCACCTAAAATAGTTATAGAAGAAGAAGAAGAAAAAGAAGAAGAAAAAGAAGAAAAAGAAGAAGAAAAAGAAAAAGAAGAAAAGGAAAAAGAAAATGAAGAAGAAAAAGAAGAATAAGAATAAGAAGATGAAGAAGAAGAAGAACTGAATGAATGGTCCATAAAATATCTTTGGAAAAATTAACAAATAATGAATGAAAAAGATTTTGTATGATTTCTTCATTTAATCTCAAATGTAAGGTAGGTTGATCAGGTGAAAGAAAGGTGAAGGTAAACAATTCACACCTGACACGTACCCTCCAGGTAGGGATCTAGATAACGTCTACAGTTGGGCGTCATACCTAGGTATTGTTCCACACTCGCTCAGTCGAGACGGGATCTGTTCATGGATGGATGTTAAATGATTACTGCAGTTGGGAATTCATATACTCCGGAGTTGAGGATATTGGGTGTTTCGGAGGTTTTGAAATCTTATTTTCATCGGAATTGGTCAATTCTGAAATGAAAGATTGATGGACTCTGATGGTTGACAATCAATCAACCTGATCTCTTAATCAACGAAAACTGGAAATCGATCTTTAAAAATCACCTGATTTGATTTATCCGTGGCGAAGACTGAACGATTGTTTGAGGTTGATCAATTTCATTCGGAGGATTAAACTCCTGAGTCAGAAATCCACAAATACGTTTTGACATTATTTTTTGAAGATATTTGAAAATGTGGACCTTCGCGTTAGTGACAGTTTTATTATCAGGTAAGTGTTTTCTCTTTTAATTAATAATAATAAGTCTTATGTATCAGTTTATTGTTGTTATCTTTTTATTTTTTGGGGACATGGGATAAATATTTGGGATCTGGTATTGAAGACGTCATAATTGATGATTTAGTCACCTTGATGTCATTAAGGTTAAATATTTTACCAAATGATGTATCAAAATTCTTTCCTGGTGTCGTATCATTTCATCATGATTTTAATTCAATGACTATTTTCTTTAGAAGTGTTTAAGATCTTTTTTCTAAGTCAGTAATAAATGTTGATAGTCATTAACATAATTAAGTTAAGTGCATGTAGATAAATTAATAATTCGTAGCAATTTTAATCATCGCTTGACGTTGTTTGACACATTTCAACTCGCTAATGTTTCTAAACAAAATCAGCTGGGTTTTTTACACTTTCTTACAACGATTCACTACCCTATCGTTTCCTTGTGAAGAAACATCTACTGCCTTTTATACTTTCAACGGTTCCTATTTAAAATCATATTTTAGACTATTTCGCATATTTCTGACAAAGAATGCTATTTCATTGGTGAATTTCGAAAAAGGGTGTTATTGTTTTCTACCTGGAGATGGGTTTGTTTTATAGTCTCAATAAGATTGCAAATTGACCATTTTCCAGTTTCGTGAAACGAGTCGGTTTAGAGTGACGTCCCTTTGAAAAGTCACGTGACCGCGGGCAAGCTGTCCAAGCTTACGTTCATTTGAACGTTGTTTTGGTCTACTTTTCACGCTCGCTTAGACCTTATCTTTCATCCCCTCGAACTGTAGAAGGTCAAAAATGATTGAAAACCGTATAAGCTAACATGAAAAAATCAATGAAGGCGAATATGTTCGTAGTAATTATTAAATGGTTTTAAACTGTTATTTAGAGTGGTACTGACATGAGACATGGTACATGTCACATTTTTAATTAAACTACTGGTGCAAAAAACATTAAATAATATTTTTTAGAAGACATGGTGTGGTTTTGTGTTAAACTTTCAATAATCAGACCAATATTAAAACGTGTATAAGGATAAAGCAAACGATCCGACCAAAATAAAAATTCGGCTTCTCCACATTTTTAAACTTATAGGCTGAAATTAAAATGAATTAAATAATTAAATAATAATAATATTTTCTTACGTTACAGATGTTTTTTTCAAGCTTTCATTTAATTTTTTTCAAGTAATTAAATCATTTGAACGAGCTTTAATTATTTTACAAACACGTTTGATCTGGATAGAAAATATCAACTTATTCAAAGTATCAAGCGCATTGAAAGCTTCTAGAAAAGATTCGGCCTTTTTTACATTCGTTTACAATTCAATGCTACGAGAAAGAAAATTCTGGATTTTTATAAAAGAACAGATTCTGCAATCTGCAAAGAATATTCAAAGCGATTGTAGATTTTGCGTGCACGGTAATGAAAGAAATATACTGGCCATATTCACAAAAGCAGTAATGTACTCCCCTTGATGATCATAAAAGTAAGAAAAAAGTAAGACTCATAGGCCCGAATTAATGAAAGAGGTTTAAAGAGTCACTCCGTGAGTTTCATAACATATTATTTAACTTTGATACGAACCTAAATGTCATATGTGGTGATATAAAATCAAAACATTTTAACTTTTCATATCCAAAAGACATAGATATGACAAATACTGGTTTCCCATGAAAATCTAAAACAGCATTATAATTGCACAGAGGTGTAGATATCACGTCAAATATAAATGGATACTAATTATATAAGCTAACAAACTCTATCAATTCCTAACTGCCATCCTGGCTGTAGATAAGTTTCCAGAATTATGTTTGACTATTTGACGCGCGCCACTGTCCGGTTTTCGATCATAATTGCCACGTTCTACCTTCATATTGACACTGTAAAAAAACAATAAGCTTTGAAATGTCTCTTTTTGGTGACAGTCTATACTTCGCGATCAAATGGCACTATGGATTAAGTTTGGCATATATGACTCCAACAACTCACTGAGTGGCTCTTTAACATTGTCAAGGTTTAACACTTTTCTTCATTTCATTACTATATTCTGCATCCGACTAATCAAAAACAAACTGCATTCTACTTAATTCGGACATCGATTGACGCAGTTGAGATTAGAGATTAAAGTTGGAAATAATCACTTTCATGATTTATTTTAATTATTTTAACACGCTTTACGTCGATCAATGGTAAATCTACCTCCTAGCATGTTTACATTATCGTGGTTTAATGCAGAATTTGGATCTGTTTCAATGTCATTTTTGTTTCTTTAAATAGAGAAATAGTTTTACCACGGAGTTGAGCATACGGATAAACTAGCTTTAATCGCCCACTTCACTTTAAACGCCGAACGTTACCTAGTGGTGATGATGAACCTGTCGCAGTTTAAACTTGCTTCAAAAATGTAAAAAATGTGAGACTCAGTCTACATGCAAAGAATTAAACCTGACTTTTATAGAAAAAAACTTGCTTCACTAATAGCAAATCTGGTTTCTTGCATGAGTTAGACCTGTTATAGGCATCAACGTGGTCTTAATTATATAACCTGTTGATAAAATGTAAATGTTTGCAAATGTAAAGCTTTTGCAATATTTCAGCCATTAGTGCCGTCAGTAAGGAGACCTTCATTTCTACACCAATCTGGAAAGTTAATCCGTTTGTGAAACAGTTGACCGACGGACATAATTATAATCATAATAATAAACATTAACCCTTACATCACAATAAATATTAACTTATATGTTAAAATGATAATGATTAATTATAATATCATATGGTTTGCGAATGACGACAGTTCGCCGCAGGTGTTGATATGATGTGGAGTATGTCATGACGAGGTTTGCTTCGCTACAATATCAAAGTATGGATAAATAATGGCCGGTTGCAATTTTGAAAGAATAATCACAATCTCAAATTCTGGAGAATAAGTTTTCAGTATTATTGTAAACACTCGGACCAACGGTCAACGGTATACTCATATTGTAATAAAGACGAGTCCATTCTCCGCAATAACTGCCAATGTGTGAAAAAATGGAATACTTACTTAAATCCATGTTTTGTCAGACCGATTGCACAATTAATGATTTCAATAATATTAGTGAAATAAATAATTGATGTTAGTCATATGAATATCAACGTAAACAATATGCAACGTGTATTTCTACTGTAAATATTTGATGGTTTAATTTTCTTTTTGTGTGTCGGATGATTTGACATTAAACAATCTTCTTACAAATAAAACAAATATGTATGATAAATATTCCCCGCTGCAATGTAGGGCTATCCATGCTAAATGAATGTTATAAAACTAACGAGTCATGGCCATGCTAAAATGTTTCTAAAAATGCGCAATGAATGCATTTTTCGGATAATTTTTATAAATCGACACGGAATTTTATGAATGTCTTCAATCGTTGGAAATAATTTAACGCATTTAGATAGTTTAAACCCAGTCGGAATGAAAGTAACCATGTGATATTTAAAAGCAGTTTCCCCGTTCATCATTTCTTAAATTTGTTTTTGGTAAAGAATGATCAAGTAGGCTTACACATGATCCCACCTCGGTATTATATTCCTAGTAGGCCTAAGTAGGGTTAGGCGCTATCACAATAAATGGCTTATTTGATTTTTAATTGTGAGAGAAAGAATTGAAATATACAAATTAATGGTTAAACAAGATTAAATACTAGTTTATCCTTTTGAACTACGATTTTCTTATGCTATAAAGCCAACTTCTCTCACCATTGACGCTAAGCGTGACGTTGCCCGCGGTCAAGGGCAGATAACTCTAAACGTCAAAACTGGAAAATGGTCAATTAAAAAGTATGACAAAGTTAATAAAAAATTTTTTTATATAAATGATGTCAAATGAAATATATCGTTTTCATATATCTGTATATATTAATTTGTCTGTTAAAAACATTTGAATAAATTATGTTTGATAATGCACATATACCAAACAAAACAATTTAAGGACCACCCAAATTTTCTTTTTTGGTAGGACCTACAAGTTCATTTGTGTTTCATTTAGTACTAAACATTGAACATTTGGTGGTCCTTAACTTCTTTTCTTCATTAGTTATTAATTTCAAATTGCGTAAACTTTTACATATTCAATATTCTATTCTGGTAAAATGATTTTCTCTTTAAATCACTTTCGAATGATAATAGAAGGAACAGATTAGATGCCTAGACAGTTATCTCTCGTCACATCTTGAATATGGAGAGTTCATGTGATTGTAAACACGGACATTGTGACATATAAAGAACACAATGGTAATTAATATGTATATCAAAACCATTAGCGTGTGTCTTGAGGCAAACTGAAATATCTCACACCAAGCACGTCATGTGGGCAATCTGATAAAGCATTCATGCCGAAAACATGAGAAGAAATTTCTTGGTTGTAAACAAGAGGTTAAGGACAACGTTTTTGATCAAGCTTACGTTTAAGGACAATATTACTTTTTTAAGATCAATAAAGTCATGACACTCATACGAAATGTTTCAAATTGCAAGAAAATGTTTTAAATCAAATGAAGCAGTCGAAAACCGTGATCGGTTATGTGATGCGAATCCGTTTCCCTACCTGAAATCATTAAAAGGTGTTCACACAAAGATGGCCGCCAATGGTTTTTGCGTGATACTTGTCATTTCCTCTACGGCAACGGATGATCGGGTCGAGGAATGGGATGTTTGGACCCTCTGAAGATAATATTTTGGGGAAGATCTGAAGTATAATCCTTTAAAAAAACGTACTGTCCCTTAAACGTGTGTCCGTTCGGAGATTGGTCCGCCAGATATATAGTAAAACTGCTGCACAAAAGTTGTTTTATTCGGACAAATATAAGTATTCCCGTAGTTGAAAATGGTTTTAAAAAGCTTATCCCTCACGCAGACCCCAAGTGTTTTCAAATTGGGACATCGTTAATTTGATTTTATGGTTTATAGTTCTGAAGTGGCATAGCATTTTGATTCATCAAGAGAAGAGAATGTTTTTTTTATTAGTTAAAAGAGTATTTAGTGGAAAGTTCAAGGTAATATTAAAAGGCTTCTTGTGTGCTATATAATTTTATTGCTATTTGTATTAAAAATCAATCCATCTGAATAATTTAAGTTGATATCCTAGACAAATTACGTACTTTTACAGCATGAGTGTCAATATAGATAAACTTCAAACAATGATTTAGGACAAGTACATAATTCATTCACTATTATTCACTTTCAAGAAATGTGCCATAACATCAATAATTTTTATATGTCAATGATCATGTTCCGCGGATCAGAAACACCCTTAACTGGATTCGAGCCACAAACATCCTCCTTTTCGTTCTTGCAAGATCAAACTTAAGAACAACTTTTTAAATTTTTATTAGCTCCCCTTGGTTACAGAGTGAATAAACATTGCATATAACTTAAGAACAACTTCGTCGGACCATCACAGATCCAAAACCGAAGGAAATTTCTTGCTTGATGTTCTGTTGATGGTTGGCAGTTCCTGGTTACCTACCCAATCAACCACAACAACGGGCTGGAGTTTGACCAATATACTCTTCTCCAGGAACATATAAATCACGCCCCGTCTTAGTCCATCACTGGATTTGCAATCTGTCGATGGTAACGAACAATCCGCTATCATTACACTTGTTTTCCGATGTTTTCCAGTTCTATCTTAGTAGTTCCTGTCTTCGTATTGCATTCTGATCGTATGCTTTTTGTTAGGTCGTCTTCCAGTCTCCTGGTTCAAAAGCCTTTTCTTGGTCGCTTATTCGTCAAGGCATCGGTTCACAGCAGACAATATTTTTTTTCAGACCTTACTGATGGTAATAGATAAAAAGATTTCTTGTTCACTCAGAGAGTCACAGCAGGTGTCATATGGCACGTAGTCCTCGTGTTTATTCATTCTATACCTTATATGGAAAATCATACTATAATTCTTTCGTTATCACTTCTGAAAAAGTCTATAATATAAATATAATATGTAAATTAATTAATTAATGTTGAAAGTACCCAAAACATCGTTAGGGCGTTTGATGGTACATGGAGCAAACCTTCATTCAGTGAGTGCCAAACGAACAAAGTAATCATCTTGATAAATAATCCGATTTCTGGGATGTATTTAAGGATGATATTGCGAGTTTGAGACGCCAACTGTGAGTAGTACATTCGAAATTCTTTCTTTTGTCAAGAAAGGTCAACCTCATGCAGGCCATTGTTAGATCAACTGTGATAACATAACCCAGAACTGTCAATCTAAATCTACAGTTAACGGGTGCTGGACAAAACGAATATTTGCACTGGTACACTTACAGTTTTTATTCACGGGTTTTGTTTACTATTTTGGCATTATGAAAACAAGTATGTACTTCTAAACACCTTTGGGCATCTACTTCGATAGGAATACTATTGAATATCCTTTTATAGAATACTGTTCAACAACGGATGATTGCTTATCTTCCTATCTCTTTCGATGTGATAGAACTCGTCCAGGTGATATATAATATAATACAATAATCACTTCTTAATCGTAAACGTACCACTTTTGGGTGGATGGACAATTAATGTCATAAAACTCATCCTTTAAACCTTGTTTGTAAGGAAACCTGCAGTGATCAAACTATGTAAATCTCATTATGCTGGAAAATGGTATTCTGGATTCGAAATACACAGATGGTTTTAAGCTCTAAGGGGTTGTATAAAAATGCTATATGCTTAATGGGGACATTTGATGAATGATAAAGATTATTTATAACACCAGCTCAAATATTCATATGATGTAAACAGACATATATCACGCGAAATAGTTGTTGAAATATGCAATATAATTTTTTAAAACTTGAATTTAAATTTGTTTGAGATTAAGTACTTTAAAACAAAATGTGTCATCGGATTATTGTTTATATTGCATCTTATCATAATGGAACAATATATCATCAAAATGTTCAATTTCAATATGTTAAGACATGCCAATAACCCTCGTTTTGAAATATTGCGTTATCTTTAAATATTTAAGTGGCAATTCAAGTTAAGTGTTATTGCAAGATTTGACATATTTACGTCAATAATGATTTTGTAAATTTTCATGTTTTTTTTTAATGAAACAATGACATATTGTTTAAAAACCCAGGAAAGATGTAGTCGTTGGTTGCCTTGTGGCGCATATTACTCTAAGTCTCGTTTAGGTATGTCGAAAGAATTTTTTTAACGTTGTTAGTTCCTTTTTAACACATAAATTTTTAAAAAAAGGTTATGCCGAAGACATTGATGCGACAATAACTGTCTGTAAGCGACATAAATGATTTTTTTGTTTGAACACATGTTTAATTGAAATTGTTATTGGTTGAAAGTCATTACTTTGCATTTGTAACGTTAATAGTAATAATAGTTGTGGATAATAAAATCCAATTTAAAATATGATATGTAAACAAATGTATTTTTATTACCTATTGAAACAAATAAAAACAGTAACCTCATAACAATGATATGTGTGATCTCAATGATATCATGGTATTGTGAACTGCAATATTGTCCAATGATATCAAGGTATTGTGAACTGCAATATTGTGCAATGATATCAAGGTATTGTGAACTGCAATATTGTGCAATCAATAAATCAGAAAAATAATGTCAGTATAGCCCTCCTTGCATTGGTTGTCGCGATATTCAAAACAGTTTAAACTTGTAACGACTACATTCGCTCACAAATGGTATTTTGAAATATGTATTTCATCGAAAATACATAATTCATTTCTTAAACATTAAAAAACTTTAAATATTCATACCTTGGTTTTGGAAGCTTGGTATTTCTCCGATAAACCTTGTTTAATGCGATCGGAAAATGTTTATGACCTCTAATGACAACTGAAAGTGGGACATATGAAATGGCGAATGCATGTTTATTATATATAGCTCTTTGGTCTTTTCTTGATTGTTCTTGCGGGTGAACATAACACAGTTTGTTTACAAGTTACTAGTAACTTCTTTGATACATTGTTGTGTTTTGAGAGATTATCAAGAAGATATAGTTTTTAAAAGGCAATAAAACCACTAAACTCACTTCGATTAAGAATTGTTTTCTTAATTTCGAAACAATGAGGGTTCTGTAGGTATACTTAGAGACATCTGCACATCATTGAATGGAACCAAGAGATATCAAAGTCTTGGCCAGGAAAAGTTTTGGGCCAATCATTTGCGTTTTTGTTGTTTTTGTGCTGTCCTTTTGCGTCGGTCTGATTTTGTCACTGTCTTCATGCATCTCTGTTAATCGACCATTTCGTTGTATTAAACTTTTTTTACGACAGTTAAAGTTGACTGTTTTACAAAGCTAACTCCCATGACTATTTTAAATGACAAAGTGTGTAACAGTTAAGAGTTTTTATGTCGTATCGTCAGTGTAAGTTTACCTCTATTATTTCTCTTAAACTTGCTTTATTTTATTTTTTTAATTTTACATGTAATTGAAAGGAATATCAAACCATCATACCATTAGATATATGACATTATTTAGTATCTAAAAACAGCATTTCAAACCAAACTTTTATCAAACAAAACATAATAATATTGTATACAATTGTACAAACATTACAACATATTTAAGTTAAATTATAAAGTGGTTTAGTAAACAGCGAGACACATTACAAGGGGTATGAACAAGTAGCCAGCCCTGTCTTCAATTTATTAACTGTAATTCATAAATGTCAATATTCATGATTTGTTGAGACAAGCATTAAACTCTGGTCGTTATACAGTTATAAACGTCACTCTGTCTTAACTACTGCGACGCATATGTAGACTGGATGACATATCCTGAAGTTGAAATTTTAATGCATGTTACCTCCATAGCAATCTATATAAATCCCTATCAAAAGTTATTTATTTCAGGTGCATCAATTGTAGTAACATAATGTAGAACTGATGCTCTTAAGATTTTCTAAATACATAAGGAAAGTTACAAATACACTGAAGATGTACATTAAGTATCAAACAGGGACATTAAGATGAAGACTTGATATAATTTCCATATATACCACGTTTGACTCTTCATGCCTTTATTTAGTAGAATATATAACGTTGTTATTGAACAACAGGGTCCTGGTAAGCAAACAAATTTACAAGCGAAAAGGCATCAGTTTTGAACCCATCGAGTCACATTTATATTACAGAAGGCAGTTTTACAGATGGCAATAAAATGAGCTTTTCCAGTCGCTAGTTAACAATTGAAATGGTGACAGTGGGAAAGTTGGTTCCATCTTAGAGTTTTAGTTTTGATCATCTAAATTGTTTCAATAATGAATAATTTAAGTACAGTTCATGATATACAGTAGTTAAAAATACAGATATACGAGAAGAAACTGGCCTATGCCTATACCTTATACGTAATGCATTTATCTGTCTAAATATTCATATAGTCTGTTTGTCTAAATATGCCTACCATGCATTATTCTCATCATTGGAGCCTATTCAAGTCATGATCCTACAAAACCTTTATTGTTGTAATTGGCGGTTATTGGATGCTACCAAGTTGTGCTACATGTAAACACCTTTGTTTCCATAGTGTTTTCATAGTGTTTCCATAATGTTTCCATATCATTCGTATAGATTATAGTTCCTTAACACCTGCAACACTCATATATCTTTTACATGAAATGAGTGGTCCTACATGCGATTTGAAGACTAGAGTTCCTTCCAATTTGCAGTGCGCACATATCTTTTTCATGCAAAAATATTCATGTTGTAATTGTAAATGATGGAATTAAGGGCAAAATCTTTTGAGGAACCAAGATATAAGAAATACTAAAAAGATGATAGCGGTCGACTTGAGTTACCTTTAAGGGAAGAAAAGATGATTGTGCATCTAATGAAAATATTACCGATGAAAATTTCTTTATTCAACTTCTAAAATACAATTCAAAGAAGATTGTACATCTGTGTAATATATAATTTTAAATAAAGATATAATGATATCAATTATCTCATGATGAAAAAGAATGTGCAAATTTGGTTTGGTATCAGAATGATGCTGTATTTTATGTTCTTTTGTTTGAAATCAAAACATTTTTATCCAAACCAGGCACATGCCAAGCTCTGCTAGAGGACTGTGACACGTTAGACTACCTGGGAGTATGTTCTAGCAATCTACAGGACGCATTCTCTCAAGCCAAACAGGATGGAAACCTTACAAGCGCTTGCGTGTAAGGATAACGTTAAAAATGCAGATGATATAGCCTTCACTCGTGATAATGTTTGTATACCAACCAGTTCAAAGATGGTTAAATGTAAAATGTTCTCAAACTTTTATCTCTTAATGTATATCGAGCATATAAAGATGGTAAAATACAGTTACATATCCTATTCCCAATGTCACCGTTCATTTGACGTTTTCTAGTTTTATGTACAAGTTCATGTTTTATCAATATTAAACGTCTTCGTCAATGTCTCTTTTTCATTTGTCTTTTTGATTGCCTTTTTGGTGTTTTATCGTCATTCTCTGTTGGTTTCTTCATCTATGTTTCTCATTTTTTCTTCTGTAACTGGTCTTGTCTCTCTCCTTCTCTGTCTCCCTCTCTCTTCACTACTCTTTATTCATCTGTCACTGTCTGCGTATCTGTGATTGCCTCTCCTTCTCCCTCTCCCTCCTTTTCTCTTTCTGTCGCTCTTTCTCTATCTCTCTCACTGCCTCTCTCTGTGTCTCTCTGAGTCCGTCTCTCTGTATCTGTCTGTCTGTGTCCTTCTGTCTGTATCTGTCCGTATATCTGTCTGTCTGTCTTTCTGTCTGTCTGTCTCTCAGTCCCTCTATATGTCTCTCTCTCTGTCTCTCCTATCTCTGTCTCTCTGTCTGTCTCTGTCTTTTTACTCTGTCTGTCTGTCTGTCTGTCTGTCTGTCTGTCTCTCTCTCTCTCTCTCTCTCTCTCTCTCTCTCTCTCTCTCTCTCTCTCTCTCTCTCTCTCTCTCTCTCTCTCTCTCTCTCTCTCTCTCTTTACTCTAACTCTCTCGCTATCACCATCTCACCTTCAGCGCTAAAGCATTAAATCGGGTACCTTGATTGATATCATGATGGGCTTGTATTATCACAGGGCAATAGAGCACTATGTAGGATGTGTGGAGTACGTGGCGTGTGGCTGTGAACTGACCGGACTGCCCAGTGTCCATAACCAGCTGACCTACATCGGGGGAGTTTACGCCTTCCAGAACTGCATCGAAAGTCAGTATTTCATCTAAATTATCGATATCAATAACATCATTATTTTCATCAAGATTTGTCTATAGTTTCCCTTAAGGGTGCTCTTTAAGGAGTCTGTGCACTTTGCTCATTGGATACGTGTATAGTTATTTCCGCAATTATCAATACATTGATACCATATATCTTGTGGACACTAGAAGAAAATTTATGATAAAAACCAATTTCAAATCAGGACAGTATATTACTTTGTTTCTCTCATACATTGTTGGCTACTTGAAACATGATTAATAAACATTGTAACGTTCATAAGGATAAAATATGTAAGATCAGTTTTAACATATTGAATAATCAACATTCTTACCGCATATAATCCTCACTAAAATATTTAAAGACCTCATCATGCCAAGCCCTATTTTGCCTATGTTTTCACTATCGAGGATGCACACTATACCAAAAGGACGACACGTTTATTGCAAATACCGGCGGTCATCCGAAATCAACAGAAAACAACTGTTGTTAACCATGTTCATACTCGCAAATCCACAACCATTCTTAGATTAACGAACAGTTGAAAATACCAAAATATGCATACTATAAATTTGCAATTGACCAACATATTAATTGCCAATAACGCTGGCAGTAAAGGAATCATCTTGACGTAAGGTGTGTCAGGGTTTGCCCAGTATGCCAGCAGGACTTGATGTGGTTGACGTGTGTTCATATAAATCATCGTAAACAGCGGGGCAGAGACCAGTAGACTGTTAAAAGATTCAAACTGTCACCCAGGCTTACAATGGGTCATAAATGCATCATTTCATTTATTTTATCACTTTTGAAATATATACACTTTTACATAAACATAAAGTTATAAGATGTGACATATTGTACCAAATTTGAACAAACGATCGAGCAGTGTTTATGTGTAATTTTAAAAGGACAAATGAAACCAAATTATTAACTAGCCCTTCTTGAAAACAAATAAATATTTTATCATTTTGTGTGGTTTTCAATTTTATACAAGTGAAAACATTTGAACTTAAGCTTTTAAATATTCAATCTCATCGAAATAAGATTTTATATTGCTGCACTACAATATCATAAATTTAACTACAGATTATAAAGTAGTGAAGTAGTTTAGATTTCATTTTGACGACACTGAGAATTATTCTGTCTCTTCTGGCAAAATTTCTCTAATATTAAATCGTGAATTTTAATCTTCTATCACTAACATTTCCTATTTGATTAACAACAACATTGTTGTATCCATTATTGTATCAATAAGAGGCAGTATCTTTATTATGATAATAGTTGTATGATCTACATGCTATACATATTTGAATAACCATATGCATGAAATGTATTTATGGTTTCAAAAAACATTTTTATTTACAGTTAAAGGTCCACTCATAATGAACAAGGGAATTTCATGTCCAGGTATGTATTTCATATGAGGAATACAGAAACGAAATCTTATTCATTTCACAGTAATATATTAAAGGCACCGTCACCCTTTCAATAAAATGATGACCTTTTACGAAAAGGCAAACAATGGCTACCAACAGACGTTCTTTCTTAACAATAAGAGGTGTCCTTAATCGAATTTACCAAGCTAGGTTAAGCTAAGCTCAAGTTCCCAAAGTCAAATGATGAAGGAGTTCACACTAAATGGATGCATGCAGTTTTGATTGATAGTTGATAATTTTCTCTATGACTATACTATAAATGCAACAACAAATATGTGCTACAGGGCCTGTAATGTAAAAGAAAAAGAAGTAGGAATACTAAAACTAATGTAACATGAGTTAACCTTATGACATCATCGAATTATCGAAGGTATCTCTCATATTATACTAAAGTGTTTGGATATGTTTAAGATATAAGTTTGCACTTTGATTTAGATAAAACTGCGTGGATTACGGATTGTTTTGTCAAAATTTGTCAAAACTTTTAATTATCATTTTTCAGACAATTCCACTGGTGAAATGGTTGAAGGCGATCTATTGGTTTTAACTACTGCTGAAGGTAAGATTTGTTATGCATAAAGCATAGCACCTATTGTCACCATGTTTTTTGTTGTAAATCGTCGAGATTATCCTTCATCAATTTAATGAAATAAGTAATAAAATGCTATGACATATATGTCATAAGATGTATTTAATGTAAGCACTTTCACAGCTCACTCTCTTCATTGCAAAAAGGTAAATATAAAAGGAAATATTTGAAGCGAAATGATTCATTTTATTAAAGATCCAATGTTAGATAGCCATATCACAATCTGTCTTAATTCATATTGATACAAATTGCAGTCTGCGTTTTCTCTAGTTCGGTTCATTCTATATTATTTTGGGGTCGAGTTCACCCCCGGGGTCAAGGAAAAAACCCATCAGCACTCATCGTTCTAACAGCTTATTTACTCCACCATGTCATTAAAGAATACATTGGTTACAAACTCGAAATTTCTCGTTACAGCCGAGACCATCCTTGAACTTGACCAGCAGTGTAGCGGGGTCAAGAGCTGTTACGTCACGTATGACACGGACGCCGCCACGGCCTTACACGCTCGTAACCTGACGTCTCTTTGCCAGTAAGAAATTTTTTAACGTCTGTTTGCATTCGGAAAATTTATCACATTTTATTGCTGACAAATTGATAAATGAGGACGTGGATTTCTTGAACATGTGCAAAATCTAGATTTCGTAATTCGGCGAGGATGAAATACAAAAGGAGTTCTGGTATTGCTTGACTATATTCTTCCTTCAACCAACCGTCCGATTCACAGAAAAGCTACATGACTGACAAAGTAGAAAATATATGGTTCCAATCACAGCTTTCATGTCATAGCATTTCATATGCATAGATGAGTCAACGTCTTGTGGAGTATGTGCACCATCAGAAACTCTAAAATAAAAGCATGAACTTCACAAAACAGGGGCGTAGGAACAGGGGGGGGGGGGGGCTATTTTCCCCTTTCTACTACATATTTCCCAATAACTGGTCTAGTACGTAGTTCTAAAACTACTCTTAGCCCCCCCAACTTTTTTTCGAAATGTTTTTTTTTTCAAACTATTTTCCCCTTTCTACTACATATTTCCCAATAAGTGGTCTAGTATTGTTACAAAACAGTTACTATGCATTACTTTGAGGGTAGTTCTGAGGTGTTTTTTTTTTTTTTTTTGGTTACAAAATTTCAATTCAAGCCCCCCCCCCCCACTTTCAAATTCGCACCTACGCCCCTGCAAAAGGGTTTAGAATTTAAAAAATCCTAACATTTTAATTTCAGCGTTCTAGAAAACACCATAGCCTGTTTAGAAAACGCTGCGTGTGGGTGCGGAGAAGACGCCATATTGAACATCACGTCAAACGTCATCAGTAACCATCAGATATATACACAGACGTGCAGTATTAGTGAGTTTTCTATGTCTCATAGAAGTAGGGGGAAAAATAATTCATTATCGCTTCATACTATATGTATGTAAGGGAAACAATATACTATGTTGTACATTGATAATAACTGTAATATACACGACAAAATGTGTTAAGGAATACCCGGATTTTCAATATATATAGATATGCTATAGTTCATATAATTATTCATATGATGCTCCGATATTGAATATTAGGTTGGTCGTTAACTTAGTTTGATATGTATACTATATAGTAGCGTCTGCGCTTTAATTGGCAGTACGAAGGGAGGTAACTCGAATAGACTTTGATCGATGTTATAGCAACATATCTATTAAAATGAACGAATTGGAAACATTAGAAAATCTAGTGAATTTATTAAACTAATCGATAATATCAATTTTCAGTTGTTCCTGAGATACTTCCGAAAAACAGCATAAAGTGCTCAGGTGAGTCTAATCAGCCATTCCCGAGTTCGCTTTACTTTAAAAATAAAGCCCAATCAAAATAGAATAACATCTAAAATTCGCTCATTTTCAAATATACCCCACTAAAGAGGTTTTTTAAGATCTCGGGGATTCGGTTAAAGCAGTGTCCGAGTGATCTTTCGCCTGGAAATAACCAAAATTATTTACAATCACACCTTTAGAAGTACATCTCATCTCAGATTTAATGTGTACAATTTTGAACACAGATGTATTGATGTAAATATCATTTCAGTAAGGTTTTAATTTGAAAGTGACATCTGCTTATGAAGACTTTGAAAGAAACACTTAGGAAATTGTATGATATTTTAATGCAACTTTCTGTACAAAAACAATTATTAAAAAATTACCTTTTCCTTAAACCACTTTCAATTATGCATACTGATAATTGTTCTCATTGAAATAAAATGCAATTTGAACACTGTTTTAATCATCAATAACGATTGATTGCTATTATCAATATTATCAGATAACGGGACAGCGGAAATGCAGACCATCTGTGATACTGGGAACCCCATTTATAAGTGTTATGACGACCTGGACAATGCCTTGCAAACCGCCGACATCTCGAACCCGATCAAATGCTCGTGAGTTATCCCCCTTTAGTCAAGCCAGTTTTTTTCCATATTACATAAATAAATATATGAAATGCAGCGTGTTTCACCAAACGGTCCATTGTGTACCGGATGATCTCAGAATTGCATGAAAAGCACATGCTTATTTGATTTCAGATTCTTTTGCACGAAATATGCGTGCGAAATAGTGTTTCATGAGTGCATGATATGCACGTGCATATAAGCATGTCTATTTCATGATAAAACATTTGGATGTGGCTTTTAAGTCAAAAGAGGGTTCTGGTGTTACAATCATGGGGGTTTGTATTGCTGAAAAAATACGTCCTCTGTAAACAATTCGTTCACTGATAACTATTATGCATATATTCATACATTTCAGAACTTATTAAAATGCATATTAGTTGTTAGGACGTATATATTTTCAGAAATACAAATCTCTGTGTTAACGGCTATTCATTTCAAGAAGTATAGTTTATATAACAAAAATACCCCTTCTCTCTTGAGGTGAGTCCAATTTTTTGGGAATCAAAAGTTTCGTGGATATTACACTACTTGAATTACACTCAACGCCTTGCTTTTTATAAAAATAAGTTAATACAGTGATATTGGAATGAAAATTAAAAAACAATTCATTACTGAAAAAAACGGAGCGAAAAAACAATTAGATGATGATACAAGTGTACTTTTGATTTAATTTAAAAAAGACATCTGTAATTGACCAATCTCGCATCATTAAAGTTGCTAGCACACATCACACAAGGCCGTGTAAAAAAGTCCATCAACGACCGGTAATACACTATTTCACGCCTATTAATTCCATTTGCTCCATTTTCCACTTAGAAAAGATAGACAGACCAGGGGTGGAGGGGTGGCTGTGTATATAAGAAAATGCTTGACCTTTGAGTGTATGGACCTTTTAGACCTGCCTGCTCTCGAGGCACTATGGGTTAAGATCAAATGTAAAAAACATAACTACCTTATTGGAACTTTCTACAGAGCAGACAAAAGTGATACTTATTGGGACTTAATAGAGGTATCTATCAGTAACGCTGTTGATCTTGGTCTAGTCACAATAGTAACTGGTGACTTTAATGAAGATATTCTCTCAAAGTGTTCAAACAGAATTGATGAAATCAAAGTATTGAATGGATTATCTCAAATCATTACTGATCCTACAAGAATCACGCCTACTTCTAGCACTTTGATTGATCTTATCTTTATATCGCATGCTTCCCTTATAACAGACTCTGGTGTACTTGATCCCATATGTAGTGATCACTGTCCGGTTTATGTTTCCCTGAATGAGAACCTAACAAAATCATCCACCTATAAAAGAAAGATTTTTGACTATAAGCTAGCTGACATTGATGCCCTCGCTGAAGAACTTAGTCTTGTTGACTGGAATGAAATACTTTCCTCTCATGATGTTAATCTAGTAACAGACCAGATAACCACTACCATGATGAATTTGTGCAACAAACATATTCCAAACAAAATTGTCACAATCAGACCAAACGATGCCCCATGGATGAATAGTGAAACTCGCAGTCTTATTCGTAAGCGTAATCTTATACATAAGCTGGCAAAATGGCGTAATTCACCTTCTAATTGGGCAAAGTTCAGACAATACAGAAACAAAGTGATATCATCAGTAAGAAATGCAAAACAACAATACTTAGACAAAATTGATAAAATGGTTAATGAAAGTCATGGCACAAAACTTTGGTGGCGTCTCATTAAAAATTTCACTAAAAACAAAATTTCCTTAGGAACGTTTCCTCCCGTACTTTACGATGATAAACTATATGATAATAGTTTGGATATTGCAAATATAATGAACCAATATTTCACTAATCAAACCAAAGTCAATTATCCTGACAGGCAAATTGAAGACGTTATTCCTACCATTAACAATCCTCTATGTGATCTGTATCTTCATACAAATGAAGTTCATGATATTCTGTCTTCATTAGATACAACAAAGCGACGGGGCCAGACGGCATTAGCAATAAGTTCTTAAGAATGAACTCTGAACTGTTAGCGGGTCCTCTTACAGAAGTTTTTAACTTATCGCTTTCTAAAAAGATATTTCCGCAAATTTGGAAAGATGCCTCCGTTGTTCCTATTCATAAAAAGGGAAGTATTAATGATTGCACGAATTACAGACCTGTTGCACTGACAAGCTGTGTGGCCAAAGTTTTTGAAAAATGTGTATTTAAACATGTCTATAATTTTCTCAGAGATAATAACATATTGTCTAACCTACAATCCGGTTTTACACCAGGGGACTCTACTGTCAATCAACTTACATATCTTTATGATTTCATAGCTGAAGCAGTAGATAAAGGTAAGGAAGTAAAAGCGGTCTTTTGTGATGTTAGTAAAGCTTTCGATAGAGTTTGGCATAAGGGCATAATTTACAAACTTAAAAAATTTGGAATAAATGGAAATTTGTTAACATGGTTCGAGAGCTACCTTGAGAACAGAGAACAAAGTGTTGTTATTAATGGTTTCCGATCTGACAACAGGCAAGTCTTCGCTGGCGTGCCACAAGGTTCCGTCTTGGGGCCGCTTTTGTTTATTTTATATATCAACGATATAGTTGAAGGCATCAATTGCAATGTACGGCTCTTCGCGGACGATACATCCCTATACGCGATTATTGGGGATCCCGTTGAAACTTCTGCTGATATAAATGATGACTTGAAGCGAATTTCTGAATGGGCGGACAAATGGCAGGTATCATTTAATCCAAATAAAACTGTTTCTATTCGGTTTACTAGAAAATTGCAACCAGTTCAAATGCCAGATTTGACCATGAATGATAATACTATTGACTCGGTTCAAAGTCACAAACATTTGGGCCTTACTTTACAACATGACTGTTCTTGGAATGACCATATAAATGAAACTGTTAAAAAGGTTGCCCCAATGGTTAATTGTCTTAGGAGTCTCAAATATAGATTGAACCGAAAAACATTAGAGATAATGTACAAACAGTTCATTCTTCCTGTATTTGACTACTGTAGTCATATATGGGATAACTGTACAAAACAACAAGCAGATATGTTAGAAAAACTTAATCTTGATGCTCTGAGAACTGTGTGTGGTGCCGTCCGTGGTACGAGTCATGATAAAATATATAAAGAAACAAATTGCAAACCATTAATCCATAGACGATATGTAAACAAATTAAGTTTGTTTTATAGTATGGTTAATAATAATACACCAAGCTATCTTAGCAACCTTGTGCCTCATAAGATATCAGATTTTGTTGATTACAATCTTCGCGATGACTCAAAACTTCAGACCATAAACTGTAAAACAGTAAATTATGCAAAATCCTTCCTTCCTGACACAGTTAAATTATGGAATTCATTACCGATAGAACACAGAAACTCCCCATCTTTATCGACATTCAAAAAAGCCATAGACACGGAAACTGAAATGCATACTAATTTCGACTTACATTATGGTAGTAGATTTTCTCAAATAATACATTCTCGCCTTAGACTTGAATGCAGCAACTTAAATGCACACAAGTATGAAAGATTCATATCATCAACTCCCGACTGTTCTTGTGGCCATAACTATGAAGATTCGACCCATTATTTCTTTTCATGTCCATTGTTCATGAATATAAGGGAAAATATGTTTTTCTATAACAAAGGTTTTGACCTGAGATCGGTCCTATTTGGAAACCCAAATTGTTCCTCTTATGTAAATCACGAACTATTGATATCTGTGCACGAATTTATAGATTTAACAGGCAGATTTGCATCGGATCATAATTGATATATTTCATTGTTATATTGGTAAAGCTTGTTGGCGACTATATATTCATATATATTTTTTTTATATACACCATGACATGTTCTTTATCTTGCTGGCGTATGTATAGATAAGTATATATATTCATTATACAATCACCATGACATGTTCTATATTTTGTATTTTGGAGCGGTATTAACATAAGCTTCTAGCTTGTTTACCAATCCAGTTCTTTTCTGAAATAAATATGTTTAAACCATTTGCTCCAACGACCTCCTCTTCACCCAACTTAAACCTTTTCACTATTTCCCTTTTACTCCCATTCACTCCTTTTAACCACATTCACCCTATCACTCCTCTTCATTCCCATTCACTGTCAAATATCCATTCACTCCTATTCACTCTCATTTACTCTTTCACTCTCAATAACTCTCTTTGAATGATATTCACCCTCATGAACTCTCATTTACTCCTATTCACTCTTTCACTCTCAATAACTCTCTTTGAATGATATTCACCCTCATGAACTCTCATTTACTCCTATTCACTCTCATTTACTCTTTCACTCTCAAAAACTCTCTTTGAATGATATTCACCCTCATGAACTCTCATTTACTCCTATTCACTCTTTCACTCTCAATAACTCTCTTTGAATGATATTCACCCTCATGAACTCTCATTTACTCCTATTCACTCTCATTTACTCTTTCACTCTCAAAAACTCTCTTTGAATGATATTCACCCTCATGAACTCTCATTTACTCCTATTCACTCTTATTTACTCTTTCACTCTCAATAACTCTCTTTGAATGATATTCACCCTCATGAACTCTCATTCACTCAAATTCACTACAGAGCTCTAAAGACGTATATAGAGTGTACAGAGGGTATCGCTTGTGAGTGTGGTCTCATCCGGTCTCCCAGTGTGTACAGGGCTGTCACTGTGGCCGCAGCTTCATTCAACGACTCTGCGTGTGCAAAAGGTAATTTTTATTGAAAAAACTCACGAATATTTCACAAAATATTCCTCAAAACCACTACCTTGATGCCATGAATGCAGATCTATTGTTAAGAAATCGCTGAATTTTGCGTTCACGGAACTCTTAATCCTTCTGGAGTAAATTAGAAGAAGTACTCCACATTTCAAAAATAATTTTGAGATGTTTTATAAATAATATGTACCTACCGTAGGCTTAATTGACTTAATGAACTACTAAGTCTTGTATAAGCCCTTGTGGTTTATTTAAATAAAAAGCTTTGAAAATAGATATTTCAACTCGGGTTTTTAATATACTAGAGTTTTGAAATCCTGACTGCTTTTTGAATAACGTAATATGATATGTGACAATTAGTTCACAATTCATGTAATATGATGCATGATACGTAGATATGAAGTATTGGTTATGTCTTCTGTAAAAACAATCTTCTTTCTTCATAGATTTGAAATGTTGATACCATTTCTGTTTGCTAGAGACAGGACCACTGGTGATAGTTTCTGGAATTGATTGTCCAGGTAAGCAAAAATAAGTAAATTCTATGTGGATTATACTAGACATACTTCTAACTTTTTATTTCTTTGTAAATGTACAGTCATAAACAACATACAAATGTGCTCACACTTAGCAAGTACTAAAGTAGTGAGTACACCCCCAAAAGTTTCAGTACATCTCCACTTTATATTCAAGGTGTATGTACACTCACACCTAAAAAGTTATCTGAAGCCCTGTCTGTTTATTTCTTTGTAAATGTACAGTTATAAACAACATACAAACGTGCTCACACTTTGCAAGTACTAAAGTAGTGAGTACACCCCCAAAAGTTTTAGTACACCTCCACTTTATATTCAAGGTGTATGTACACTCACACCTAAAAAGGTATCTGTAGCCCTGACTTCTTTCATAAAGAAGGGGTTATGTTTAAAAAATCAAAGTTACACAACTGTGCAAAACACGATTTTACCCCCATTGTTCTTTAGTTAAAGGCAAAATGTTTTCAATCACATATAATTTGTTTTCAGATGGTTCAGGAACTAAGGAAGGAGAGGATAGACTCATCATAGCGCTGTCTGAAGGTAAGTTTCTGTCGCAGGAGGAAAGCCTGCAAACCCTTGATGATTCATTTGCCATAGAGCCTGAAATGTACTAAGGGTAACTACATGTAAATTGATACGATACTGACAAACCACTTTCTCTGACCTGGGACACAAGAAGAAAATTAGCAACGCCATCGTATCAACGTTCATGTATTTGATGTGAAACTTGGAGAATGGAATCTATAAGAATGTTGTTTCATTTAGATATTATAAGTGGTGAACAGTAATCGGTATGAAGACAGTTGAAATGGAATACAAAGGAAAAACAAGACTTTTTTTATATAGAAGGTCTATCTGGGACTCCTAGTATACTGTGATTATTTGTCAAATTATTTATCATATTGTACGTTAAGGATATATTGCCAAATCCAAAATTATGAAAACATTTATCCTTTCTAGACCCGTCAGTTATGGATTTGGACAGTATCTGCCCTGGAATCAAGTCCTGTTACGCTACTCTGGATGAAGCTACTGGAATCGCTCTCTTCGAGAAGAACATCAAGAAACTTTGCGCGTACGTAAAAATTACTGACCCAACAAAAATAATTTTTGAACTACCTAAAATGTACATTTGTATATGGTCAATATATAACGTTTATGTCAATATTGTCAACCAGTAACACAAAATAATTAAGGCGGATCTTATTCCAATGACTGATTGCATGATATACATAATTTGATTATTTACCATGATCGTATTTCAGTGGTTGAGTAGACAAATATTTTTCTCTACTTTATTAAATAAGTTAAAAATAAATTTGAATCAAGGGACAATATTTTTTTAAAAATTAAGCAATGGTAAACATAAGTGATACTGATCAAAAAGAATTTTTGACTATAGAATAAGACACTCTAGATCTGTGCCTGAGTTTCGAACGGTCCAAGCTGAGATTGCCAAATATTATAACTTAGCTAAATATAACGCCATTGTTAATGACAATCTTTCTTCTTTTTATAGACATTGGTCAATGTATAACAAGATGTTCATGTAAACCCATGTACTGTATGTACTACATCTACCATGTGTAACCAAAAATGCAACAAAATAAAAAGTTATAAAAAATAAAAAAAGATCAGTGATACTAAAGAAAGGTTATTGAATCAAAATGGTAGAATAAAAAGCCCCTTCTCGCTATTGGTATGTATATATTGTGCGTTAAGTAAACTCATATTCAAAGTGGTAGTATAATTATGTGAATTATACGTGTAAGCAGTTTTATAACTGATAAAAAAGATTTTTTATTGCGTTCTAGAAACTGGTTGAATTAAGACTTGACACTCACACCTAAATATCAGTCAATTCCTCGCTCTCGCTCGGGGAATACTAATAATTAGTAGACACTCGTGTCGTCAACACTGTATGTCATGGACACTCTTATAACCTCTATATGGTGTAGGAATCTACACTAACCTTTAATCATTGCATTTGGTACGAAAGTTAATTGATCGCCCCCCTCCCCCCAAGTCTTTGACATCTCCATGGAAACTTATGAATATGTTGCAGGGGTCAGAAGGTGTTTATAGAGTGTATGGAAGAAGCGTACTGTCAGTGTGGGTACTACCAGCTGGACAACACCACGACCTACCTCAACTACCAGCGCGAGAACCACGAGGCGGCCTGTTTTACAGGTTTTGATTACAGCTGCTGAAGAAAAATTTACACTGTTCTTAATTTCAAACGTTAAATCATCAGTTTATGAAAAATTTGAAATTGTTCCAATTTCGTAACAAAATAAGTTAGAGATCATACTTTTGGATCAATATGTTAAGGGTTCATATTTACACTTAACATACAAGATACATATATATATGTGGTATGCCGGAGACAATTCTAGCAATACCAAAAAAAAAGAGGCATGTGCTTAAAATCAGATTTTCAAATTTCAAATAATTTAAAAAAAAATGTTTTCTAGCAAAATTTAGACAAAATCATTATTAATGTGAACGCTTTGATATATGACGTTATTTGCAAAAAAGTGTTCAGATCAAAACTTTTTCAGAAATTTATCAACATTTAGTTTTTGCATTTTGAAACGTAATGTTCCACAAATGTATGCCAAATGTGTTTTAGCTGGACTATGAATATGATTTTCATGTACGTGATAAGAAAATGATGTTTCTTCATTTCCACAAAAAAATCATAAATGAGGAATTTGTGGGGATGTATTTAAAACTTGTTCTGGAGTAGTTACACAAGAAAGAATGAAGAAGTGTGAATCTATGAGTGAATTATTTTTTTATTCTTAACTTTCTTTTTTTTTTTCTTCCTTCCTTTTCTCTTATGTACTTTCTTGAAAAACAACTGTTATCATAGGTACCATTTTATAAGCCTTAAAAGATGTATCAAGATGTGGGATATCAGGAATAAAAAATAGAAAATAATTATGAAATGTTTGTTCCGTAGCTATTAGAGTAGGATAATTTATTTCTCTAATTATGATTAAAATCAACCAGGTTTCGAGGGGAAAGTTTTAAAACATTGACTCTACCAGAATATGACCTCGTTCCATCCGATTGATATCCTTAACTATTTCAGTTCCATATTCTCAGATGGTGTTTAAGAATTTTTAACAAAAACATATGGTACATATTAGTAAGGCACTCTCTCTGAGAGCAGATTTTGAATACAGCATCAGTTTAGACCGTATATATTGGCGAATATTCAGCAACTTCAGAACCTGGTGCAAAACATTTCCTGTTTATTTGAATGGTAAGACAATAGTGTGGCATAAAATAAACACCCGTCTCTTTGAATTCATCAGTTCAATTCAATGTAATTCCTGTTTTTTTCAGACTCCATTCTCAGACAAAACTTCCAGTGTCGTAAGTACAGCATTTAGCAAGACATGTTCATAAAAGAAACCGATAATTCATCGTGACCTCATATGCCTTTATAACAATACCGGGCTGTGTTTATTACAGCTGATCCTGTTCTTTGATTAACCAAACCGGCTGCCGTTTTCCGTTTTCTTTTTGCAAGCAAAATTTAAATATTTCCGATATCCTAATTCATGCGAATATAATGCAAAGTTGCATGAAATACATCCGTTTTTTTTAGAATCAACTTTATAAGCAGAATACGTACATATTTGCTTAATAACTTACGAGGTAGATTATATAGTGCGTATCGTTAGTAATATCGATGGTTAAGCATTATCTGTATATTCGTTGTGTTTACGAAATATTGGTGTGCCCTAGTGCCTTTAACTTAATTGAACGAATGTTGTAGCCATAATACAATAACTACTCTAAATAAACGTTCCCCATACTATCGAGAATGTAGAGGGCTTTTCTAAGTTGGATAACTTGTGTCCATTCCATTTCTTGAATGAATAAAATATGTTTTAATCAATATAAGGAAATTTTACAGAAAAGAAAACATATTTTATATGGCTAATTTGATCAATTTGTATCTACATGTATATAACCTATATAAATAGTATTAAATTGCCTTGTGTGTTCTTTTAAAATCTATTTTACCACAGTCTCTCATAACTCTTAAAGGCTTTTCACTTTTACGTCCTTTTATCTTGTATATGAATATGTATTTTTGTGAGGTGAGACTCGAATAAACCATCTGTCTGTCTGTCTGTCTACTGTACACTTATTAATAAGGCGACGTTTTGTCTTAAATAAAAAAAACTATTTTAAAATGTTGAGTACATGTATTAATGAATATTTTCAGAGTATGGGTCGATAGGATTCCAGTGTAAAGACAACAAGGACTGTCAATCTATACACAATTCAGAGTGCAGTTCAACTAAGCAATGCACGTGTAAAACTGGCCGCAAATATTTGCCAAACCAAGATCCAACAACCTGTGTGACAGATTCAAAAGGTCAGTTAATTGGGATTTCTATTTCTGGTTCTTTACGTCATACTTGTGTCTCCTCGCGAAGATAAGGGAGACAATTTAGTTTTTGGTTGATTTTCCGTCGGCGTAGCCATCGGTGTTCCAATCGTTTCCGGAGCACAACTTTACAACAATTTGACCCATCATCACCAAATTTTGCATCACGCCTAGCTTTTTGTTGTTTATACAAGTACGAGATGAATCGAAATTAAACGTCGAAATAAAGCCCTTACAAAAACAGTTTAATCAGGACATATTCATCTTGTTGAAACACTTTTACATGCACTTACAGTTTAATCAGGACAGATTCACAGATTCATCTTGTTGAAACACTTTTATATGCACTTACAGTTTAATCAGGACAGATTCACAGATTCATCTTGTTGAAACACTTTTATATGCACTTACAGTTTAATCAGGACAGATTCATCTTGTTGAAACACTTTTATATGCACTTACAGTTTAATCAGGACAGATTCACAGATTCATCTTGTTGAAACACCTTTATATGCACTTACAGTTTAATCAGGACAGATTCATCTTGTTGAAACACTTTTATATGCACTTACAGTTTAATCAGGACAGATTCATGAAACACTTTTATATGCACTTTGCACTCACGAGTAGGGAAAAGTTACTTTATAAGGATAAAAGAAACCAAACTCCGTAGAAAAATGATATAATTACCTTCAGATCCTCTTCAGCTTGGGAAGGTTGGTCTTTTCTGCTTGTAGCTGTTTCCTGATTTCTTCGTTGGTATGTCTGTCGCTGGATTTAATGGTAAATGGTCTGTTTTGGATACAAAGTTTTCCTTTCACATCAAGTCTGTTCTTGAAGGAATGTGTATTTGGCGCATCTAACACAGTCACATGCAAACTATTTCAGATTCTTCGTGCTTTCTGAGTGAAAAACATCAGTCTTATGGATGAGCTACACTGTTTTTTTAGTCTGTATACGTAAGATTCACGGAGGAAACAGGAAGTAATTTTGATGTAATGATGTAAAATAATGTACGCGTTATAAGTTATTTCAAAACATTGATCTTCCGATGTACCTGTCCAGCTGACTACGTCCATATTAGACAAGAATGGTGCAACATATTAAACATATGTAAAAAGGTAAATATCTATATAAGGAACAGGGAAAGATCAAACAATGTTTTTTCACAACATGGATTTTCAAGTTGCCAATTATTTTTTTAGACATTGATCATCCAACGGAAAAACGATGTACAAGTCCAGCTGACTGCGCCCATATAGACGGAGCCCAGTGTACCAAGAGCGGCACCTGCGCATGTCAACTAGGTTTTGTACTCTCAGGCGACAAAAAGCACTGCGAACCAGGTACGTTTCTAAAGTGGGAATTATCAAATATTGAGAAATAACTATCGTAAAATATAAATTTGCTAAAACTTGTATCAGATAGATCAGATAGATTAAAATTAGAAATTGTCCAAGAACTTATTTGATGGTACCATGCAAGATTAGAAATCAACTTCAACAGAAATAATGTATGGTCGAAACGTTTTAATTAGCTGGTAAAGAAGTGTACAGATGATCCCTGCACTATCGTGATCATAGAATTGTATAGAAGAGAAAGAAAGTACTTTCCAATGTCCAATCAAGGTACGCCCAAGCGAGCATCGGCAATGCACAATAGCCAATACAAATGATCATAAAATATGAGAATATGAGGACATTTGTTTATGGAAGCATCTGAAGGAAAATGGTTCGGTCTTTTTCGAATTAGAATTTAAATAAACTCCTAAAAACAAAGTCAAATACTTAAAAAAATATTGATTGACATTCAATCAAAGTTCAGTGCATAGGATGTTATAATTTCACTAGGTTAGCCGTTTTCAAGTGTCAATATCCTCCCTCCCCTCCCCCTTTTTTTGTGCACAGCTGACCATAGTTTTTTTTATCAGGAAGCCGATATCGGCGGTCCTCACTTATTTATTGTTGATTACAGGTCATTTGTAAAGAATGATATTGTTTTGTTTGTTTTGTTTTGTAAAGCTAAATTGTACCTTTACACACAAATACCTTAGAACAGTCAAATAGAACCGAAAAAGCGTGCTTGGTGCTTTTAAGTCAAATGAAGGAGTTGTGGTTGATTTTCATGTTTAAGGCACTATAGCTTTGATAACATTTGTTGCCAATATGTATTTCGTTGTTCAATTTGCTGTTATTTCTTGTTTATATATTCGTATTAGGGGATTATATGTTTACTTTGAATTCTTCAAAATCAGTCTTAGCATCAAACAGCGGAAATACAGACACCACAGAGCAATCAGCAATTAATTATTTTTTATTTTTTAGTATATATTCATATACACGTATTATATAGTATATATTTATTATTTTACCCAATTCCGTTAGTAGCGATGAAGGAGTGGATGCTTGTCATCAGACGTTGATTTAAACATATTTATCCAGAGAAAGGATTCGGTACAAGTTATCCAACTTAATGAAACCCTCTCCTATGTACAGAACTGACATATATAAAGTTTAACATAATACATAATACATGAATATATACAAAGAAGAAGAAATACATATATACAAAAGAGCGAACAAAGAAATATAGTTAAATATAAATCAGACATTACTTTATCATAATCTAAATCACAGCCAACACAACACAAATTATTTTTTTCTTGTCTTAATATATATTAGTTAATTGCATGCATATGTAAAAACAATTATGGCAATTTTTTAAAGGCTTCCGTTCTCTGTTAATGAAAATGAAGAAAAATGAATATCACTTTACATGTATGTCTGAATTAATGTTTTTAAACAAATTTCGTTGTGTGTGTACTAACGTTTACGATTTCCGAGACAACTGGTTCAAATATTAAAATTAAATTTTTTTTTAAAATTGAAAACTCTTAAATTCAGGTGTTGATTAGTCATAATCAATTATATGTTGCAATACGTTCATCATTTTACATGTAATTAATACTATTTGATTGATAACTTACATTATATCAATGCTATTACTATACACTTCTTTTAATCATTTGAAAATGTTCATTTGTTTACATTACCTCTAATAATTCCACATGGCCCCATTAATTTGCACTTTTTAAGTTTCCTTTAAGTCATCTGTTTTAATTGAATGTTTTCGCTATATTATTTTCTCAGATATTTCTTTAAAATAATACAAGCTTTAATTCTGCTTTGTTGACTAAATCAATGACTTCCTTTGCAGTTTCAAGTGCACCCAGGATACCAACAACGCTTTATGTGGTTTCAACAACAATGTTGTTGATGTACAGTTTGCTGTGAACATAGAAATAGCTCTCAGCGACACTTGTATTTCAAAGCTAAAAGTAGTTTTTTTTCGCGTAATGATTTTTCATGCGAGCAGCAGAATTTGAAGCGTCATAAAAGGAAAGTCTTTTCATCTCAACTCGGCTTCTCTGATGAATTGCATTACTGAGTAACTATCCAATCATCTAATATAAGGTTGTCAGGTAGATTGTTTTAGCGAGACACAAATTAAGCATATACTTACCTGAAATATGTTAGATTTACTCTGTTATAATTTGTTTTAAATGTTAATGCCTTTTGTATGAAATAACTGAAAAAACTACGTTCCGGATTGTTTTATGTGATCTGATGGATTTCCATTATAATTGTCACAAAATTGAAATATAAACTTAAAGGGGCACAGAATATCTTGTTGGATCCAATGACTGGAACGTTTTTTTAGAAACTTAGTTACAGCAGACACTAAGACAAACATAGGATGATAGTGTTTAGTAGGTTATTTAAGTTATATACATTTCAATTATACCAAGAGTTTTGACTTTTTAACCTTTATAGGGTCGTTTCCCGATTATCATTGAAAACGAGAAAATTTCATAATGTTGGCATTTTTTAGATAAAGGTGCAAGTTTGGGAGGCGATTTGAACTTAACTGAAGTCATAGGTTATTTTGGCTTTTACTGAAGCCACATGAAAAAATCATGAAATATACTCTGTGTCACTTTAAGGTTTCGTTGTTGTTTCTCCAATCCATGATTGCCATTTAAATGTACATAATCTCAGTGTTCATCACCAAGCCTTAGTTTATTAGTAATATTTATGATTTATTAATTATGTTATTTTGCAGACTATGCTTTGGAACCTCTTTGAAACCAAATGTGTCATTATAATTGTTAAGAGTTCATAAAGGCCTAAAAGATGCACATTTTGGCATGATTAACATATATTATGATTTTGTATCCGATAACAAATATGTATTTGATGTCATCCGATGTTTCTTAAAGCCACTTTGTCAAAGTGGGTTCATTTAAGTGATTGAATTTAATAATAATGCAGTTCTCGGACAAAAGTCTAAAACAGGAACGGATGACATTACTGTTGGTCGATGCGCGCCTCTGTGTAACATTAAATGTATAATGTAAGGTCAGAATCGTGTTGATGATTTGATTTTATGAATGATTTCACTTTAACGAACTCTGTTTTGAAAGTAAAATGGAGTATGATGAATGGTTAAATATGAATTTGTTTAATAACACATGTTAAAAAATTCAAGTCCTTAAGATTAATCCATAGGAATTTCATTTCTTTCACTTGATAAACTTTAACCATAGCTGGGGATAAGCTTGCTATTAGACAGCAAAGACACCATGTTGATTGTGATTTTAATATCCTTCTCATTTTCGTATGAAGCGCTCATAGAATATATACCAACTCGTTAACTATATAGTTTCGATTCTTAATGGCTTATATTTGAATGTTCTTAAATTGATCCTTGGCTCACAACCACTAGAACGTTTTGATAGATCTTTGTAAATATATGTTTATACATACTTTGGTTACTTTTCGGGGTTTTGTATGTTGTTGGTGCGGTGTACATACTATTGAATTACATAAAGGAATAAACTGTCTTAATTCTTATCAATGTGTTTTGTTCAATGGTGGTCAGTAACATCGCATTTTGTTTGTTTTCTACCAAAACATTTTCACAACATGTATACTTCTGGGTCAAACTGGCATGTTGCGAGCTTGTGTTACCATAATCACAACAATGGCAACCTCTTCAAAAGATGGACACACCTTATAGACATACGTATAGACATTTCATTGGTCGAAATCGCGCATGCTCAAATACGGCCAGTGGTATTTACATGGATGTGGTGTACAAGGCGATGTCGAAGACATTACTAGGTATAAGAGTTCTAAGAAAATATTCTGATGAATTCTTCAGGCACTCTTCAAAATATCTTTTTGTATAATACAGGGAGTGATTTAACAACTTTTAACAACCCCAAAACTATGTATATATAAAGAATCATTTATAGTTTGTCCCCAAATATACTAAAAATTCTTAACTTTAATTGCTTTACTTATCAATCTCATATAGCGTCAATCTATAAAAAAAAAAAACCTCGGTTGAGTTAAAGATTTATATAACTGACAAATGTAACGTCCAATGCTAAATTCGAAATCACTCTATCTGCAATAGAACACTATCTTGTACTTTGTCGGGCCAGCTCTCTTGCGGGATTCGAACCGACACCCACGGAGTCAAGTAACAACGCCATTACTTACTGCACTAACAGCTAACCTACTTTCCCAAATCACCTCGAAATAGTGATTTCCAGAATATTGTAACGTTACGTCTCCGTTACACTAAATATTTTTGTATATAATTTAAAAGAAACACGCAGCATGTGTCTTCTAAGGTTTAATAAATCAATGTATACGGGGTGAATATAGACAATGTTTATTTCGTATTCTTGGATATTGTAATATATGTTTAAAGCACTCATTATAGCAATAGTTTCAAGAACTTCAAAAAGATGGTAATCTAAAAAGACCATTCAATGCGTGTGAATGTTGAATAAAGACGTAGGATTTCTCTTTAAAAGTGACAATGATCCATTAAGAATCATATCTACCCCGTACACACCCATTTCTCAGCGGTATGCGGAGAGAAACAACATGAATTGTGCTAAATTGCAACATTAAGGTTTTCTTGGACGATTTTAACAAAGGGTCTATTGAGAAAGAAAAGCCTGGACAATATTTATGATTTGTACAAAATAAAGCCTAAATGTACCAATATGGTAATCATAGTACATTTGTACAATTCACCGTACAGTACATTTGTACAATTTCGTACAAGAGATAAATGAGATACATGGCATACATGAGAATTATTATCATTATTTTATTCTCGGACAAATACTCTAAATATGCATATACGTATCCACATCTGTCCATGTTCAAGGTACGACAATGTCCACCATCCTTGATGCCCTTCTACGCCCGGAAATGGATACTGGGATCCGTTTTTACAAAACGTAATGAACCATAAAACCGGTTTATATAATTCCGTGCATGTGAAATAATCCAAGATTGCAGAACTGTCTAACCTTATTCACTATATAAAAAATACGTTTTATGTTAAATAGATATGCTTGTATATTTAGATAATTAATTAGATTGTGGCGATTGTGAGTTTACTATGAATTATAAGGTTTTACAGCCAAAACATTCCCACATGCAGCTTCTCATGAAATTAATTATCTCGTTAACACATTTGTAAGTAATTCTTAACGTTTGGTAGAGTGTGTAAGCACCATGTACTTACGAATGACTTCTAATGGGACAAGACCATATTTACTTTAACATCCTTTTGTTTACGCCGATATTTTGAGAATTCTGGGGCTAACGTTATATTAAATAAAAAAAAGTTATAGTCCCTGGACAAAATTATTATTGAACTCTGATCCTGAGTCTGTCTGACATTATTATGAAGCTCAGTGGGCAGCTATCAATGGACAGCTACAATTATCGCGAAATGTCGTTGGATGGACAACTCAATGGATAACTTACAGGAGTCTTATTGAAGACTTAATCTTGCCTCACATTAAGACGTTGATGAAAAATATCCTACTATGTCCCTGTTACCCAAATCTCATTTAAATCAGCTCGAACCTTAACCTGGTACCTCATTGCGTTCATGATATGAGTGATGCTCTGCAGGGGTCATGTCAAGTGATAGTGTCTGTGACCTCTCACCATCTATAGAGTCCACCAACCACAGACAAGCTAAGACATAAAATGATCCTGACGATTTCCTATAGCTTCACAATTTATTGCCTCCAATAAAAGTTCACTAGGCATTTGACAACTAGATCAGAAACGCAATGTGGGATAAAGTTCGAACTGATTTTAATGAGATTGTGACCGTCGGTAAAAGTGGGTACCTAGTGATTGTTTTTTAAAGGGTTGTATTTGAGTGTTGCGTTTCGATTTTATAATGATATAGAGGACCCGTTGAGCATCCTTGACATAGGTATTTACGCTTGATAAATAGTTTTTTTCCAATTTACAGTGTTATGTTACTGTATGGTATTTTAATGTTTATTCAGAAGCTGTATATTTATTCCGAAAAACGTAGCACTTTGCCCCTGCGGTTTACTACCGGCATTTAAGTCTTGAATAAATTTTGATTTTCAATTAAGCTTTTGAAATTATTTTGATGCCATGGTACATTCTAAGTAAGGGTGATTAAGGATGATGGAGGCACTTTTTATGGATATACAACTTCTGTGAAGGCAACGTATGATCCAGAGCATGAATTGATGCTCAGGATGTGTTTCGAATCAGAGGACTTTCAACAACCATCAGCTCATCACTGTCACCCTGTGGAGAAGCAACATTCAACAGTGTGAATATATTCACCATACAATCTTTCCGAAAAAATATCTATCTGAATTAAAAGTGTTGTTATTCATTTAAACAAACCCTTGAATGATACAGTGCAAGGAGCTTTTCTCACTGGCGAAGATACTAATAATACATTATTGATGGTAACACCATTGATTCCAGACTACTGCTGGAAGAGTCACTGTGAGGAGAGTCATGTTGACCTGCAGATTATTAGGGTTATCATCAACCACGGGGAGATGAACAAAATTATTGCGTACAACAGGGAGATAATATTCGAAACCATCTCGAGTCTCTGCTTTCTTAGGAAAGGACCTGGGTAGCACTCTTCGTGTATTTAAGATTTTTATCGAAAATAAGGGTTAAAATGTCGAAAGTCTGCAAAAATGTTTTCATTACAGAAAATATCGTGTTGAATAAATTGCATTTATTTTCCTGTAAGTCCCTTTGGAGTAAATATTTTACTGAAAATTTCAATTGATTGATTGATAAAAGTATTTTCATCGGAAATTCTCGAAAGAAGTTTTATGGTGTACAGATTAACTCTTTCAAATCAGTGGTCTCCTATAACAACTGACAATATCTTACTTCCTCAAAAAAGATAGATAGACAGACAGGTTTTATTTAAGAAATAGAAGACGAGTTGGTGTGCATTCATCGTTGAATAAAACATAGCAGGGAGCATAAAACACGTGCTCCCTGCTATGTTTTATTCAACGAAAGATGCACAACAACGATTTTTCTATTTCTTATATGAGATACCCTTAACAATTACTTGCTTTATATATATAAACAGTTAAAAAATTATGGTATTTAAAAAAAAAAAACATTTTGAAAACAATGATGCCTCCCGCCGTAGAACATATTTGGACGAGTCCATTATCATGTATAGAGGTTGGCGCTCCAATATAAATAGAATCAAATTTATTGAACAAACAATATGAATTTGAAAATGTCCCCAGGAGATACGTTACGTCTCTAATCCGTGCTTTTCTTTCTATGCAAACCCACGCTTCTCCTTCTTTTGGTTTCGAATTGACAGACGCCGAGTCAGCAATGATGGACAATATCCCCCTCAGGTTTGATCAATGGACTTGGCCAATATGACGTCATTTGTAACGTTACTGATCACGAAATGACGTCATTAACCTCGCGCATGGCTGTGTCGTCCAATAAAGTCCCATTGTCCGACATTGTTTTAATGTGGGTATCTTATATTTTAGGATAAGGCTAGTTGCCAAAAATACAATACTGACCATGTGTTCAATCACAAAAATGCTTTCAATTGCTTTTTTGTAATGAGGAGTGTAGTTTTAATAGAAAATCACTTTTCACTTGAATTATAAAAACTAGATTTATCAGTTGAATGTAATAAGACTTATTCATCTGTCTGCCCTAAGATACTAACGTTTTTTATTTTTGAAAGCATAAAACTATTGATGTATTTGAAATGCGTAATCAAATAAAAATAACTTGTCTGGTTAGCTTAGTTAAAAAGACGACATTAATATCGTGAAATTATCAAGGACATTTAACATAGTTCTTTATGTATATCTATACATTGCAAATATGTGCTGATGTGCCTAAAGAACGGAAAAGGGAGCATATATACTGTCGACAATCAAGTTATACTATACAAAAAAGGGAAGTAATGAAGTCAGCATCACGTGTGTTAAGTGTGTGAAACTTAATCTTATAATGATATCTTTTAATTACACTAACGCATTTGGAATACACTTGCTTAAAAAACATGAAAACTGTAATTCGTTTTATTATATTTTAGTTATGATTTTTCAAGTATCTAAATACCTCCATATCTCAATCTTAGAAATAGTCATTTTTGAAAGTGTCACCTTAATATTTTCATTACGTAAACTGTTTTAAGTTCAATGAAATCCCAAAACACTACAACTATGCTTAGCTCCAAATGTACATTCTTGCAGAATAGAACCTAACTGAGTTATGAAAATGCATAAATACTAATCATCATAATTTTCGCATTGTCGAAAGAATGCCTGTTTATAAACATCCCTGGCGGGATACGATCCCCAAACCTCTTAATCCGAAGCCGAACGCGCTGACCACCGCGCTATTTCAGCTAATCAAACCAAGAACCATTCATTGACGACAAGGCCTGATGCTGCTGATCGTAAGAGTGTGAATATCTACATTTACATAAAAGCCAGACCCGTAGTACAATTTTAGAAGTGAGGGGACTGAAATTTCAGTTTTGTAGTTCAGTGGGGAAGGGTGTCATTTACACGTTATTGTTTATTAGTTTGTCGAGAATTATGCTTCTCATTCATTGTTTTACCTAACATGGTGCATTATTCATAGATTTGGAAGCTACAAAAGCCATGTCTTCTTGTTATTTCATTACTTAGATTATAGTCACGAAATTGGGAGAGGAAGGGGGGCGGCCCACTTTGTCCCCCTCTTGCTATTAGCCTGAACGCAAAGGATCACGCGCCATCTCCGACCATGCATGAATGAATTTGCTTCCACTTTTTGACGACCTTGTTGGACGTGGATGGATAGACTTGACGTAATCTTGATGCAGATAAGAACACCGTCTCAGTTTGAACATAGTAAACAGTGATTCAGCTGAAAATGATATCCTTACATATTAACCTTTTGATAAACCAGTAAGGTGATAGAATATGCTATCCTGCAAGGTTTTAATAACACGATTCACAAGAAAGAGATTCATATCTATGAATCTTTTTTTTGAAATGTTTTAACACTAATGGATAAGACTTACCTCCAATGAATCCATCTTTACAATTAAATAGTGTGTAAATACACTAATATACATTTCTAGCAGAAGTCAAACATTATTATTTGAAAACGTATTTTCAACAATAGATCATTTTATATAATTATATTTAATTGAAAGTTTTGAGGATTGTGCAATTTTCTGTACGCATGCACTTGAATTTTTTCAAATTCATGCTGAAAACCGACCTCTTTGTAACTTCATTTTACTCGTCAATATCTTCAACAACATCATCATAATTCTAACAGCTTTGGGTCATACCAACTGAAATTGAAACACAAAAATGAAAGTAGTTTCTTGTACATTGCAAATCATTTTCTACTAATATTTTTAGTGAATATACCCATCATACGCCACGCTATTGACATGAGGGCATATGAAATAACAAGGACATCTTGTAATAAACATTGACATGTGTTCGGCTTTTGACGTTCTGATATAATCAGTTTGATCAAACAGCCTGTAGATATAAAAATGTAAATGAGAAGTATGTCCATCATTTTACAGTTTGTAGGCTATTTATGGGAAAACGTCCAAGTTTCATACGCTTAAAGGCACTAGAGCACTCCAATACTTTGTAAATACGACGAATGCACAGATGATGGTTATCTCTCGATATTACAAACGATAGGCACCATGGTAATCCAGCGTGTAAGTTGTTTAGCAAGTGTGTACGTATTCATAAAGATAATATAATATAATATAATATAATATGATATGATATGATATGATATGATATAATATAATATAATATAATATAATATAATATAATATAATATAATATAATATAATATAATATAATATAATATAATATAATATAATATAATATAATATAATATATAATGTGATATAATGTGATATACTGTAATATGATATAACGCGCATATTTGCTAAATAACTTACATGGTATATTATCATTTCATAGAATGTTTTTTGATAAGAATAAAATGAAACCATTGATGAACACGATCAGGTGAGACACTAGATTTTAAAGGCACTAGCGCACACGAATATAATTTGTAAATACAACGGATACACAGATGATGATTACCCCCCCCCTCCTCATATTACTAACAATCCACATAATGGTAATCTAGCGTGTAAGTTATCTAGTAAATATGCACGTTATAAAGTTTATTCAAAAAGACTGGAAGTACTTGATGCAACTGTGCATTAAAGCCGCAAGAACAACATTATCGGACATATCAAAAGTTTGATTATAGCCAGAAAAGAGAAGTTGTAAGCCGCTTAAAAAATGCCAATAATATTTTTTTTATAAAAATTGGTCAAAATATAAGAATAATTTGATAAGCAGTATCTCAATTTTTGCTTTTCAGTTCAGAGTTTAAGTAAATTCAAAAGCTAAGCCTTCATATGGTTAAAAATAGCCAATTTGAACAGATATAGCATGCATGACATAGCGATATTATTATCGCAGGCTGTAACTTAAGCGATTTCATAAGCATTGTATTGGCATTATTAATGGATTAATCGTATCGGCTACCGTTTTCGCTTTCCTGGCTGTAGGCAAAATTTGAATTTGCATTGAATACTTCCAGATTTTTAGAATAAGCTTTATGACTTGAATGCGTACATATTTGCTAAATAACTTACACAGTAGATTACGTCACATGTAGTAATATAGAGAGATATGCAATATCTGTGTATTCATTGTATCTACGAAATATTGGCGTGAGATAGTGCCTTTAAACCTGTTTGCAAAATATGTCATTTCAAACCAAATTTTGTTATCCCCATCAGAATTGAAGACAAAATATTACTTCGTTGCATTTCAAAATGCATTTGTACGAATGGAGATATTCCGTGGTATTGCGAAAAATATTATAAGGGTTCTCTATGGTAATGAACATCGTAAGTGAAACGAAAAAACATAAATGGGTTTTGTTAAGGTTCAAAGCTTGGCCTGAAGTGGTGAGCATGTTCGGTCAGGCATATCTATATATCTACATATATAAGGGTACGGTGTCGGGCCAGACAAATAGATTTTGAACAAAGGAGATCAATTTGGAAAACATCGAAGACCACATTACTCGGTTACTTTTCAAAATGATGGCGAAATTTCTTATCCTGTGTGTAATTATGTTTACAGGTAGGTGAATACTGTTCACATTTTGTTTAATAATTCTATTGATTTTTTCACATTTTAGGAGACCGCTATATCAAAATTTATCTATAAAGGGGATACATAGTTCAAAGTCCGGTCAGTGTTTGGACACGATCGTAAGGGGGCGTTGTTCGATTCAGACCACTGATTACAGTGGTACATTTCATTGAAAATCTGTTGTCTATTGAAGAATATTTAGCCTTTTCATGTTTCTGGTCCAAATAATATCGTTGACTGTATATTTTGCCACTTATATCGTTCGATGAGAATTTATTTTTCAGAGAAGTTTGAAATAACGTGAAACTACAGAAGCATGAAGCAAATGCAATCAAAAGCCTTATTCAATACTTAATCTACCGTCGTCAAGGCAAAGGCTTCAATCATTTGTTTTCACACACTTGAATGCGTAAAATCAAACTGAAAAACAAAAATATTTTTGACCTTTGCTTGACCGAAAGGTCAGTGTTTTGACACTAAGACGTTTCGCGCTATTAACTAATCAGTCCTCAGGCACCGTGAAATAAAAAAACATTTCGTAGTCACTATTCTTTTCTTAATCTTAAAGTCGTCGAAGAAAAATTCATCAATGTCTTCAACTGAACAATGCACATACTCTTAAAATATTAATCCTGACTTTGCTTTACCAATTGTTTATAATGATAAATCTTTGCTTTATGATAGGACCCTTTCCTTATCTAGATATATACCGTGTTTCTCAATATGGAAATACGTCTGTGAAATGAACTTTGGGAAGATTCTTATAACAGAGCTTCTTGTATACTCTGAACACAAACAGTAAAGTTTGACTTGAAAAGTAAAGTTCATCTATTCTTAATTAAATCACTGTATTATAGCTAAAGTAAATGTTTCGAAAACATCCTACAAAGGGAGTTTACAAAACCTGGTACGAAAATGCCTCATGTGATCATATAAGTGCGTTTTAGACCTAACGGTACTACCTTTTTTGGTATTAGCTTCCCCGGATTTACAAAATGCACTCCCGGAGATACAATATTAGGCCACCCCGGCTCGACATCTTTGTACAGCCTCGCTACCTATTAAGGATGAATCTGACAAAACGTAACGTCTCTTTTTTTCTTTTTCTCTGAGCGCATTATTTATTGAAGTTTTGAGTTTTTCTAGTTTACGTTTTTACCAAATGTCATCTCAAATACGTTACTGACGATTCTTCGTTTTGTTTAATATTTATCGTATATTGGTAATGGTTCTTTTTAATAGACTCAATTTTGCCTAGATCCTCTACGATAGATCAAATCGACCTGAAAGTAGGAACATTAAAGATCAGACTTTGAAATTGTAAATGAGTTTTTTGTTTTCATCTAGGTCGAAATAGACAACAAAAAATATTTGTCAGATAACTTCTGTTTTCTTGAGTCCTGTTATTTTCGGGTTTGATCTGTTATTTACATAAATTCTAAATATGTCCTAGACGAGAATTTGGACGGAAATCGTTTACTGCTATAGGGGAGGGGATATTATTATCTATTTTTCATTTACATGTGTTTGTATTATTTCCAGTGGATATCCTGAGAGTAAGTCATATCGCTTAAGGAAGGACGTTTTTTTATTCAAAAAAAAAAATTACCTCAACATCATCAGGTACATTAAAAACATTAATATGTAATTTTGACATCACATTGCTATGTTCTTTATCAAATGTATGCAAGCCTCGAAAATTTGATTCTGGCATCAACTCGTTTTGATATCTCAGGAGACATAATTTAGTGTTAGTTTATCAGGAACTCAGGACTGATTTAAATCGTTCGTATTCTTGCCAATAAATATTTCGAGATATTGCCTCCGTCGGTATAGTAACTCCTTTGGTGGCTTCCACTTCAGATGATCTGACGACAGCCCCTATAGGCATATGTTCTGTTACCAGTTAAGTACAGCTTAAACCTTGGCATTAGCGGACCAATCACACCTTCATGTTCGAAATAAAGATGGCCGCATTCATGTTAAAAGAGTGGTTTACAGGAGTTATATTTCCCTAGTTTTTGATACCGAAGTAAATTTTTGCAAGACTTGTGATTGGCTAAATGAACTTACGTAAAACATGCGACCACGAGGACTTTCATCAGACCCTGGCGAAAACCACCGATAGATCGTTAATGTATCCAAGTATCTAGAGGCAATACTTTGGAACTTTTATACCTCGAAACAGGGTCTATTTAGATTCGACTATTCGAGGTTACGAAGACGAATCACACACCGTAACAGCATGTTCTCCACAAATCTGTAACATCTTAAGGATAAAATGTCTTAGCTGTTGATGAGTGAAACTTTGGATACATGTGAAACTTACAGAATAGGATGAATAGTCCTATTTAAAAAAATACTAATGCTGTTGTATTAATCACAGCGCCTACATGTTTTGGGTTCGGATTGTGATTTTGCCAATGTCGTAAGACATTCTTATGTGACGCAACGTTTCATTTATTCCTTATTGGCTTTCCATTCGGTGTCAAATGCATGTATATTTTTGAAAAAGTAACAAAGTTACTTCCCTTTAGGTTATTTGTTTCTTTGAATTACAGAAATAAAGTTTTCTTTAAGAAAACAAATGCAAAACTTTAAATAGTATATCAAGTGAGTTTTTCGTGATGAAATGAAGTAAAACTAAGAAACAAATCAATTGTTTACGTTTCTCTATGGTCTTTAGTCATGAAATATACATTCAATCCACTATCAGGAGATAAGAGAATAGCGTTATAGACGAAAGTAGATACGCCCCGAATAAAGCATTAGGCATGAACATACCGCTTCACTCTCGTAACTCTCCGCCCCATAAAACAACACTGGTACATAATGTACAAGATGTACTGTGTCGCGATATCCCTCCCTATCTTTGAGATATGCTTGGCTGAATGCAGAATGGTTGCAAATGAAGTAGATGGCAAAGCTCAAATCTATAACGTCATCGATTCAAAGGTACAAAATAGTCAAACATATGTTGTTTCAAATATTGTGAACATTTCTTCTAACGTACCTCAAATATGTTAATATTTTGAACGTTCACGGGTAAATTTTCATTCCAATTTAATGACTATTTCAAAATCCCTATTTTTTCACAAAAGAGGTGCTTATTTGATTTTTACGACCTACTTACAATGGATATTTATGATTTTATTTGTAGAAGTTTTATAACCATATATGTATTTTTAGATATAAGTTCAAGAGGTCTAGGAAGACAAGAATTTGTTTGTCAACGTTTTTTTGTACCCATAAAAGGTCTCCTTTCGTCGAGGATTTTTTCCACTTTAATTGCTTCAGCATTTCTGCTCCGCCTTTTACATTATTGCTATACATCAAATGGACAAAAGTTTAAATAACAAAAATACTTACAGATAAAATCGAAAGAGTCCATGTTTGGGTTTAATATGATTTCTGTTGAAGTGCAAACGCTTCTTCATACTACTTAACAGTTGCATCCCAAAAGTTCCTTCAGGTTATGTAATTTTGGGTGCATCACAGAATGCACATTAAATAATTGTTATCAATTATTTATCAATAATAGTATTCTATGGCACTAGATTCTTATGGATTTTGATAATCTAGAAGTCTCAAATATACGGTATAAGGTAATTTTACCTGCCTTATTTTGTGGTCTTTTGTCTACATTTATAACCCTTTCATCCATAAAAATCAGTTGACATGCTTTTCGAACATACTTTTTGGCTTGTAGGGGGTGAACGTGTTAAAACCTTTTTTTTAATATAAACATAAAAAATCGCTTTTCATTTTTATATATACTTGTACATTAACAGATTTCAAGTCTTGTAAAGACGATTTGGATGAGGGTAAAATACGACCACGGCAGAACAATATTCAAAACGTTTGGATTTAGTGAGAAAAATATCAGTATGTACATTAAAACCCTATGATCAAAAGGGATACACAATACAGAAGTCATAAGTTCTTTAGACAAAATCGATAAATCATTTGTTAAAAAAATATGCGCAAAATAGTCCCAATCACCTTAAAACAAACCCAAGCCTTCTAACGCTAAAACTAACTTAGCTATACATTACAGCGCATGTGGGCATGCGCAGTGGAGCTATTTTCGTTTATCTGATAAAATATTTTCTAGAATTTTTGTTATGAAAGGATTGCCTGTAAACATGAGCCAATTAACATGAAAATGGTGATATTTGATGTGTTTTAACAGTCATACCACCCAGGTTATATGATTTATAGATGTGTTTTCTCACATTCCAACTAAGCATTTCTATAACAGTCATGAAAATGGTGTTTAGCAGAATTTTATTTCGCCCTTGTTATTGAAACCAGATATTTCGCACCAGTAAGATTGTTCTAATTTGCACAGACAATGAGACATGTCCTAAGAGTTCCAATACCATAGGCTTACGTTTTTCCTTACTCTTTCACCACTGATATCGTTTTACGGTCTTTTTCACACCTTTGCTCTCATCTTAAAAAATGGTAAATGGTTGTGGGTAACAAAACATTGTAAATGATCTATGTAAAAAAACAACACATACTTATTGAAAGTGAAGCGTTCTTATTAAGCCGAGCACAATTAAATACCCTTGGAAACCAGATAGTTATCGATTGAATGAGTATGATTTAACGTAGCAATATTTCACCTATTTTAATACGTGCAAAGGCATATTAGAAGGAGGAAGATGTCTTTGTTGAAAATGAAAATTTGCTAGATTAAATTTAAAAAGCAAGCGATTAAAGATTTGGATTATACATCTACGTCTTAATTTTATTTCAACGGTCACTTAGGCAACCTTTATATTGGAACGGGACTCTGGATAGCATTTTAAAGATTAAAATATATTGAAGAATTGAACTTTTTCAAAGGATTTTCAGGTAGCTAACTAGTATACACATATACACAAGCGAACACTTCACCTAGAAGGCAGTCATAGGATAAAATCTGTACAGAGAGTTTCATGAAAAATTAAACGTTTTGTCATGTGCTGAGTTGAAATCAAAACATCGTTCTCGGTTTGCGTATCCATTACCAAATGGCAAATATTTGGCAATAACTCGATTTCGATGGAAAAATTATATCTAGGCATAGGTCGCCCGACTCAAACTAGTTTTATAACATATTGAAAAATAACAAAAGAGATCTTTGTTGTTGTGTACTTTATTTATGATTTAAGATTCTTATTATATTACACTTAACGCTTCATACCCTACCCCAAACTTTATTAAAAACAACTTTTTTTTCAAGTTATTAACTGCTTTGAAAATTAGTCATGTTTGTTCCTTTGCACTAAGTCAATGTGATTTTCTTCTCAGAGAGTCAATATGGAACATTTTGTTAGAAATTAAACAAAATCGAAATTTTGAAAATATGACCCCTTCTGTCTATATCAACATGCCAAAATTAGAATTTTTGCACGAGAGACCAGACGATTCCTCTATATGTTCAAGATTGGCTATTTCACTCATGGACAATAGGTGACCCTTTTGTCAATTTTGATGAAGTTATTTTATTGACGTCCAAACTAAACCCAAATTACATGATATTTGCACTACGATTCAGCGGTAAGTGAAAAAACTTTTGGTATGCAGTTGTATTTTCTTACTTCTCAGCTTTTGTTCGTTGGAACTTTATCTGGTAATCAATTTTTATAATTAAAATGGTTATATTTACTATACTTTATTTATTATTTATATACTTATTTATATATTTTCTATGTTTTAGGTGTCCCATCATGCACCTGTCTCACACTGGAGGAGTGCGCTCTCAATGACTTTGTTTACGAATGCTATAACACATTCGAAACGTCCTACTTCTCAGCCTTGACACAGCTTGAGGTTTGCACGTAAGGAACTGATACCCTAGTTCAATACAGATCAGTATCAAGTTATTGTATTGAACTTTACATCAATTTGATATCATACCTCAGAGAAGGATTATGAGTCAATCGGCGTTTGCATGCGGGTCGGTGATATCTTAGTCAAAACCAATATTGTCGTTAAATATCAATATTGAACTATTCACCAAACTTTCAAATGAAATATTGATATCAAGAATTTCATATTAGTCAAATTACCAGTAAAGTGATACATTGGCATATCAGGAGTACAGTTATTAATACGTGTACATTTTGTAGGTATATGTACACTGGTTATTTATGGCACGATTTGAACTGTCATCTTCCGAAAGTAATATTTCCCGGGGTAACAGCTTGTTAAAACATACAGGCAGACAGATAGTTAATTTGGTCTCACCTCGTACAATGCAAAATAAAATACATTAAAATATACATATAAAAACATTGCCGAGCCACCCATTTAGGGTTACGAGAGACACACACAGCAGAAATTAAGACAAAAACTTATATATACATCACAATAAATTGATAAAATAGTTTACATACCACTATATAAAATTTCCTTTCTTCTTTCTAAAATAAGTTTGCAGGTTTTGGCAGATAAAAATACGATTTCTGGGTTACATACATGTACCTGCAAAACTGAGGCAATCGCCTCCCATGTCTAAATACGACGCCATTGTATCTTCAGTGCGTTTTGGCGGTTGAAATGTAGCTACCCTCAGCGTTTCAAACTAAGGAAAATCTATCGCCGTTGAGCATGCATTAGGGTGACTTTGGCATATTTGTAACGATCCACTCCGAAAACTGAGTCAGCGATAACCGCCTTTTTAATTGTATTACATTTTCCGTAAATAGCAAGCATTCGGCTTATGTTTTGATCAAATCTATAACAAATATATGCATATACGTTTACCTTCACTATGTTTCTACTATAGGGCTGCACGGCAGTACATCGGATGTCTGGAGGATATAGGTTGCGAGTGTAACCTTACTCTCAGCTACTCTGTCGCAAACGAGCTGACGTACTACCATCACTTCTATGAATACATCGGGTGCAATCCTTGTGAGTAGTTACATGAACAATCTCATTAAAATATAGCTGCTCACAGTGCAGTCACTTACAGCCAATTCAGTCACATCATGCATTGTCAATTGTACATTACACTAAAATTGTAGTGATTTATACTATAGCCACGAACACTTTAGCTACTCACATTAAAGTCACTCACAACCATGTCACTCATTTCATTTTCGATTGTCAATTACACTAAAATAATAGTCACTTATACTATAGTCACAAACACTTTAGCTACTCACATTAAAGTCACTAACAACCAATGCAAGTCACTCATTTCATTTTTCATTGTCACTTACACACAAATAATAGTGACTTCTACTATAGTCATTAACACTGTAGTTACTCACAGTGTAGTCACTAACAACCAAGTCACTCATTTCATTTTTAATTGTCAATTACACTCAAATAATAGTGACTTATACTATAGTCACTAACACTGTAGTTACTCACAGTGTAGTCACTAACAACCAAGTCACTCATTTCATTTTTAATTGTCAATTACACTCAAATAATAGTGACTTCTACTATAGTCACTATCACTGTAGTTACTCAGAATGTAGTCACTAACAACCAAGTCACTCATTTAATTTTTCATTGTCAATTACACTCAAATAATAGTGACTTCTACTATAATCACTATCACTGTAGTTACTCACAGTGTAGTCACTAACAACCAAGTCACTCATTTAATTTTCGATTGTCAATTACACTCAAATAATAGTGACTAACACTATAGTCACTATCACTGTAGTTACTCACAGTATAGTCACTAACACACTAACACTACAGACACTGACAGTAAAATCAATTTAAGCACAATTTTTTTATTTTCATAATGCCAATGATTCAACTACAATCTTCTCCACCAGATACCGGGGACCTCAACGACACAAAAGGAATACCGTGTGACAAATGGGGTGAGTGGAAACGAGAATACTATTGACTATTGATATGATGATACATATTCGACACGACGCTTGAGTGATCACGGAGTTATTCTTATTTGAATGACTTAATAATCTGTTAAAATTTTGAAAAGTTTGTAAGGATTTTTCAATTCTCCATTATCCTAATTAAACCGAAACAGAAAGCAAGGCACTTTAATTTTCACAAAAACAAATGCCATAAAATAAAGTAATAATTTAGTACTCAATGTCAACATCTACAATATATATATAGGCAGGTAAAATGATTGGGATACCTTCGAAGTTTGTCAAGAAATGAATAACATACAAAATATTATTTTCCCTTAACAGCCGTCCCAGTTGATCCAAATGTTGGGGAACTACTGACACTCGAAATATCTGAAGGTAAGAAAAAGGAGCTCGAGTCACTTAGCCTTGATAAACTTGTAATGACTTGAGAAACCTACATGTAGCTATAGGTGATTCCTGATTCATTTTAAAGAAGCATATTCCATTTCTTTTGAATATTTCTTTAGCAAAATTTTGACTTATTTTGATATCAATATATTTTTTTTTATCGTACTCCAGTCCTTTTATAACAACGACTCTCTTACGCGACTCGTACATTAGTACTTGAGAACTTGTGTAATACTGATCATTCTGATGAAATATGACCGTGTTATAAGGAAAACAAGTTTCAAATTATTGTCTATACCAGAAAACGGACTGGATCAATTATAAATCTAAACTCAATGATTTCTCAGAATTGTTTTTAGTTTTATTGAATATTTATGCAGATTGACTTAGAGTAACTTTAGAGAAAGTTAAAATTTTATATATATGTACATTTAGAATTCATTTACTATTTTTCATATCTAACGACCCTGTCTTCGTTTCTTGCCAATTTCTCTTGCAGGCGAGTTTGTGATTGCACTTGACCGAAACTGCAGCGGTTTCCAGGCATGTTACGCGGCTTTCGATACGGAGGGAGCTCTCGCTGTACATAATAGAAACCTACCTGAACTGTGCCAGTAAGATATATACCTCATCACGATTTAATCATAAGATATCTAGTAGCGACGTAAACAAATTTACCCATGATGAAACAATCCATAATCAGCCTATCTATAGTCAGCTATGCTCATTAAATCCCATAGTAATCTTCTCGGGATCTATTAATATTAAGTCAATGAAGTGACAACAACATTAATTATTGGCAGTGCCCGGATGAGAGGTTCGATTTAGACTTACATGTTTAAAAGAGCCACCGGTAATAATTCCAGTTGCAAAACAATGTCAATACGAGGCAAATCCCGATAAGGCAATCAGGGTAATTTAGGTACTTTGCGGATACAGATAAGATGAAGTAGGTTGGTTGTAATGAGATGCTGTCTTAATATAGATACTATAGAGTCTAACGGAGGGTGGTTGTTTGTTCTGGTATAAATAAATTTGTAGAAAAGGTGGTTTTTATGCTTTGGATTTCAAATGTGTATTCTTGATGAAATGTTGACATTTAAAGATTGAATGCATTCAAAAGGAAGTCTTTCACTACAAGGAACAAGTATTTTATCAAGGAAAAAACATGGGAAACGAAAGTTTCATTGGGTCTAATGGTTTCAAAAAGATATTGAAGTAAATTGGTGAAGTAAATTGGAGTTTAACGCCGCTTTCAAGAGTATTTCACTTATATTGCGGCTGCTAGTATTATTGTGCGAGCATCGGATGGAACTAGCGAACAATGAGTGGTACTGCGCTGAATTTCAGTGTAGGATTGCACCCAAACCTGACTGCGTGTAGAACAGTTCTCTACTGCAGACAAAGTTGCCGAGCCCCTGGCGGGAATCGAATCACAGACCTCTTGATCCGAAGCCGAACGCGCTAACCACTGCGCTATCCCGCCCCGATTGTTCCTAAAAATGTCTAAGGAAACAAATCCTATGTCCATAAAACAATCAGAATTTTTGTTAAATCTTTTAAAATAAAATTGTACTCACCAACCTCGTATGCTTATAAATAGGGCAACTTCTAAAGCTTTAAAAAACTTAAACAATTTGATTTATGGTGTATTATGAGCTCTTAAAATGACGATAAACTCATATTGTTGATATGGGGTAATCGTGATAAAATGAAATCATCGTTTTAACCATTTAACCTTCATTCCAGAGCACTGGAGAACTTGGTGGTCTGTCTGGAGACGGCAGCGTGTGGGTGTAACGGGGTTAACGACACCAACATCATCATGGCTGTAGTAAACGAGGATGATTATTTCAGAGATACCTGCGCCATAGGTAATGTTCTTCAACCCTGCTTCTTCAAGATGATATAACATGATATAAATAGAATCAAGTTATAATCATATTCAGTATAATAACATAAACTGAATACCAAAAGAAACTTTGCATCAGATTGACATGACTGTAATTAAAAACCTAAAAATAACAACGCTTTGACGAAGAGTATATTTAATGCATCAACATGTCAACAGTGGATTGGAAAACTTCAAATGAACGCTGTGCGGTAAATGGAATTACACCATACAAACAAAGGTGGTGGGGGTCGAAAATCCCATTGTTCAGAGTTTCAATGCAGTTCATTAACATCAGGAGAGTGTTCAAAATCACTAAAAATGTAATTTTAAAATTTAATATCGAATGTGACCACCCTGTGCAGCAATACAGGCCATGATTCTACGTCGTACTGAAGACGGATGGGATCAGGTGGCAGGTGGTCCCATTCTTCTTGCAGAGCTTGAATCAATTCTTGTCTGATGGCGGGAACGTGTTGTCGGGCTCGAACTTGCCTGTTCAAGCGGTCCCAGAGGTGTTCAATGGGTGATAAGTCTGGAGAACACGCTGGCTACGGCAAGACATTGACGTTGTTGGCGGCCAAAAAGTCCTGTACGATACGAGCTGTGTGGGGCCTGGCGTTGTCGTGTTGGAACAGAACACCCTGGGGCTGTTGTTGGAGGTAGGGCAGCACCACTGGACGAAGGATTTCATCTCTGTAACGTTCCGCGTTGAGATTCCCATTAATGACGATGAGTGGCGTCTTCTGGTTCCCACAAATGCCTCCCCACACCATAACGCTACCACCACCGTAGGGAACGACTTATCTAACGCAGCAAGCAGCAGTCCTTTCACCTCTGCGACGGTAAACATGCTGTCTGCCGTCAACTCGAAACAACCAGAAACGACTTTCGTCGGAAAACACAACGCGTTGCCACTGCCGACGTTGCCACCTTCGCACTGAATATCCATCGTAGTCGTCTGCGTCGATTTTCAGGAGTCAATAACTGTCCTCTGAACGGTCGGAAGGCCCGGATACCTCCTGTTCGTAGTCTTCTGGACACTGTCTGTGGGCTCACCCGCCGACCCAAAGCATTCCGTGCTGATGACGTCACGGTCAGGAAGCGGTTTCGCAGGTGCAGCGTTCGAAGATAACGGTCTTCCCGTGGCGTGGTGACCCGTGGTCGTCCGGTTCTGGGCCTGTCTGATGTCCGTCCAGTCTGTCTGAACCGCTGTACAAAATTTCCAACTGTAACGCGGGAACAGCCAAAGGTTCTTGCAACGTGAACGTGCTTGGCCCCCATATCAAGCATTCCCAGTGCTCGCTGACGCTGTCCTTCTGTAAGTCGTGGCATTTTTCAGTGTTCTTTTTGCATTGTGGTTGTTTGACATTGCTACTGTGCAGTTTTTATACTCCTGTGGCACGTGCATTTCTCCCAGTAACGACGTCACGTCATTTTGACATTTTCGCGTTTTCAAAGAAACACGGGCATATTGCCGGTAGAAATTGGAGGTCAAAGAAGCTTGCGTTTGGGCGATGTGTTCATACCTATTTGTTTTTCAACCTGTCCAACTAATTTGTAACAACTTTGTTTTTAAATGTGCAAAGTTTCTTTTGGTATTCAATTTATAATATAATCAGTTCCAGTGTTACATTCGAACCTCATCCTTGGCACCATAAGAGAACATTTGCACGGAGCCAAGTGTTGTATATTATACTGGTGTAAAAAAGAAAGGCTTTGCAATCAATATCAGGCTTGTGACATCATCTATAAACTTCGAAATACCCATGAAGGCAATCTAAATAATGCCTTGACTCTTTTCAATAAAATGAAGTATAAATCATATTCAGTATAATAACATATAACATAATCAGTTCCAATGTTACATTCAAACCTCATCCTTGGCACCATAACAGAACATTTGCATGGAGCCAAGTGTTGTATATTATACTGGTGTAAAAAAGAAAGGCTTTGCAATCATTAGGCTTGTGACATCATCTATAAACTTCGAAATACCAATGAAGCCAATCTACATAATGCCTGAAATGTTTTTCAGTACCAAGTGATCCCGGATATGCCAGGACAGATATCAGGTGTAATTGTAAGTGTGGATTAATTTCATTTAAAATATATGTGGGCATTTATCATTTGCAATATTCAAATTCAATTTGCAACAAATAGGTGTTATTCGATAGTAGGCAGAATAACGTTAGGGTTCAAGTCAGAATGGTGTTTTGTAATGTTTGATCGAAATCTATAACATTAAATGATAATTATTCCAAAACAAATTTTCTAGCTTTCAAGAATTTTTAACATTGGATCGAGTATCTTTCCTTTTCGATTATTCTAAATTTCAAAGTAAAAATAGTTAGAAATGCATAAAGTGCTTAGTAATGCTTCAGTTGTCTTGATTAAGTCATGATCAAATGAAACATGGAACTTTAATAAGGGTCAGTAATATAAATCAGATAAGTATGTAGGCCTTACTAACGAATACACTAAGTATGTTATGAGTGACTTTATACAGCCGACGGTACCTCAAAGACGAGAACAATCTGCGACACACCTGACCCAACCTACAAGTGTTACACAGACTTCCAAAATGAACTTCGGGTCAATGGGTCGAGTCAGCCTGTATTGTGTCCGTGAGTATTTTATGTCTTAAGGGATAATACATTGTTTTCACATATGAAGCTTTCAAGGTCATTTATATATACAGCAAATAAAAAAGGAGATAAACATTTCCCCTGTCTAACACCAATGTTGCGTGAAAATAGTGGCGATGTAATATTATTAAATTTAACACAAGATTTGATTTGCTGGTACATGTTATGAATAACTTTGAAACATTAATTACTTAAATTTGCCTTCATAAGGGATAGAAGCAAGTTTTTAAAAATTATTTATATTAATTTTCCAAAATAAACTTTAGTTTACGTAATGTATCTCATTAAGCAACCCAATCATCCGTTGTCCTAAACGAAATCATCAAGTTTATTTAATACCAAATATATTATCTTTTTTAAATTATTTTTTAAAATTATATATATATTTCAAAGTTAACTTTAGTTTACGTAATGTATCTCATTAAGCAACCAGAACATCCCTTGTCCTAAACGAAATTGTCAAGTATATTTAATACCAAATATACTATCTTTTTAAAATTAATTTTTTTAATTGTATATAATTTCCAAAATAAACTTTAGTTTACGTAATGTATCTCATTAAGCAACCCGAACATCCCTTGTCCTAAACGAAATTGTCAAGTATATGTATATTTTATACCAAATATATTATCTTTATGGGGTCAAACATCTCATTACTCAACCCGGTCATCCGAGGTTATAATCAACTTTCGGGCAGAAACCACTTGCGGCCATTTTAATGTGAACACCTTTGAATCATTCGCCCTAGGGAAATGGATTCGCATAGCTTAACTGAACATGCTAAGTTCGTTTTAGAACTGTTTATTTCATTTTATAAAGCTTAAAATTGTCCTGGAATTGGAAACATTAATTTTCCCTTTTTGATATCACTTTATTTACCTAGCAAACGTGACATTGTCCAATAAAAGAACCATTGTGTTTCATGTTATCCTCAAACAATCGAATATATATAACCAGAAACATGCCAAATATATCAATTTCTAGTTTTCAAATAGTTGACAAAACTTATATTTGTGCCAAAGCAAATTATGTAGAAGTTATGTAACAAAAAAATATCAAGCAAGCAAGAAACATGCCTGAATAAAGATAATGATGATGTTTATGTTTTATGATGATGATGATGATCCCGCAAGGAAAAATGGGAATCTGCTATCGGTAGTGATGTAAATGATAGAGAAGACAGTTGCTAACAGTGCTGATTGTCACGTATTCTTAGTTTGTATGGTGATTTCCACTATGATAACAGTGATGGCCATTAGTCTTATTGTATAGAGACTACAGATCTTTATTACGAAGAATATGACGATGACTTTGACGACGAAGAAGATGATGATGATGATCATGATGATAATATGGTGGATGACGATTTTAATTTCTAATTAAAACAATTATTATGACTAAAAGTGGATCAGTAGATGCTTTCACAATGGTCGGTCAATGAAACCTAACCTATAAAATGACGATAGTGATGCTGTAGATGGTTACTGGTAGCAAATACATGATAATGATGATAATGATGATGATGATGACGATTATGATGACGATGATGACTACGACGACGATAATAATAACGATGCTGTTGTTGGTAACTTGCAGCAAACACATGAAGATGATGATGATGATGGTGATGGTGGTAGTGATAATGATCCACGATGATAATGAGGATGATAATGATGACGATGCTGTTGTTGGTAACTTGCAGCAAACGATAACGATAACGATGATGGTAACTGCTATCAAACACATGATGATGATGATGATGATGATTATGATGACGACGACGACGGCGACGACAATGATATCAATTGTTAATGATTTCCACTATGATAACAGTGATGACCATTAGTCTTATTGTATAGAGACTACAGATGTTTATTACGAAGAATATGACGATGACTATGACGACAAAGATGATGATGATGATGATTATGATGACGACGACGACGGCGACGACAATGATATCAATTGTTAATGATTTCCACTATGATAACAGTGATGACCATTAGTCTTATTGTATAGAGACTACAGATGTTTATTACGAAGAATATGACGATGACTATGACGACGAAGATGATGATGATGATGATGATGATGATGATGATGATGATGATGATAACAATGATGATAACGATGCTGTTGATGGTAACTGGTAGCAAAAGCGACGATGATGATGATGACGACGACAACGACGACAATGAAGACGTCGTTGATGATGATAACGATGACAGCAACGATGATGATGATGATGATACTTCTTAGTTTCGAAAAGTATTTACACTTTTCCTACACTTATTTTATTTTCTCATCATTTCCCAGAGCTTTCAAGATCTATCTGATGTGTATAGAAGGCCTAGCTTGCCAGTGTGGTCTAATCCGAGAGTCGAGCGTGTACGGCTCCCTAACTACCGCAATTGCGCAGTACAATAGACTGGAGTGTGTTGCAGGTATGACTCGGATAGCAGACATCTATACAATTTTATATAATCTATAGAAATGAAAACTTGATACCTAGGGGTTTTGTGGACTAGATTTTTTTAATAATTTTAAATTTATGCTGTGTATAGAAGACCTTCTCCGAAATCTTTTACATTTATAACGTTAATCATCTTAATATTCTCCAAAGTCAAGGGATGCACGTCACTTTAATTTTTCATGAAATAAGAGTATTCACACTGTTTACTATTGTCCGGAACATTTTAAAATTAATTTGATGAACAAGAAAAAGAAATATGTGGAAATTCATCAGCGATAGTTTTCAGTTTTGCTTAGTACACATAAGACATATTCTCATCCTATCGGCCCTTTGCTTGGTCGATTCCTTGGTACCTTCGGCATTTATATATGTAGTAGCTTTTGTCTCCACTGTTCATTACAAACGAATATCTACGTTTAATGAAGCCGACTAAAAGATCAAAAGGTGTATCCCTGAAAAGTGGCCATAGTGGAATGGTTAAGCTTACATTTATTCGTATGTCTATTGGTTAACCACATATTATTCTATGAAATTAGAGACTGTGATATAGACAAAATTACCTTGGTCTCCACTGAACTATATATAGGTTACATCAAAATCAGCATCAAGGAGTAATAAAAAGGACGTTTATGAATCCCCATGAGAGAGCTCTTTTGAAAAGAAAATCGAGCAGTGGTTCCAATTCTCTCCCCACAGAGGTAGCTCCGTCATTACTTCCTATACAACCTCTGTTCTAATACGAGCTTTTCTCGGACACCAGGCAAAACATAAAGTTCCTTTCAATATCTCAGCCAATGAGAAAACCATATCTATGGATAACACAGTTGTTGTCATTGAGGCCTATGTAATGATGCAGTCGCTGAATAAGGCGAATGTGTTGTGTAAAGAAAACTCAAACTGCAGAGTTCATATTCGAATAAAGTTAAGCTTTCCGAAATCATACGGAAATAACTAAGGCAATTTGAATGGTCAATTTTGTAACGGCGTCACTGATTGCACAACTAATTTTGCTTGCATCCAATCAGGCGTTTACATTTCTTGATAGAGAAACTCTCGTATTTTGACAGAGGTTGTATAGGAATTTATTACGGAGGTACCTCTGTTTTGAGAAAATGGTGGTTCCAATGCTATCAATAATTCTCTAAACAGAGCATATGAAATGAGGTACTATGAAAGTAAAGAAATTGTCAAAGTAATGTTTATTTCAATTTTGATATCGCACCGTCAATGAATGAAAAACGACATGTTTGTTGGTATTTATTTTGTTTTTCCAGAAAGTGGACCTCTCGTTGTTAACGATGGCATTGACTGCCCAGGTCAGTAAAATATTTGTTTCCAGAACACCAATCATATCGTATTGTCAACTGGATCGAAATTGATATCTTAAATCAAACCTGAAAAATGAAATAAATAAGGTTTCACATGAATGATATGGACGCCTTTAAGTTGAAATTACTGGATTAGAAAGGGACTCAGAAACACGCTGGCAAGCATTATTAATAATAATAAAACTACATATGGGAACGAAACATCCCGAATATAGATTGTCCCTTTGAAGCCGTAATACCAACCCAGATTCAGATTCTATGTTACTTTAATCTTTACAGATAATCAGTACATAATAAAGACGGGAATTGGTACATGTGGATAATGACTATACAATGATTATGATAGGCTATGTTGGGGAGAATATACAGAAAATCACTGTCCTGCTTCATGACTGTGTACATAGAGGAGCCTTTTATAAGTTTAGGTCCACATTTAGCAAATCTAAATTGACTGAATAAACATATGAAATTAGGAGCACAAAGAAAGAAATATTATGGATGAAGGAACAGTAAATTATTAAGAATTTTCATAGACTAAATTTTACTCTAAGAAAATCCTTATCACTAACAATCAGTTCATTCCTTAAACAACTAGCTTAATACAAATATTTCCGTTTTTTACACTTAGTAGTTGGATAAGCTTAAATACGGAAGGACGTCGATAATAATAAGGTTTAATATAAACGTGTCTATCGTCAATATAACATGGACATAATAATACAAAATGGAATTCATCTTCAACAGTATCTTTACAGATTGTATATTTTCTTTCATTAATGTTTACATTTTAGTATCTGCCAGTTTCAATTGCAAGATTGTTTGAGCTTAGTCGAAATATGCTGACTTGCACTTGAACACAATCTTATCTGTTCTGAACATAACTCACAAGCTGAGACGGTAGTTATAATGTTGTCATTATGAAGGGTAATACTGCCATTATCTCTAAACCTCAATTAAGATATAATCCCAGGGTTATCTTTATGGGCAACTTTCTTTCGCCACACACTGCCTAGATGTGATTTAGCAATATTTAGTTGTCGTTGATTAACTTAAATGTTATCTTCTTGTATGATTCATTTAACCAGCTTCTTAAATGCCCATTAAAGAAGTTAATTGTAGAAGGTATCTGTAAATGTTTAAAGCTATTGATAAGGTTAAGTTTAGGAGGTGTAAACTAGCAATCGTTTGTACGGTGGCATATTAGGACCATCTGGGTTTTTGTTATCTTGAAATTTCAAGAAAAAAGTTGAAATATCAACATGTCTATCTTGCAACTTAACATCTTGAAATTTCAACTTGAGTATCTTGAATTTTCAAGTAAAGATGTTGAAATTTCAACTTTTTTCTTGAAATTTCAAGATAAAAATTTAAAAAACAGGTCGGCCGTATATGCCACCGTATGTTACGGACTATCTACGTATTTATTTCCACTATACATTACGATGTTATTCCTTATAGAAATTCCAGACCTACTGGAAATAATGAGAAACCGTTTTCGACTTCTTACTGTAACGTGGATGATGACGTGTTAGGCAACATTTTTGCCGTATTACCCGAAAGATCTTCAACAAACGTGATCACTAGAATTACAAATTCTTTGTGTAAACGTAGCAAAATGATTATATTTGTAGATGGTTCCGGCACAAGAGCAGATGAGGACAGGCTTGTTTTGGAACTCGCTGAGAGTGAGTTCATCCTTTTAGTCTATTGACCGGTGTATCTTTTGTTATGAGTGCTAATGTTACGATAAAAGTGTTACTGAATTAGTTAAAGATATTTCTCATCATACGTTTTACAAGAATAACAATCTCGGTAGGTAACACTGTATATTACTGCATGTTTGCAGCATGAAGGTCTTGTTTCGAGATACAAAGAGCTGATTGTTAGCTCAAACAATGCCTTTGACCTTTTTATTATTTTTTTTTGGGTACATGTACATGAAATCATGACCCTTTTAGTTGTTTTATAATAGTCTAATTTTAAAGTACAGATACCATTGAAAATTCAGAATTATTGAATGTGATCAAGTGTGTGCATCGTTAATGTTTGAGTTCACCGAGTTGAAAAAAAGCAATTATCTTTATATTTATAAGATATTGCCTTCTATCTATGAAAGATAACCCATTTTTGATAAAGGCGACAATATTACTTATCCAGTGAAATTTAAAAGTGTCTACATTTTGAAATGTAATTTAGCACTAAGAATGGGTTATTAGAATGTAATGTATAAATATATTATGAATATAAACTTCTTAAGATTATGCACAATGTTTCTTGACTTGACACTCAGCAAGAAAATAGTTTAAAATGTTTTAAGTAATAAAGATGGCTTCCATTTATTGTTATTTTAAAACTTTTCTCCAACAATTGATGTGTCATGGAAATTCCATAACTAATACCCCTTTTTGGCACAGTTGCCATCAGAACCTGATTCCTCAAGATCTTATCTCCCTGGAAATCATTAAGTTATTGAGTCACAAATATCACCGAGTTAAAGTTATAACATTGTCAATCCAACAGATCCGGTAGTTCTGGCACAAGAAGCATTCTGTGGCGGGATCAAGTTCTGTTACCAGGAACTTGATAAAAGCAACGGAGTGGCTCTCTTTCAGAAGAACCAAAGCGCAGTATGTGTGTACGTAATTTCGAACTAAACTTTATCATGAGTATTACTGTATGGTAAAAACCTGAAACTTGATAATATTTGGTAGATTTTGGCTTAGTTTTATTGACAAGCATGAAGGGATGATATCGTTCACGTTAGGTAGTCAAAATTGTCATGCAAAGGATTTAACTATTTCTATTCATAAAGCAAACGAGAGAGAGATAGAGAGAGACCGACTGACAGAAACAGAGAGTGAGAGAGAGTGAGATAGATAGAGAGAGACACAGACAGAGAGAGAGAGTGAGAGAGAGAGAGAGAGAGATAGAGAGAGAGACACACAGACAGAGAGAGAGTGAGATAGATAGAGAGAGAGACACAGACACAGAGAGAGAGAGAGAGAGAGAGAGAGAGAGAGAGAAAGAGAGGGATAGATAGAGAGAGTGAGATAGAGAGAGAGAGACACACAGACACACAGAGAGAGTGAGAGAGGGATCTAGAGAGAGATAGATAGATAGATAGATAGATAGAGAGAGAGAGAGAGAGAGAGAGAGATAGAGACACAAACACAGAGAGAGAGTGAGAGAGGGATCTAGAGAGAAATAGAGAGAGAGAGAGACAGAGAGAGAGACAGAGACAGACAGAGACAGAGACAGAGACAGACAGAGAGAGACATAGAGACACAGAGAGAGGGAGGGAGGGAGGGAGAGAGAGGGAGGGAGACACAGACACACATACAAACACAGACAGACAGACAAAGACAGAGAGTGTGAGAGAGAGAATGACAGACAGACAGACAGAGACAGAGAGAAAGAGAGCTTTCTGGTTAAGAGGAAATGCTGTCGTAATATGTATATATATGTAAGCATAGCCGTCTAAGTTTGACAGTAAAGTTTCTTATGGTTACATTATATCAATGTTCACACAATTTCAGAAACAGTAAAGCGTTCTACGAGTGTCTGGAGCTGACCTACTGCGCATGCGCAGTACTCTCGTACAGAAACGTATCCTGGACGTTGTTTGACATACGATCAAGTCACGGAGTCGCCTGTCCAACAGGTAACCATGGCGACTAAACTCAATTTGGTCTTATCAGAGCGGTATAGACACTTGAAAAAGTCTTTCTCATACATGCACGTTTCTTGAGTTTCATAGACTTAACTAACTTTAGGCATAACAAATAATTCAATTTCTTTATTTCACTACAATTACAGCTGCATACCGAAAGTTTGTTCACTTACCACTGAATCGTAGTGCAAATATCAGGTAATTTGGGTTTCGTTTCAACATCAATAGAATAACTTCAGCAAGTCTGACAATGGATCACCCATTGTCCATGTGTGAAATATCGATTCTTGAACTCATTTTAGCATTGTCTGGTCACTTGTGCAAAAATTCGAATTTTTGCATATTGATATAGACAGAAGGGGTCACATCTTCAGAATTGTGATTTCGTTAAATGTCGAATTAAATATTCCATATCGACTCTCTGAGATTAAAACCAACTTAATCACATTGCCAAAACTCTTACAGGTAATTGTAGGGTAAGATAAACATCAGTATGATTAAAATCGACCGTGTTCCGAGGAATAAAAGTTTAGGTTTTGTCTGCGCTAAACTGGTGTCAGACACGTGCGAGCAGTGAGACTGCGGTCAGACCGTTGTGGAGAGGATAGCCTAGGCAGATATAGAGTTCGAATCTCGGTATAGTCAATATTTTGAAACGTTAATTCCTCGGAACACAGTCGATTTTAATTAGACTGCGTTAAACATTTGCCTTAAAAAAATGGACCTGCATATGTGTATTGAAAATTCAATATTATATGTATCTTTTTCGCAACGCTACGATACCTCAAAGGCATATTAAACTGGATTATATTTGCACTAGTATTTTCAGGTATGTGAACAAACTTTTGGCATGCAGCTGTATGTGGGAACTGCGGCCTTTATTACCACAAGGTCCATACATTATGCATATTGTTTTTAGTTTTTGGAGCTTAAATTTAACGCATGGTAGATAAAACAAGCCACATTTCTAATAGCAGATTATTGTGTTAAGTAAATAAAACATAATCAGTCTTATATCTATTTATTGCTGACGAATGTTATGACGAGGTTCAGCAACATTTGGCACTCTGTCTCATTATGACCACAGTTATAAACTTTAATAAAAAGACTTTAATACGTTGAGATATCAAAATATTTGCCAATTTCAATTTCTTATTCATGTGATTAGATACATTACGTTATTATTATTCATTACATTGTCATATGAATAATAACAATTCCACCAATGAATATTTGATAATAGTTAAAGCTATTAAGTTATTTTATCTTTCAGAGTCCGAGATTTCTGAAGACTTCGACTGCAGTAAGTAAGATTTCACTTTGACAATTCAAATCTTTGAAAATAGAATGCTATATACGATTGGTAAACACATTCTCTCCCAAAAGAGGTAGCTCTGTAATTAATTTCTGTACAACCTCTGTTCTAATACGATCTCTTCTCTAGCTTCAGGCAGATTTTCCCTAGCGGCAACGTAAACTTCCTTGCAATATTTAATAAAAACACCGCATGCATGGTTGACATATTTGTTTTCACCGAGGCTTATGCAATGACGCAGTATCTAAAAAATGTGTTATATACAAAGAAAACTCAAAGTTCAAAGTGCACATCTAAAAAGTATACATGTGGTGTTCTAAGTGATAAATTTTGGAACGGCGTTGCTGATTACACAACTAACTCCGATTGCTCTGATCAATGTATTTATTTTGACGATTCTTAACAGTTTTAAGGTCTTTATTAGCCTTTTGTTGGAGATATCAATTACTTATATCAATGAAGATGATTTTATCCAAAAAAATATTTTTACAAACATCCAATAAAGGTGAGCCAATGAAACCGACTGTTCCGATTATATAATGGTTACCAACACTTTCCCAGGTAGTTTGTGATAAGCAGTTTCGATAATTGCATGATTAGGTGAATGAATCATTGCATTTTGTAATTCATATTGTTATATTTCTTTTTTCAAACAGCCACCATTGGGGCTTTAGGGAAGCAGTGTTTTACTGACGACCATTGTACATCCGTCCCCAACACAGCCTGTGGTTCAAAGGGGGTTTGCACATGCGCAAGAGGCTATGATTTAGTTGATAATACATCTTGTGTTATAAATGGTAAGAAAACACTTTAATTTGCACAAAACGTCTGTTTTCCACGGATTTTAATTCATAAACGATGCGTTATGGAAAACATGTGTAAACATAAAGGCAGTACTTTCACACATAGAAAATAGTGTTGACGATAGATTCATTCATGTTTATAAAGATGTTACTATTTTAAAGCACTGATTTGTATGACGATAAATAGCGAATTATTTATCACTTTCAACACTTTAGCTTAAAGAAATACCTTGATCTTATTATCATGGTTGTAGTGGAAGTAAAAAAAAGAAAAGTGTTCAATTAATGATATTCAGAACAGAAAAACTTATATCAATTCCTTGTTTTCTGGGAAATCTTGCACAAACATTGCCCTGACCTTTATTTTATATAATTTGATTATTAATTAAGCTCTTTCACTCATGGAAGATGGAATTTTTCCATCGTAGAGTATTTTGACATTTTTTGGTTCTATTTCATCATACAATTAGTTGAACAATTATAACATATGGGATGGTTTTCCTGGCAGTTTTTTTTTTTAATTTTCTAAGAAATATCTCCAATTCACAATATTGTTTATCATGTTTTTTTATTTGATCAATTAATTAGTACTTCTTTTCTTGGTTATATTTGCCATATTTACGGTTACGTTCAAATGATTCATAGTCCTGTCTGCAAGTGCAACTACATTGTTAAACTTGCGGTTGACCGATGTGTGTTCTGCTCACTTTTGTTGACTCAATGGCAGCATATCTTGTTTATAAACAGAGAACTACGGTAAGCTTAGCTACAAGTGTATGGATAACACCGACTGTCAACGCGTGCAACATTCAGAGTGCAGCGAGGACAAGTTCTGCGCATGTCAGAGCGGATATACGTCTCTGAGTGGTCAATGCATTGAGGGTAATAAAAGTTGTCATTGCTTAATATTACTGACACAGAAATGACGCAATACACAAACAGACTTCCACTTGCACTTAGCTGTGTTTCTGATATATCTACTGCCCTAATGTGGCCTTGCCTCATTTTTACGTTGCCCTTCCAATCAAACTGAAAATAAATATTTTTTAAATAATACACATAACACCCACATTAAGACAAAATTAAAAATGTATGAGAAACTATAATTTTTTTTACTATTTCTGAATTTTGTACAGTAATTGGAAAAAATTAATCTCGTGAAAAAACAGGAGTGTTATATGCGTCTTTGCTTGTCATTGTTGACTTCCGGGATATACACCTAAAATAGAGCCATTGGTTTTCTAGCTCATCAGGCTGCCTATACTTTATGTTATAAAGCACAGGGTCACGAAAATGAGCTACCAAAGAATCACCAAATCCATTCATTAGAATTAAGATAGTTTAGGAATCTGTACACTAGATAGTAGCTTGTTAAGCCTTTTCTTCTGGAGAAGATGATGATAGAAGTTATTAGGGCGTGACACCTGTGGTCCTCAGTAGGGGCCAATGGGTCACCAAATCTGTAAATGAGAATCCAATCAACATTATCTGGCTTCTCGTTTCTGGACAGACCTTGTGAGCTAAAAACTGTATTTTACTTTTACTGTATATACTGTGGGCAGTAAGGAGAGACTGTCGACTCTTGACAAACCCCGTCCTGAGTTCAATAATCTCGCCGTCTCCTATAGTCTCGTATTTTTGAAAATACGTAAGAACAAAAATGGAATTCAAGCATCTAAACTTCGTCGTGCTTTTTTTCTAGTGGTGAAAGGCAGTATTGGATACCGTTGTAGCACCAGTGATGATTGTACCACCGTCACAAACTCAAATTGTGGAGTCGGGGGTGTCTGCGCATGTCAGACCGGATATATGTACACAGCTTCCTCAAAACAGTGTAGTCCAGGTAAATCAACCAATTTAAACGTAGACATATGTATCCATTTATCGTTGCATCTATTGACTTTTCCATTTTTTCAATGTGAATTTTAAAATTATAAACTTAACTGAACTTTTGAAGTTATTTTTTTGTTATCTACCAATATGCTTATCCCTTTCAATATTTGCAACTTCAAAATTCTTTAAATATTATAGAATTTTTCTTATCATTATCATAATTTTCATCATTTCTTCATCAAAAGTTATTTGGCTTAATTATCTGGTCAATGTTTTTCATTACAGTTATTTAATCGTTGTTTGTCGGTTTTAAATCATTTTCAATTTGATAATTTTCTTCAAATTTTTTATTTGCAGTCGCCGGGGCATCACACGTGGAATATCATTATGGATTGATGGTGGCACTGATCATTTCATTCATTATTTTGATAAAACAATAATGCCGTTGGCATGTGTTGTGTTACGCTGTGTTAATTTTAATCGTTGATGAAACAGATTTTAAATGGAAGGATTGGTAAGTGGTAAATCTTTTTATAAAAAATCATATTTTTTGTAATTGAAATTAATTTCATTTATAGAATTATAGAACACCAAAAAGAGTCAATGTTATGAGTGATGGTACTTAGTGATTTTTAAAAAGAATTATATGAATATAAGACACGTACATATAAATTACGCAATTTTTTTATGCAAATTTTAAAGTTTCAGAAAAGGGAAATTTTACCATTTGTATGAATATCTTATTTTAGAAATGCTTCTTGTCAGCGTAAATAAACGTGAAATATATATCTTATAGGCGAATAATACCCAATCTCATTAAAAATAAGTTCACAATTTTGTTACACAGATTATAGACAGCGTAGCGTAGATTAAGAGCTTAACTAAGTGAGATGTAATCACTTCAATGAATCTTTGAAATTGTCTTTATCAGATTGTTTCTTATATGCGGTCTTTATCTATTGTCTTAAAAGTGAAATGCCTCGGTCATTATGAGTTTATTTTTAATTCCGTTTTGTACAAAATCAAAATGTTTGAAGTCATCTTGAGCTCCAAATATCATTCCGCTGCTGTAGAGGAATTAACACATGTAGCTCGGTGTATTTTTTATATTTTGGTACTGTATTGAACTTTAACTCCAGCCATTGATCGTCCATCCATGATAACCCTGGGTTTAATATTCGCTACTCTTCACAAGTCATCCCTGGGAATTTTCATCAAGAAAATGTGTGCTCAAATCACCAGGCCTTGAGTCTTGGTAAGAAACACTTGGAAACTGATGCTGCATGTAGAGTTAAGTGTTCAGTAAATCAGTATTCTTCGGTGCATGCTTAGCCCATGAATTCGGAATTTGAAAGCAAACTTCCCCTCTTGAATTGCTATGAACACAAAGTGGGAGCTTAGGGGTGGAATTGCAATCAACGTCATCTACGCATGACGAAACCCGTGTTGTAGCACGGCTATTAAAAGGGTCGCGGGACCTTTCGACGAAACAGTTTTATTGGCTTACACAAATTTAGGGCGGCCAAATTCAGTACAGATTATCCTGATTAAAATTCCAAGGGGTGCTATAAATGAAGAGCATCGGAACATTAAGCTCTGGGTAACCGAACATTGGGAACGTATATTATCCATAAATTAAATGTCCTGTATTTGTTTATGTATTCAAAAAGAAATAATAATAAAAAAAAGAATATGGTGAGCGTTAAGACAAGGTAGACATCGGAAAGCTTTAACGAGACACTCTGTTATTTCATGGTATTTTATCTGCTTCCATACACCAACTATGATGATATTTATTCATATAGATATCGTATCTGTCAACCAAATATAAGAGAATCAATAATTTTCAAGGAAAATTACAACACCATTATGTGTGCAAAATCAAAATAGCAGTGTCATAACATGGGTGCTAGTTATATAACCATGCAAACACCATTAATTAAAAATTGATCTTTTGCGCATTGACTTTATATTTATATATATGATTTCGTACTTTTGGCCATTATGCCATGAATACGAATAAACATTCATTCATTCTGATTAGACGGTTAGCATGAAAATTCAACTTTTCAGAATAATCAGTATTTTTGGTAAAATGACACCATTAACAGAGTTTTACATACTTTACTTTAAAAATCTCCCGGAGTGTCTCTTTAATATTTGAGATGTTCTTTTATTCTAACAATGTATGAGGGGTAAACGATTTAAGACAGTATCACTTGTTATGGAGAAACAGTGAAATATGAAAAATACGTTCGACTGTGTTTTAATGAGGTTGACCATTTCTCGACATGTTGCCGATCTTGGTTAACTGTTAATATGAACTATGTGTTGTGTTTGTTCCATTAACTATGCCATGTGTATAATCAGATGATCTGTTAATAAAATGTAAATGTTGATATATGTTATTGGATGTTTTTTTTCAAACAAGTTATACGGACAATTCTTAGCCACTACGTGATGTTCATAACATATTATATACCTTTGATACGAATCTAAATGTCATAAAAACCAACAAGCTTTAAAACGTGCCTTTTTGGTAACAGTCGATACTTCGCGATCAATTGACACCATTGATTAAGTTTGGCATATATGACTCCAACAACTCACGGAGTGGCTCTTTAAGTTGATAAGATGAAGACCGAGAAAGCAGATCACATCGTGTGCGGAACAGGACCTGGATTTTCGGAGCTCTCTTAGCGCTAATATAGACTTAAGCCAACGTTAATGTATGTTTCTTACGACGATTTTAGTGCTAAGATAGCTTCGAAAATCTAGGCCCTGATCTCTAAACCTGTAAGACCGTCAAGCTCAATAAAACTTGAATGTGCATCAATCAGCAATTGTGAATCAATTGGAAATGTATAATAGAATTTCGTTTCCGGAGCAGAAGTCACACATTCGGAAATATATTATTTAAATTACTTCTTTTTCACTAGCTTCGAAAATGAAAAAATCTCTTCGAGCAATTAGTAGGCCGTCCGATAACATTTCTACAGCTTTGAAATTTAATAAATTGATACAAAGGCTATTTTTCTTAAAAAGCGTATCGTACAGCATAAACTTAAAAATTCACTTGTATTTGAAAGGCTATCATTAAAATAAATACACCTCTGTAAGAATCAACTTACCTATATTCTCGTCTTATCTGTGTGTAATCTCTATGTAAACTTACAATAGGACAATATATATTGGTGGGTACATTGTAAGCAAATTATTTTTATTGCTGACACTGTCTGGGGACGATCCTTCATTGTTGTACCTCAGACCTTTGAATAGTATAGCGTGTAAGCAATACTGTGTTGTTATTTCAACGTACAACTGCGCAAAACGTACAAGGGCCGTACAACCTATTTCAATGTGTCATGGGTGGGGATTAAGAAGCGGCACATGTAACATTTGAGGCAATGTTAAAGACAAGGACACAGTATTCATTACACTCACATACACTATACGATATCTTTTTCCCCATACTTGTATGATGAGGGGCGTGGAGAGAGGATAATACACTACTGTGCAGAAGTAAGTATACTGTTTACGAACTGTAGCTCATGCTCTAAAACAAGGACTTTTGACTGGCATTGAGATGGCGGTTAGCTTAATGAGAAACGAGTACTATGGTTTTACAGAATCTATAGGAAAAAACGTAGATAGATACTGTAGATATAGTCCAGATACTAACACCGTTAAAAAAGAAACAGATCTCGGTTTACTTATTCAAATAGCGAGTTTATGTACATAGCGCAAGCACCAACGCCCATTGCATGTTCATGACGTTCCCCCATTCTGTAGTACATGCAGCGATGATGAGGGCTCACACGTCCTCTACAACAAGTTCTTTATCATATATCTCTCGTGCAGCGGAGTTAAAGTTTGAAAAAAAGGATCACGTCAATTAATCTCTCAACTTAACTAAGCACAAGTCGGCAAAGTTGGACGTTTACTGCTTAATTTTCATAGATCACGCAAATTAATCAACTATGGACAAGTCGGCAAAGTTGAACGAAGGATTTACAGAAAGGAGTTAAATATTAGGTATCAAACGAGCAAAAGCGAATTTCTGATTAATTTCTATTCTATATCATGAACAGTGTAAGTTAGCGGAACAATTCATTGTTCGTATGAAAACTATTCAAACGATAATTCAATAGCTCATAAAAGTGTTCAAAATCTTGTCATTGGTTGGAAAAAGGAAAGTTAAGCTTGTGCATGGTACAAAACAACACAGGAAACATATGTTACATTGCTTGCAATTATTTGCGACAAAGAAATTATTATGTGTAGACAGACGGACAGACAGACAGACAGATAATTTATTAAATGTGTAGACGTACACTAGGTGTATGAAGGTTCTATTTGTGTAATTGTCTGTTATTTCCACAAACTGTCATAAAGCATGAGCAATTGTTAATTGATGATGAAAAACATGTCATTTATTCGCCAATACAACTAAGAGATTAACAATAGAATGTTAAAAAATACCATTGTAAAAGTGTTTTGCACTTGTGACGTCAGAACTTTAAACCATCATGACGTCATATATGTACGTAAAATGCACGTACAAATAAGTAATGATAAAACGATGCAGTATCATTAACGTGCTAGTAGCTATAGTGTAAATATAGAAACAGTTGATATTTACACGAAATACCAAAAGTCATGTTGGTCATGAGGCATGCCGTGAAGTCATGAAGAGCATGTTTGTGACATTTTGACTGAAGAGAACCAAAGGAGCTTGACATATGAGATCTGCGATTATCTTTTCATAAGTATTTGTAATGACTTCGTAACAATATATGACTAGTCATTATCTCAGCAAATCAATCAAGCTTTATCAATGACAATTTGCACCACTCTTTTCATCAAATTAAAAAACGTTCTGCATGTTATCATTAAATAAACCGAATTCTGTCACAAACAAATGTGGGCATCTCGAACGCAATAGAATTGGTAGTGTTAGTCTTTGACAGAATAGGAATACAAAATTTGAATAATAACTTCGGATATATATCATAAATAAGAGTTCCAAAAGAATATTATTTAATTTTTTGTTTCTGATATAATCTTCTCTATCCTCGTTAACGGTTAAAGGTTTTCCCAGGTTTTAATGAGGATCCTTCATATTAAAATGTAAACGAAGACATTTGTTTTTTTATAGAAAAGGTAAACAATTGTCTTCAACTAATATTTGTTGAATAGTGTCATTTCTCCTTATATCATTTTAATTGTACTAAAGGAAGCTCCATAAGTTTCTATTGAATCAAAGCATGACCATCAAAGCTAGACAAAGAAAGTAGGATTTATTCAACTTAGCATTGATTGATTTGAACTTTGAAAACGGAATACAATAACTTTACTGTGTACATATTAGTCAATTGAATTACATGATAGTTACCCGAAGGCTCATAAATAGAATTATCAAGAGATTATCGAAAGTTATGTTTTGGGTTACATCAAAACATTGTTAAGCCCGTTAGAAATAAATGGGAAAAATTACACATAAAATTAAATTTTATTATCAAAAACAACTTTCACAGTTTAGAAGAACGATTTCATGTAGATAGTAACTCCTTTATTGCACGAAATGCGATGTTCCGGTGTAGATAACTCCGTTACAAAGGAAGTTATATCAGGCCCAACGGAATTAGTATCTACACCGATAAAACAGCCTATATGATTAAACCAGCTTATGAAAGGCCGCTCTAAGAAACCATTTTTAGTAATTAGGATAAAATGTTCATGAAATATACTTAATCATATTTTGTCTTCTTCTGTTAAATGGGCACCATGGATTAATTAGCCTTTCATACAAAACAATATGATTGATTGACAAATGCTTTATGAAGATTTTATATGTTAGGACAACTTACAATATATCCAGGCCTACATTTATAGTGGTTTGAGTATTTCAAGGTTGACCTCTCTTGCTCAGGTCATTGTGGCCACGGGGTTAACTGAGGTCCCACTTTTCCTTTGAGTTCACACTTCGTTGCACCACTCTCTTGTAGGCTACATGGCCCGTATGGTGACTATCTTAGCTTCATGTACTCTGGTGATGTCCTATGATACTTTGAAGTTGATCACAAGATATATTTCATGCATTTACATGTATATCACACACCTAATATCATAGGAAAAATTGTAACCAACACACTCACGTGCGTTTATGTATGAATGTATGTATGTATGTATGTATGTATGAATGTATGTATGTATGGGTGTATGTGTGTGTTCGTTAGTAACGTTTTGGCAACGTTTATATTGTGTTTTGGTGCAATCTTTGCTACATGTATGTTTGTGACACTGTTGTACACCTATATTGGTGACAAAGGTGGTTGCAATGGTGGTTATTGGCATGGTGACGAAAGCGAGGGTGACAAAGTTACATGCATGTCGGTTACAATGTTGGTTAAATATTTTTTTTTTAAAAACGCAAATATATTTGGTAAAATAATCAATGTTACGTTGTTCCTATGCAATTTATACTTCCCTACCATACCCCCCCCCCCCCCTGCAAATGACACTACGATGACCGTAGCTTTGCAATCATCATTGTTTAATATATAGTTCTAGGTTGATATTTTTTTAATTTGGTATCTGCCTTAATTGCATAACAGACTTCGTGACGTCATCAAACTACCATAAACTCATCTATGACAGCGTTCGTAATTCAGCAATGGTCTTTCTCTTGCTAATATTTGAAAGGAGAGTGTGTATTTTCATCGTTTTTGAGATCACGTTTTAAAATCAAAATCATTTAACTTGGAATGAATATTTTCTAGACCAAGGTATCATGAATTATATGTGATGCATGCACACATATGATATAAACTATTTTTGATATGAAAATTCATTATTTTCTGCAAACTTAAGATTGTTCTCATATTAATATACGTTTGGCACATACAAATGTTCTCCAACGTTAAACTTGCAATTGTCTTCTAATTACAATTAGTTTTGTCCTTACAAATACAATATAAGTGTGCGCTATCATCAAATCTCTGTTGACGTTTTGTGCATTAAACAGCAGTTGGTACAGGGTACCATGCACGTATTTCTCTCGATAAGTTTTACATGTATACTAAACATAGAAATAGTCAATTCCTTCAGGGTCATTGAAGCATGACCCAGGGTCGCCAGGTAAATAGGAGCAGGTACCCAGTCAGCTGGTTTTACGGGTGGATGACAGAGGCATTCAAATCGCGCAGGGTTGACGCCTCGTTTTCACAAGGACAGGTTTCGCTTCCTTTCGGATATCTATACAACATTTACATCACTCTTTATCACGAGATTCAGGATGTTAAAGATATTTCTTTTTGTTCTTGCATATGTTGCTGGTAAGTTGAAATTTTTCTTTAACATTTATATATCAAATTGAAACTTGCTATCTGTAGCTTAAGGGTGTAAACATGTGTGTAAACTGCAATGCATATTTTTCTTGTAATAATT
>OV121096.1:21091257-21339528 GCA_921293015.1 Phorcus lineatus
GATGTAGGAGCAAACGGTTGAGGCAGGACACTAGAAACCGATGGGAACGGCTGATTTGGATTGTGTTTCTCGAGGAATACCTTGTACATCTCTTGACTCAAGGTGCCTGCCACCATCTCGCTGGAATTATGGGATATCATGGACAGCAACAGAACTCCGTCGATTCCAAGAAAACCGCTGATGAAGTGAGTGATAGAAGAAGAGGCCGAGGACAGTTCTGGATCAGAGGTGATGTAAGCGGAGATCTTGCCGTCTCTCAAGAACGGGATGAAGAGGAATCCTGCCCAGAGAACGAGGTTGATGAAGGTTGCCACTGCCAAAAAGAACACCCAGAACCACAGGAAGACGAACATCTTCTCATAGAGTTCTGTGATCGATATGTGACACTGTATACTGTATGTCTGAACATTGTGAAGTTGAACTTGTTTCAAAACACACAGAACATCGAGTGGTAAGTAGAGACGGTAATGAGGTTGAACGTCCAGGACATATTGCTCAAGCGGCTTCAATGGTAGCAGGTGTCCGAAGAGTATGGTTAGAAATATAAACTGTGCAATGAGGTTGAGCAAGTACAAGACCTTCAGGATGATGTATAGAATGCCGAGAGGCACATTGCTTCTTTGTAACAGCTTGCTGAACAGACGGGCTGCATCTCGCATTAACGTTGAACGAACTTCGGGCTTCTTGATCTGGATGGCCTCCAGCGAAGAAACGGTTTCGTCGTAGTTGATGGTCAAGGCTGATTTAAAGAGTTTCCAAATGACATTGGGTATCTTGAAGCACAAGGCTTGTACGAAGAAAATCAGAGGTACCCAGAGATGGTAGGATATCCTGCCTTCAACTCGCGTGTTGAAAGAAGGTCGAGCAGGATCCAAGTCAAACAGGATGTCAGGTTGAAGAAAACATTTCTGATGCATATAGTAAACCATTACCAGGCTGAACTCCCGTGGAGGCATACAGCTGATTGGTTGAGTGATGTAGCGAGCAAGAAAGGCGCCCAGTGAGCACACGGAGAGAAGGAACACGGACCAGAATCCATTGGCTCTGTCAACCCAGTCTTGATCCAAACCTCGGCGTAACCATGGATGAAACATCGTCCTGGAAAGCAAAATGTGTAGCCATTTATTTCCGGATTGGTTTACAGAGTTGAAGATTTTATTCAATCAGAGAACACTTGATGAACCGCATTTGTGCAACTTCTTAAAAGGACAGTTCTATTGGGGTATTTTCGTTGAAACGATGTGAATGGGAATATTCCTGTTTATTCACTTATATTATCAATACATGATTTTGATATAACACAGTTAATATATGTAACAGAGGATAAAGGTTTGGTTGATTTAGATTTGACAAGTTGATAAATAAGAGTGCACACTCGGTAAAAAACCACAACAATGAAAAGTCATTAATCAGCGTTACGAGTGTGAAAAGCCTTGCTTTGGCATAACAAGGCATTGCTGATTGTGTTACCATAAATCATTCATAAATGTGTGGATATTATTTCCATTCAAATAGTTTATTGTTATGATGTTTTGAAATAAGTAAAGGTACAGCGCATTTACTGATATGTTGTCATATTCCAAAATAATCATAAGAACTAATCGATGATTTGATTTAAAACAGATTGAAATTCTCCATTTCTTAATAATATACATCATAAACAACATGTAGGTGTCAATATGTAAACAGGTCATTTGTTTGCTATCCATACAAGGATCGGCTATTTAGTATGTTGGACAAATTCTGGCAATACCAAAACAGGCAATTTAACAAATATCTAACTAACACATTTCCACTAAAACTATGAAAGTGAATATTTTAAAATGAAATGATATCTCAAATGTAATTTCTCTAAATCATTAGACATTGACAATTTTACGATCTATGCCCACGGCGTTGCTCAAACACTGCAAAATTTGTGTGCTGCGAAGTGTCTAGGAAGTATATGATATAATGTTGATATTTTAACTTAAATCTATTGAAATATAACTGAAAACCTTCATAGACGGGCTAACGTTAACTCGATGCATTGTTCACAATTATAGATTGGCACTTAACATTCTTACAGAATGCGAATTATTACGCTTCGTTGTAAACGACTCTCTTGAAAGTTTTGCTTAATTATTAATACTTTATCACTTAAAAGTCTAATTAAGATATACATTTCATGGCACCACAAATTTCGGGTTTATATGTTTTATGGTAGAAAATGACAATTACATATTGTAAGAACATATTAATTACATTGAAATATAAGAAAGTCAGCTTACCTACAAGTAGGCCTAACGGTTGCACAGTGTATTCTTCGTAGGGCTGATCTTAAACAAGGTCAGAGTAAGAATGTTATGTCCACTTAAGGTATCCTGTTTATATCGTCCAGTGCACAACTGCGCAATATTTCTTGACCCTACAGCTGCATCCAAAAGTTTGTTCATCCCCTTGAGTTTGTCAGTGCAAATATTTAATTATTTCGATTATATAAAAATGGAAATTGATTGATTAGTCGATTAATACAAGAGCAACATCGATTTTCTTCCGACAAGAAAATATTAATGCATATTGTTATTATTTCACTCATAATTTTATATTTACTTCTCACCTGTTGCAATGTTATTCATGTGAATGTAAGTTTGCCCTTTAGGAATAATGATTGAGAATATGTAATCGCAAGGTTAACTGTGGTATATGTGTTATTTTTTCTAATGAATATTATCTTAATTGGCGTTGTGCGTATAAACGCCACATATGCACTATGAAATTCAGGGTGTGTCTCTGTAATTTTTGAATAAAATTTGACCTACCTACTATCAAGAAAAAAATGTTGGCACATACACTGATTGAAGAATAAATAAAAACCCACCAAGTCTTATGTTTGACAACAAGATTTTTCAGGGAAAAAAAGAAACTAAAATTTTAACCCCTGTATACGGTTAATTGTTGGGAATGAAATAAGATCATAGGATTGACAATGCATTGTTGTCTCTGCTGTGAAAACACATTATTATAGGATTTATATTCATAATGCACCAAGGGGTCGTACCTGGAAGGCAATATTTGTTATAACAGTAAAAACCCTTTGAAGTTTCACCGAAGGCAACTTATGTTGTTTTAATGGATTAAAACGTTGGGTTATACAGAAATGTGAACTACCGAACGAAATCAGGATTTAGTAATTAGAACAGTGAACTTTCACTCACTACTGACTGATGTCACGGAGTGATTATTGATTGCTACTCACACTACTAATTGATAATTCACTGATTTGATTTGAGTAAACCTGCACCAATGCCTCAACTATATCACGAATTAATGATATTTTCACTAATATAGGCAATTAGGTGATTCGGGGTGCAGCTGACATCCGGATTGTATTTGTAACAACATGATGATTCAGTTGATGTCTTGACCATATGTACATTTCACAATAAAACTACTGTGTTACATAATAATATTTGTATCTTACATCCGGTTTTCTCGGAAGTCACCAATAATACCATGTCCGTGATGATCATGTGGATTCTTTCGTATCATCCCATTTTCACAATTAACCTTTCTCATCATCTGTTCTCGTTGATGAAGGGGAGGGAATTTAAGGGATAGTGGTTCGAAAATGAATTTCTAAAAGTAAAACGCCGGTAAAGAGGTCAAACCTCAAAACCCCTTTCCAACAGGCGATTATTTCGTATGAATTGTCCCTTTTCATCTCTGCACTTAAAGGGGCAATATAACGGTTGTTTTTATAAATAAGGTGATTACACAAAAACAAAAATAAATGTATTCATCTGCCAGACATTGTTTTTTTAACAAAAGAAACAATTTTAAAACCCCAGTTAAGCTATATGAATCAATTTCCCTTATGATCAAATTATTAAAACGTGTTCACACAATTAAATGGCCGCCAGTGGGTTTTGCTTGATGTGTGTTAATTTCTTCTACAACTGATAAACGGATTGAGAAATGTTAAACTTTCAGAAAATAATACATTTGGCAAATAAATGTGGAACATTTAAAAAAAACCATGCTACAACCCCTTTTACACCGGATTGGTAGGACATGCTCTGAGATTTCCTGACGTCATCACTGGTAGGCAATAATTCAAACACCTTTTTATTAACAATATAGCTTTCAAAGTGTGTCTTACAGAAATACTTTTGTATCTTTATAACAAGTTTTAAGAACACCCCTTTTGAAATAAATTTGGACATTTATGACAGAGAACGTGAGAGTAAAAAATATAGGAATTTATGTCGGAGCCACCTCTGTTGGGAGAGAATCGATCTGGAGATGATATTCGTTATAATAAAATCCTGTCTGCGGAGTTCTTAGCTGTACATGGGGACTCAATTCTTGTTTTATTTTTCTAAAATATGAACTACTTGCCATCAATCACATTGGATGTTCCATGAACTAGAAACATAGTACTGACGTATGGATATAAAATATGACACTACCCTCAATGCCTCGGTTGCATTTTCTATTTTAACATTTACTGTCGTCATTCTAATGTAACGTGGGGAATCGTGTGGTTCTTCTATCAGTTTATACTTGAGCCACTCCGTGATTTTCATAACATATTATTTACCTTTGATACGAACCTAAATGTCAAATGTGGTGATATAATATCAAAACATCTTAACTATTCATGTCCAAAAGACATATATATGACAAATACTGGTTTTCCATTAAAATCTAAAAACAGCCTTATAAATGCACAGAGGTTTAGATATTACGTCCAATATACATGGATGCTAGTTATATAACCTAACAAACACTATCAACTCCTAACTGCCCTCCTGGTTGTTTTAGATAAGTCTCCAAAATTACGTTTGACTATTTGACGCGCACCACTGTCCGGTTTTCGATCATAATTGAGACGTTCTACCTTTATATTGTCACTGTAAAAAAACAATAAGCTTTAATATGCGTTATTTTGGTAACAGTCGATACTTTGCGATTAAATGACACCACTGATTAAGTATGGCATATATGACTCCAACAACTCACGGAGTGGCTCTTTAATGCTGAGCGTCAACAATGCGCTACATGCTGATGTACCACGTTTAAGTTTACACTCGTAGTGAGAGGAAACATAATTGTCAAAAGCCAAAATATTTCACTAGTGTTTGCTTACCTAAACTGGGGATATTTCTGTGTATCCCTGATACAAAATGAGATATCTTACTTGTTACTCGCTATAAACACCCACTATTATCAAAATTCATTTACCAAAGTAAATAGCTTTAAGGGAATGGTTTTTATTCATACTTTGATAGTTAATAAATAGTCACTATCCAAAAATTATGTATTCAAAGCTCTTCCATCTAGAACTAGGTACAAAGTGCATAGATATAGCCACAGCCAATCAATTCTTTTGAAAAAAAGATTTTCATTGAATAAAAACCTTTTCAGCGACCTTGCAAAAGTCTATCAGAGCTGCGTTACTCAAGTATCTGACCATACTTGCTTAAATGTACGAAGTATCACCGAGTTAGATAATCACGATAAGTTACGTGGCAACTCGGATTCAGCAGGAAGGATGAAGCCTCTAACCAATGATATCAATGATTTACCCTCAACTTCACCCCAATGACATAACATGCACGTTACTCTGTGAAATCTAACCAAGAAACAAAGGCATAATACTCCCGAATTAAACAATATAGATGTATGAAATATTTTTAGAGACTTTTATCAGTCTAGTTATTATGCGCAGTGGTCATGGAGTTTACCTTTTTTCGCAACTGATTTTATATAATTCAAAGTCAATATTTTGTTAATATGTATTTAAGAAATTATTTACGTCCTTTAATAAAGTTTGGTTTGGACAGCATTCACATTTATGTTGTTTCTGCATAGCATGCTGTAAAGAAGTAGTAGTTGTAAAGTTGTAAAGCTTCTTAAAAACGCAAATCTTTACTGTAAATGGAGTAAACGATTTGGTTCGTCATCTAACAGTTAACTCGATTTTCGGATAAAATGGTGTTTTGTATTTGAATAAATTCTTTTCCGCTGGCACCAACTAAGTTCTGGTACGGAATGACATTAAAAAAAGCACTTGATGAGAGGGATGCTCTTTATGTTTCAAATCTGGTCCCGCATGGGTAGACAAACGCACTGACTGAGAGGGATGTTCTTTATATTTTTAATCTGTTGGTGCATAGCTAAAGTTACTCCTTGGGAAAGGCACATTTAGGAAAACCGGGTTAAAACTGTGTCGCGCTACCGGTAGTAAGAATACTGATCACATGATACTCCAGCGTCATTGAAATTAATTGACCAAGTTAATTATGATTAATTGAATGGTTTTTTTTCTATCGATAATTATATATATGCATGACAGGTACTTTTCAGATTTAATTAATTTATTCAAATCACTACTTATTTTCCAAAAACCAACTTATTTTATCTTTTTTGATAAACTGATTATTGGCAATTATGTTTCCATTATACATATGAAATAAGAATTTCAAATTTATTGAATTATTCAAATGAACCTTCCATATTTAATAACCAACACGCAAAAGTGCATATGTAGACATAAATTCGCTATTCCTCGATATGATATCAGTCCTTGCTACGTGGCTATATCACCACAGTAAGTAAGCAGGTTCCCAACTTGGTCCGTGTACTCGATGAAGGAAAGTTACCCGTCGACTATCTTGGTCTTCAAGGACCTGAATCCTGAATCGATCCTTTTTATGTCCAGTGAACTAATAACCTCAAGATGTTTGAGACTGTTCTCGTTGAAACACAGACACCATCTCGTAGATGTTGCAATGACATTTCTCGCAAAGTCTGTTAATCTTACAGTGCCACCTCACGATATGATTGTTTACACGATGGCTGTCATTTCCATGGTAACCCGAAACGGCTGTACTGACAACATATGCAAACATTCATTTACAAATGATGTATGATAAGACTGATAAACAATGTCTTGAAATGACGCAGGAAGGCATTTCACACTCGCAAGGCCGAGGAATGGCATTACTTCTCTTACGCGTTTTATTTTACCGAGTGTGCGCTCTGGTTTACGTTGTTGTCAAAGTCAACCAAAACGTTACCCTCATTAGTATTTTTCAACCGTTATGTTGTAATTTTGGACCATTAACATACATGTACAAACTGGAATGTCACCTTGAATGTCATTTCAACAAAAATACCCCATAACACGGCCCTTTGAATACACAGTCATGAAGTAGGACTAAAACCTTCCCTAAGACTATTCAAGATTGATATAATCTTAATTATTTCTATAATGAAAAATAAAACCGTTTCGCTTTTCTATTTATTTTTTGTACAATACTTTCATAAAAAGTCACCCTGATAAAATGTTGACAAATGAAATGTTTATTCTTATGAAATATGGAGATACTTTTAAACGTTTGTCTATGTAAATTTACTAATCTTTACTTTGTGCTCATATCTTAAAGAGAGAGTTGTATTGGTGGAAAATAATTGGTGGTGCCATTTCTGTGAATATATGTATGCCATAATTCTTTCCCGACAGAAGTAGCTCCGTCATGAATTCCTAAACGAACCAAGGTGTACATTTTGTTAACCTACCATTTCACCCTGTAGGCACTCTAATGAAGATGAAGATAAACATAAAAAGGAAGTGGATTTCATTGTCATTGTTACCACTTTTATACATCTTGCAAATAGCATCAGATCTAACAGTTTCGTTCCATCTGATGTTACATCTTATACAGCAATGCATTGGATCTTGGTTGGCATAATTATCGCTTTTGGTCTCAAACATTAATTATCCGAATGCAATGATCAATGGAAAATGGTCATATAATATCTTTGAAAAATGTTAGACTTGAAGAATTTATTATATTGCTACTTATACTTTGTTTTGAATAATCAATCAAACTCTGCTTAAATGATGACAAAAATAATATTACATTGCTAATGTCATGGGCAAGCAATACATAACCAATATTCATATTCATTAAGAAGTGTAGGTATGCCTGAAGCCCAGTTGGCCCTACGCACAGCATCTAATTTGAGTATGCATTTATAATTTTGTTTAGGGAAACGATCGGCTAGATTAGGATAACCAATTTGCACCAAAATATTATAATTTAAGATAATATTCCACATTAATATTAATACTACATCCGCCACATTCAGTAAAGGCTGCATTAATTGATACATATTCACCATCATCTGGAACAAATTTACACTCAAAGACAACCTTGTAGTGAATTGGCCAATATCCATGTCAAATATTCTAAAGTGATTTAATACTGCTGATAAGCATCAAGACGTTTTATACCATTATGACTGGAGACAGTACTCGATTCCATGAAACCCTTTTAGAAATATTTTTATGGGAAAACTTCAACTCTAGTTTTATTTGTGGAATATATTTGATTTTGATGAAAATTAATAAAAAGCAATAAAAATTAAGAAAACAGATATAGAGTTAGATCCTGCGAAGAAATGAGGAAAAAGGCTAAAACAGAATAATAACCGATTTAAACCAGTACATAAAGAGATAACAATTAATACAGGAAAATTTAATAAAATAAGATAAAAAAATACCTTAATCGTGCAATATGCTACTAATTGTATATAAGATTATAAGAACAATACGTATTGAAATATATGATCATGCATTAAACACACCCACTAAACATGTATTTTTAATAAAACTTTATATGTTACGTATTGCATGATAAAGATGGTTAAAGTAAGAAAGAATGAAAACTATGTAAATTTTAGATACTTTCATGCTAACAAAAACACAAACTTTTATGTGATTGATGAATCTGGGTACTTGGTTTTGTTAACCACCCTCAGGTCACCCTTGTTCTTCGGGATTTGACAATGATATTTACACATGTCCATACTACAAAGATGATATTTTAAAATGTTTAGATTCCTTGCATTAAAGGTTTGTGGAGAAAAGAAGATTTGAAGTTGGACACCCTACTACCTCCATAATTTAAGACGTTACTCTAAAATGTTGACCTCCTATAACAATTAGTTTTGGAGAAGAGGTTTTTAAAGATTTCAATGAAAATGCTTGTCATTGAGGCTGGGTCAATTACAAATTTGGATCACCTAGATGCAAGTTGAATCCCTATAACATTTCAGCTTTTGGAGTGCAGCCCTTCTTGAAGAGTAGCCGTGTGAACAATTTAAGACGACGTACAGCCCAGATGCCGTCAGACCATCTGAACTTTTCCTTCACTTTCTCCCATACATCTTACTCGAAGAATGTCCAAACATCAAACAGGGGAGGTTTTCCTTCACTTTATCCAAAATTCATCATCGAAACGTAACATTAGATTTGTTCCCTGAATCAAACAGGGTGAGGTTTTCCTTCACTTTCTCCCATATTTCTCATTGGAACAGTTTCCAATCCTGGATAAAGACCTTGGGCACCGGAAGTTGAGGCCACTGGCTGAGCAAATGGTGTCGGTCTATTCTTCTGAAGAAAGACCGCATACGTCTCCTGGCTCAGATTGGCTGCTACCATCTCACTGGAATTCTGGGATATCATGAACATAAGGAAGGCACCGTCCGGACCCAGGGAGCTGCTGATGAAACGACTGATGGAGGAAGAGTCTTTGGGTGGTCCGGGAGTAGCGTTGATGTAGGCAAAGATCTTGCTGTCTCTCAGCCATGGGATGAAGAGGAATCCTGCCCACAGGATCAGATTAAAGAAAGTGGCCACCCCAACAAAGAAGATCCAGTACCAAAGGAAAACATACATCTTCTCATACGTATCAGTGATCGAAAAGGTACACTGCATAGTATATCTTTGAATGTTGTCCAATACCCTAACATTGTAATCACACATTACCACCTTTGGAAGAATAGGGCTGACCAACGAACTGACGTTCAAATTCGTTAAGGTTTCAACCTTTAAGGGAATTTGATCTTTGAAGAATAAAGTGATGAAAATGAACTGTCCCAGGAGATTGAGAATGAACAGAAGTTTGATCACAAGATATAGGAGGCCTAAAAGGAAACGGTTTCTTTTCAACAAACTGTCAATAACTCTCGCAGTTTCCTGGAACATGCATTTGCGTGCCTCTGTATTGCCTTGCTGTGTCTGCTGAAGAGATCCAACAGTTTCATCAAGATTGATGGACAAATTACTTTTACAGGTCGACCAGATGATGTTGGGTATTTTGAAGCAAAGGGCCTGGAAGAAGAGGATCAGAGGAATCCAGAGATGGTATGAGTATACGAAAGAATGTAAACGGGCTTCCATTGAGATGGGAATCATGTCGTCAAGCGGCTGATAGAAGGTTTCCTTCATGAAGCAAGTGTTCAATGCATACTGGATGAAGGCCGTTGTGAAGTGGGCTGGGCATACACAGCTGATCGGTTGAGTGATGTAGCGAGTCAGAAAGGCACCAATGGAACAGACAGAGAGAAGTAACACAGACCAGAATCCATTGGCTCTGTCAACCCAGTCCTGATCCAAACCTCTGTTAAACCACGTCATCTCTCAGTCTGAAAATACAGTAATATATGTTATGGAGAGACCCCGTTTACGAGGACTTACCAGAGATTGTGTACCCTAAGAGGAGGTTACCATCCTGAGGCCCGGAGGGCCGAGGGATGTAACCGACTCTCAGGGTACACAATCTCTGGTAAGTCCGAGTAAGAGGGGTTTCTTTAACTTATCAACCGTCTAAGTGAATCAAAACAGACAAAATCAATGTAAAATACTAGTACGCATATACATAAACAACACGCGCCTTATAATAGATACCGTTGGGATTCACAGTATAGCGAGAGTGTGGTCATCACGTGACCTAAACTGACTGACTGTCACGAGAAGCTCGTGCAATGCACGCGGAATTTGAAAGCACATGTAGTTGCAAGCGGTTCATTTGAAGAGAGACCGGCAACGAGTAAACATGTCTGAGTCAGAAAACGAACTATTTTTTGACTCAGTCAAAATTTCGAAAAGAGTGTGAAGAAGATGACTTTAATTACAGGTTTGGAAAACCTTTAAGCGAGAAAGAACTTGCTGAGAAGTTTAGGTCCGGAATGTCTAAACGCACTTTAATGAAAAATGAGTGGGCCCTTGGCATACTGAAGAGATGGCAAGAGGAGAGGCGTAACAGACCAGTTGCTGAAAACCTTTCGTTGTCCAAGAGTTGCTTGACCGACAATTTAGTGGACATGACTGCCGAGGATATTAACCATGTCTTGAAATTCTTCTTTTTTGAAGCCCGCAAACAGGATGGCGGTTATTATCCCTCAACTACTTTGTATGGGTTATTTGCAGCCTTCGCTTCAATACTTAAATTGAATGGATCCACCTTTAAACTTTTTGAAGACGATGAATTCAAAGACGCCCGACGAGGATTAGACGCCGCTATGAAGGAAATGTCCTCCAAGGGACTTGGCACCAGCTGTAGAAAACATACAGAGGTGATTTCCTACGACGAAGAGACTTACAACGCACATCCCGGGGACTTACAACGCACATCCCGGGGAGTTACAACACACATCCCAGGGAGTTACAATGTAACCATTTGATACGATCTTGAAAAGCCTGTTTCAAATATACTATTATACGCGAGGTAGGTTGATAAGTTAAGGATAAACTGCGTATAAAGGCAAGGGGGTACGTTTCGAAATGAATATTCTGACAACAATTCATTATGTAATTGGCAACGTCGGTTTGCGCAAATTAACCTAAGAAATGTCATAAATTTAGTTTACAACCAACGTTTGATATAAAAGATGGGAAACCGTTCATAAAGCAAATCACGTCTTGCCAGGTCTCGCTAGTGTTGTAGTTTACATTGTCAACAGACATGGTCAAGTAATTTCAATGACTGTATTGTCAAAACTGTCACTAATGAAATAAAGTTGAGAGACATATCATTAAGAGGTGCATTTCCTAAGAAGTATAATCTCCGATAGTTCTAATCCTGGTTCTAATCAAGTTCACTAGTGTTATATTTTATATTATTACCCACGTGATCAGCGTATAGGCAGTTGCATACTAATTCCGTACGTCACACGAGTGTCGTATCGCATTGACCTGTGTCGTAACCATTTGACCCGTATTCTAACGATTTGATTGGATAACCGTTGACCTTTCACTTAGGTCATGTTCTGACGGAACTCCTTTTTCATTCATAACAATCACGTGAAGTCATTCATTTTAAAAACGTTTACTACGTCATTTTCACAGGTTGTTACATCTCGCATGAACGATAGTACTTAAACTAATTACAAGAACAAATAAATACACCACAAAGCATAAAAGTACGTTTTTGGAAGACACTAAAAGTAATTTACATTTTTTGGGAAAATAAATAGATTTCTAAGAGTTTGTCTGCTTTGTTTTTCTGTCTACAATGTCTTTTTAAAACATGGCGACTCACATTTGTGTCAGTGACAGCGATGGTACAATCGATGGTACTATTCGAGGAAGAGTTACTTCAACTGTTAAACCTCTGGGGACATTTAGTGTGTTCAACATCAAAACTTAGCTTAGCAGCATTATTTCCTGTGACGGTGACCTTGCCCTTCAGCAAACCATGCCGCCCCAAACCGTGCAGTGGCCATAGGTAATCTGAAATTCCTCCGCAACCGCTTTACGAAACTGGTTTCGGTTTGAAAACATGAAAACTACAAAATAACAGTTTTTTTCCATTTTTTTGCATTTAGAACGTGGGTAATAAATAAAATACCACACTCGGTCTCATTACGTACGAATTATACGAAACTCGTGACCTTCCTTTGGTATCTGACCTCGCTTTCGCTCGGTCAGATACCGCCGGAAGGACACTCGTTCAATCCAACGCAGTCACTGCCAGCACAATGCGACCATCACTAGCTCCAACTCCATCTCGTCCTGGGTTTTGGAACTCGATACTCGCTGCCCCCATCTTATGTTGGCACGATAAACATTAACTTCTGTAGTAACCAATGTCAGGGTAGGGAAAAGCGTGAGAATTCCGTAACCCGTCCTGTGATCGTTTTCTTTCAATTGAAAAACCTATATGGATTTATTCTGTTGCGCATATGCACGAAGGTCAAAAGAAGTGCAGTGGCCATAGGTAATCTGAAATTCCTCCGCAACCGCTTTACGAAACTGGTTTCGGTTTGAAAACATGAAAACTACAAAATAACAGTTTTTTTCCATTTTTTTGCATTTAGAACGTGGGTAATAAATAAAATACCACACTCGGTCTCATTACGTACGAATTATACGAAACTCGTGACCTTCCTTTGGTATCGATACCGCCGGAAGGACACTCGTTTCGTATAATTCGTACGAAATGAGACCTCGTGTAGTATTCTCTATTTATTACCTACGAGGGCAATCATATCGGGGTTGATATTTAATCATATTCAAATTAATCATAACTGCTGACAACGTTTTCATCAGATAGTTCAAAATATGTTACTCATGTTACTGTCAAGTCTGGAAGACATTATCCATTGTATAGCCTCACTATTCTATTATTTGATACAATGAATAGATAACTGTATAACTATTTCTAATGAGAATACGTCATGCAGGTTTTTTGTTATTTTGTAGGGCCTAAATCTACTTATTTGCCGTCAATTCCTAGCCTATTGGTATCTTATTATTTCAAAGTATATCCAAGCCTAATGAGGGTGCCTCCAAATTTGCCTTTTAAAGGCCTTCCTGTTTCTAAATTATATTTTGAAGGCATTACAAATATTGTCAGTTAAATGCATGATATGTCATCTATGAACTGGATGAAAGTTTTGGTAATGGATACGCCTTCTAATGGTTTTGAGGGCGTATTTGCAAAATAAATAAACTCAACTAATTAAAAAGTGTTTTCACCTCATGACATTAAGTACTATAAAATTTGACTTAACTTCGATAATTGTTTTTCAAATGATTAATTAGCTCATCAGGTCTGAAAGACCCGATGGGCTTATGGCATGGCAAGGCGTCCGGCGTCCGTCCGTCCATCCGTCCATCCGTCCGTCCATCAGTCCATCCGTAAACTTTTCACTTTTTCGACTTCTTCTCCAGAACCAATGACTCTAGAGAGCTGAAATTTTATGTGCATGCTCCTTGGCAAATGGGGATTCTAAATTGTAGATTTTGTGACCCCATGACCCCAAATTGGGTCACAAGGGTCAAAACCTTAAAAATCTATTTTAATCTTCTTCTCCAGTTCCAAAAGGTCTAGAGAGCTGAAAAGGTGTGTGTAGACTCCTTGGGCACTGGACATTCTAAATTGTAGATTTTGTGACCCCATGACCCCAAATTGGGTCACAAGGGTCAAAACCTTAAAAATCTATTTTAATCTTCTTCTCCAGTTCCAAAAGGTCTAGAGAGCTGAAAAGGTGTGTGTAGACTCCTTGGGCACTGGACATTCTAAATTGTAGATTTTGTGACCCCATGACCCCAAATGGGGTCACAGGGGTCAAAACCTGAAAAACCTATTTTCACCTTCTTCTCCAGTTCTAAAAGGTCTAGAGAGCTGAAAAGGTGTGTGTAGACTCCTTGGCCAACGGGGATTCTAAATTATAGGTTTGGTGACCACTTGACCCCAAATGGGGTCACGGGGGTCAAAAACTAATAAACCTAATTTCATCTTTTCCCCTAGTTCCAAAAGGTCTAGAGAGCTGAAAAGGTGTGTGTAGACTCCTTGGCCAACGGGGATTCTAAATTATAGGTTTGGTGACCACTTGACCCCAAATGGGGTCACAGGGGTCCAAACCTGAAAAACCTATTTTCATCTTCTTCTCCAGTTCCAAAAGGTCTAGAGAGCTGAAAAGGTGTGTGTAGACTCCTTGGCCAACGGGGATTCTAAATTATAGGTTTGGTGACCCCATGACCCCAAATGGGGTCACAGGGGTCAAAACCTGAAAAACCTATTTTCATCTTCTTCTCCAGTTCCAAAAAGTCTAGAGAGCTGAAAAGGTGTGTGTAGACTCCTTGGCCAACGGGGATTCTAAATTATAGGTTTGGTGACCCCATGACCCCAAATGGGGTCACAGGGGTCAAAACCTAAAAAACCTAATTTCATCTTTTTCCCTAGTTCCAAAAGGTCTAGAGAGCTGAAAAGGTGTGTGTAGACCCCTTGGACACTGGGGATTCTAAATTGTAGGTTTGGTGACCACATGACCCCAAATGAGGTCACAGGGGTCAAAACCTAAAAAACATAGTTTCATCTTTTTCCCTTGTTCCAAAAGGTCTGGAGAGCTGAAAAGGTGTGTGTAGACTCCTTCGACACTGGGGATTCTAAATTGTAGGTTTGGTGACCACTTGACCTTCAAATGGGGTCACAGGGGTCAAAACCTTAAAATCCTACTTTCATCTTCTTCTCCAGTTCCAAAAGGTCTTGATAGCTTAATAGTTGTGTGTAGACTCCTTGGACAATGGGGATTCTGAATTGTAGGTTCGGTGACCCCTTCACCCCAAATGGGCAATGGGCCTTTTTTATTTGATTGTGAATAACTCGGACGTTGGGACAGGCTATCTTTCCTACACTGCCCATGACCCCATGGTCTAAACCCAAACACCTATTTCTATCAAAAGTCTGATGAGCTACATTTATCAATTATTGTTTTAAAATTTGAAATCACATTGTTAACGTCACGTGACTTGGTTCTAAGCTTTACCATTCCATACCAAAGATTCATTCAGTGTCAAATTTCACTGTCTTCCCGGCCTAACTAGAAAATGTAATCTCCCCTAACATAAGAGAGATCATTTATTTACAAGCCATAAGTTTTAGTAAAGTTTTGTGACATTTGACCCTTTAGAGCTCTCCAAAAACTGCTGTTTCCTTAACAATGATGATATCTTCTGTTAATGGAATCGACCAATCACGGGAAAGATGGCAAGAAAGTAAACCCATGTTTTCTTTTACGAAGGACTATCGTAAAAATCTTAAGATAAAATTGTTAATGTTAGTGAATCTTGCAACATGACAAATGTCGAATAAATATTTCAAGTCTTTTTTAAAAAGTCATTTTTGCTTAGTGGAAGATGTACATAGATTTTGATCACAGAGCAGAGAAAAAACGTTTGATGTCTCCAGCGTCACATTCCAACATCGGAATCTCAACATTTAGTTATGATACCAGTCCCTTTATGATATTTTGTTGACTTTATTTTATTTCATTGATAGTGTTTCAGGGGTGTGGATTTTTTCATTATCATCTGATTTCGGCTTTTTTGGGACTTATTCAACTTTTTATTCTTCATAGTCCTGAAAATATTAGAAAATAAACAAACTGATAATAAAAAAATAAAATATATAATGTTCAGCCTAGGGCTTATAACTGTTGAACTGTTCTTTTAGCTTTGGTAACACTAAAATCCTTTTTTAAAAAACAAGCCCTTTATTTGTGCATACTGTGAATTCTAAGTATCAAAGCAAACTTCCAGAACTGGCTTGGGCTCGGGGAAGCAGAGTTAATATGAAAGAGAGATAATAAGTATAACATGCTGAAAACACATATATTTTTAATGTGTTCAACCAAAAAAAATGACAGTTTCGTTTGTTTTTAAAGCATTTTCCGACTAAGGAAATGATTATTTTTGTCTTGATATCCCCTGATCTATCGCTTTATACGCTTATTATTATCTTTAAAAATTTCCCCAAAGTAATAATTTTATAAATAATTTCATAAATAAAATAAATAGAATAATAAATCTCTATTAAAAGCTATATATTCTGGGCCTTGTACAACACTTGTTGTCGCCTGTAAACTTTTTTCCATCAAGCATGCAATTCACCTTGCTTACGCCTTAGTAAGCTCCATTTTGATATAAAAAAACAACGTATTATCGACCTTGTGCAAGTCTACCAAAGCTAGGAGACTCATTGCCTGACCTCTACTGACTGACTAATATGAAATACCACCGAACTAGATAATCACGATACAGTTAAGTGGCCTACAGGAAGTGTTAAGCACAAAGCCTATCTCTCAGTCCCCTAAATATTTATTTACCCTGAACTTTACCCCAACGACATAATATACTATACCTACTCAAGATGATCATTAATGGTTTCATTTTAGTTTTCCATAGCCAAACAAGAGAGACGTATATAAAATCGTTGTTTAAGAGACAATTTAGCTGTAGGGGCTAAGAACTGACAATGTAACGAACCCAAATAAGAGATAATACTGGTTTTCTACAATACATGCATTAAACGATTCAATTATTGTGCTTGAGTATTTTTTCACAACATGCTCTTAGTGCCTGCTTATATAACGTAATGTTGCATACAAATTCATATTATTCGAAGATAATGTCAACTGATAGGATCGATGTTAAGTGTTTGATTCTCCAACAAGAAGACTTACCTTCTAACGTTGAAACGGTGTTTTGTAGGTTAAAAGTTCTTCACAAACTGGCACGCACCTAACTACATGAACAGGAGGATGTAAACAACGCGCTTGCTGAGAACGCTAGCAGGGCGTTTGAAAATGTGTCTCGGTTACTCGTATCATGTTACCATGGCCACTGCTCGTAGAGTCTTGTGATTCCTGAAAGCGGGAGACATAAAGACTGGCTAATGTTCCTTAACATTTATTTTAGAGAATAATATTTTATCCAAAATTGTAATAAATTAAAACAAATTTGTATCAAATATTATAATAAATTAAAACATTTTTTAAATCCAAAAGTGTAATTTATTATAGCATTTGTTATCCAAAATTGTAATATATCATAGCATTTGTTATCCAAAATTGTAATTTATTATAGCATTTGTTATCCAAAATTGTCTTTTTTTATGTCAGAATTTTTAATACTGTGCTTTAATTGGAAACATGGATACTATGATACCTATTGTGGATACAGTGGTGATACTTGGATAAATGTTTGGAATTAAATACTCCTACTTAATTCTTTTCCATTATTATTATTTTATTATCATAGTAGTTTTAGCTTTGGGTTGATCGATTTTTTAGGGGAATCTTTGCTATATTGTATATTTGTATATGCTATTAGTACAATATTATATCACAATTACTTTGAAACATGTTCTCGTGTGTTACGTTTTCGTTGCTTTGACAAAGAATTTAGTCATAAAGATAACATTGAGATATGAAGCCAATTATCGACGCTACGGGATGGAAAGCATTTGCCATACATGGCTGTTAATAAGTCATCTTAATTTTTTCTAAATTTCAAAATAACCTATGAATATAGATATGTTATCTGTATTTTGTCTTAATTTTGATAGAAGTAGAATTTTAAAAAAATCTTCAAAATTGTTTTATTACACAGAACAATTTTTACTTTAAAATACGCAAAATGTTTTAAACAATATAGATCGAAAAGACACGGATATATAAGTTCTAACAAAATACGTACCATATTTAAATCCTATTGAATACTGACGAAAGATATATATAGCGTGACCTTTCTCTGTGAATAACATAATAAGGGGTAATTAGCGAGCAATTTTGGTTGCAGAAATGATAATTAATTCCTGCGATTTAGGAACAATCATAATCGGCATTCTGTAGCCGTACTGGTGTACAGTTAAAGTGGAATTCGGCAAGTGGTAAGTGGTTTTTATTTATTTTACATGGTTGTAGGGATACATGCGACCCCCGATATTACGTTTGTGAAAGGTACCCTGAAACCGAAGTTTAGTCAGTCATTGGGTCTTCCCTAACTTTCCTCGCCCAAGGACTTACTTGCTCAAACAAAACCTAGGTAAAGAGTTTTTTTCACTTATGAACCGATTAAATTGCTAGTAAAGACATCATTAGAAGAATTTAGAGTTCGAAACAAGGAAAGATAATTTTTAGTACTGGGTTTTTCAATCGTGTGATACATCATGATGGTATACATTGAATCTACATTTTTACAAACATATATAATTTCATTAAAACGAAATTTGCCAGAATTGCTAAAGAAATCTCCGGCAATTCGACATACGGTCCGAGAACTGGCTATGATGACTTACTTGAACAATAGAGGGGCGTTACAAGAGCTCTATAATGACAATATATATGATAATGGTTTTTTTACACTACCTCTCTTGAAATCTATGTAGTGCATACATTCATACTCTCTAGGAAATGCATCTGAACAGTTGTTTATGAACATTTGCAGGCATTTATATTCAAGAATCTTATTGAAAATCTCTTGATTTAATGTGCTTCATGTTGATCTAAAGTAGCATTGCATTAATACCTTCAGGTCTCTTAGAATAGAATGCATACCATGGATACGTGGATAGTTTCCAAATAAAACTGTCCAGAATAGTATTTAAGAATGGATTTTCTGTTATATTTAGAGATATTTCTTATGTGTACGCTGGTTAAAACTGTGAAATCTTTGTATGCGACAGCGCCTTAAAAAAGGTTTTCGTGCTTCAAATAATAAACATTAAATTCTGAAAAATACGATAGTACCTTAAATCAAGATTTTCTCTAAGTGCGTTTTGACGACGAGCGTCAGGTTATACACCCTCTGATTTTTCAAAGCAGCCAATCAGAATTGGGTATTTTGCACAGTTATGGTAGAATTTTAGTTATATTGAGAGAAATGGCTTATGTATCCTCATAAATCTTCTGCGACTTTAAACTTTAAGAATCCAGTGTTGAATTTATCTATTATCTATTTTATTTGGAAAACGTTTGTAACTTCATTTTCCATTTAACTTTAGATTTTTTTGTCACATTCAGCTCTTCATGCAAAGGTAACGAAAAAAAGGTACTTTATTTATTTTCAAAACGTGGAACTCGAACTATATCTTTCCAGGTAAACTGTTTTGTAACTAATACCCCCCAGATGCCGCCAAAAGAACATAAAAGTACAATGTCAATTCACTGCACACAGATTCACTCTTTTGAAAACAAGTCGAGTTATGTTAACGTTAACGAATGATGGGTTTCTTTAGGAGGTTCTTTAGGAGGCGAAGACTACTTGACTGTCTACGCTCTGTATACGTATCTCTGATAACTTGTGCTTGTAAGTTCAGATGTTTTAATAAATCAGTCAATGTTAATGCTTATTTCTTTCAGATAAGATGACTCTTTCAAGATCGTGGTTTAGCCGAGGTTTGGACCAAGACTGGGTTGACAGAGCCAATGGATTTTGGTCCGTGTTGCTTCTTTCCGTGTGCTCACTGGGCGCCTTTCTTGCTCGCTACATAACTCAACCAATCAGCTGCGTATGTCCAGCCCAGTTCGAACAGTCGCAGGTCCAATACGCACTGGACACATGCTTCATGAAGGAAGAATTCGATAGGCCCGTTGCTGACGATATTCCAAGAAGAAATGCCCAGCAGGATCTGGTTGAATCTCACCATCTCTGGATTCCTTTGATGCTTTTTATTCAAGCACTTTGTTTCAAAATACCCAACATCATCTGGAATGCATGCAAACGTAATCTATCCATCAATCTCGATGCAACAGTTTCCTCACTTCAGCAGTCACAGCTGATGAATACAGAATCCAGAAATCCAACGTTCCAGGCAGCTGCACGAGTTGTTGATAGTTTACTGAAAAGAAACAGCTTCTTTTTGGGAGTCACGTATCTCGTTACCAAGCTACTGTTCCTTATCAATCTTCTAGGGCAATTTGTATTCATAACTGTTTATTTCAGAAATGAACTCCTTGTCAAAGTTGGACGTTACATAGAGCACGATCTTGATTCTTTTGTCAAGCCTCTCCTTACAAAAATTGCATTTTGTTCTTACAAAATCAGAAGAATGGCAAGAGTTGAGGAATATACCCATCAATGCGTGTTTCCAATCACCGAGGTATATGAGAAGATGTATGTTTTCCTTTGGTACTGGATCTTCTTTGTCGGAGTGGCCACTTTCTTTAATCTGCTCCTGTGGGCAGGATATCTCTTCATCCCATTCCTTAGGGACAGCAGGATCTCTACCTACATCAACGCTACTCCCGGACCACCCAAAGACTCTTCCTCCATCAGTCGTTTCATCAGCAGCTCCCTGGGTTTGGACGGTGCCTTCCTCATGTCCATGATATCCCAGAATTCCAGTGAGATGGTGGCAGCCAATCTGAGCCAGGAGATGTATGAGGTCTTTCTTCAGAAGAATAGACCGACGCCATTTTCACAACCGGAAACCTCAACGTGCGGATCTGCAGGTTTAGATCCGGGGTCAGAGACTGTTGCTATGACCACCATGGAAGATAACTCAGAAATGGATGAGAAAGCTCCAATTGTTTAAATATTAATGAATTAGTTAAATTGCATGGCTTCTTTGTTTGATCCCTTAAATCTACTTTTCTCTCCTGGGATAGATAAACAGATGTATATGTTTTAATTTGTATCTATTATCAAACATATTTTCAATACCATGGAAGAATTGATTTTAGAGATAGATTCACACACCTATTGCTTACTTATCTTGTATCAGTAATTTTATAGAAATCGATGGTCGTCTGTGCGGTTAACATTTTGCTGAGAAAACTTTGAGAGTTCTCCAAATAGAAGACATTTCAGATTAATTTACTTTAATTTGTACTATACATCACTCTTACTCCAACATCGGGTTTCATATTTTGATACACTTTAGATCAGTGGCATCAGGTTTGATCGAGTTCCAAAGAAATAAATTTCGAAATATTTTCGCTACCGGAATACTAACCCGATTCGTTGGAGGGTTTCTAAAAAAACTGAGACCTTCCTAAAGCACATCAAGCCAATCACAAGGTGTTAAACACATTCTTAAAGTATCAATGGCGCTGACAAAATACGAACATGTTAAATCAGCGCATATGGATCCGCCTTCGCTCCTTCCTAATACCCTTGATCCAGCAACAGCAGCACAACCCGGATGAAAAATCCGTTGAGTTCAATATAGCAGCTTAAAGCTCCTTATTTAACGATATTTCATTGGCTGAAAATATAACAGGTGAGCATATCCACGAATATCAAGCCGCCAGACATACGATGAGGGTATAGGAAGGAGCGAGAGCGGATTCATATACAGCTGCATATCAACAGTTTGTTCACATAGTACTGTATCTTAGCGCAAATATCATGAAATTTGGGTTTGGGTCGAACGTCAATAAAACATCAGCAGAACTGACAAAGGATCTCCAATTGGCAATGTATAAAATAGCCATTTCCTAACTTATTCTGGGATCTTCTAGTCTCTCGTGCAAAAATTCGAATTTTTGCGTGATTAAAAAGACAGAAGGGGTCACAATTTGAAATTCCGATTTCCTTAAATTTCGATTAAAATATTCCAGTTTGACTCTCTTAGAAAACAATCAGCAAAATCATATTGACTTGATGCAAACGAAAAAATCATAACTTGTTTTTAAAGCTGTTGATCACTTTTAAAGGATTTTGTAGGGGAAAATAAAATTTACTGTTTTCGAAATATTGACCCCTGGTCACTTCAATGATTTGCCAAAAACTAATAAGGTTAATTGATGTGTATGGCAAACGCTTGCGTTAAGGTGCAATGGATCTTCACTACTGAAAATTCTAAATTATCCGTTTCTTTTTAGCAATGCTTCGATGCTTCAAACATATGCAAATTTACATGATATTTGCACTACGATGCGCAGGTATATGAACAAACTTTTGGTATGCAGCTGTACGTTGATTTAGCATGATGAAACATAATTCAGGTAAATCATTTCACGATATGTTCTTGATAATCATCAAATGCCAAAATTATGACACGTACTTATTTAAATGATTTCGAGGAAAGGTACATTCGGAAGTCGAAATTATTCGTCCCATTTATAGGTAATTATTTTATATAACCTATTTAACACTAATTACTTACTAACATAGTTACTGTTTACCATACTACTGCACCCGTTTCCAAAATTAGATCTGAGTCACTGGTTCTGTTCGGTTGGTCTGCTTTTGCTGGATGCGAGTCGTCTCATTGGCTGGTTAGATAGCTGGCGTAACGAGGCTTTTGGCTGGAAAGAGATGAAATGTCATTTTCGCCAATTTTTTGTCAGACAATAAATTCATTTGAATTGTTTGGTTCTTATCTGTTGATTTTGAAAAGAAATTGAAAACACATTGAAAGTACTAAAGATGTGTCATTAATCTGATCATGCTTTAACTTTCAAGTATTCCACTAGAATCGCCATTGTTTTTAAATATAATATATTGGCCGCCTCATCTTTGTAAATGTATACTGTTAAAATACCTAGGTTTGTCAAAGTTTACATGCTGCATGTAATAATGTGAAATACTGATTTTCTGTTTCATGAAATAAAATAAAGTTGCATTCATGTAGAAGCAAAGCTAAAATCAATGTTGAATGTAATCAAACGTTCTGTTTCCTGGTACACCTACAAATCCCTGCTGATTGTATCAACATTAATACTGTCAGGGGTAATGCACCAGTGAATTTATTTCGAAATATTTTTTGTATAAATTGTTTAACAATAAATTCAAAATAATGTTTGTAGAAATTGTTTAACATTATTATTTCGAAATAAATTCACTGCTGTATTATTATTGTTAAACAATTTCTACAAGAATTATTTCGAAATCAATTCACTGCTGCATTACTCCCTGACAGGCATGATAGCAATTACATACTTAAACAAGTCACACGTTTAATTTTTGGTCTAAAAAGTGTCAAATGAAGCTGCTTATAATAAGTTATAGAAGTTGTAATTATCTCCATGCTTTAAAAGCATTATTTATTAAATGATCGTTACAATCATTACAAGTATCTAAATAAACAAGATCAAACTTGCATAATAAATATTGTAAAATATATGCATGCTTTTGTTACATACAGACAAATGCCTGTAAGAAGAGATAACTCTTTCCTCTTAGTCTTCTTTTCATTTAAATCTAAAAGTATAGACTCTGGAGAAATTATCGTTTACTTATAAAAGAAATATGTTTTCATTAAACCAAAATAGCATTCCCTACCATATATAAATTATTTGATTTATTTAAATGCGTTTGTTGACACACTGTTATTAAAAAACTTCATAAGGCCATTTCTTTATACGATCGGCTGCGAAGGTGACGTCGTTGTGCCTATTTAAGACGTGGATCGTGATTGCTTTCAATCAATGCCCTTTCTTTTGCTTTTGAAAGGTCATACCCTCTCTTACAGGGCATACAGGTCGACTGTACTAACATAATAAAATTTTTTTGATCTATATTAAGTGACATTGCTTACAACATAATACAAACATTTATCAATTAAGGATGCAAATGTACTTTGTTTGCATACATACGTACACACTCCCACCTCCTAATGGGACAACCTCCTAAACACAGTTGGCAGCATAACGTTCTCCACGGCGTCGGTATACACGTGCTCGTCCATCACTTCGTCGAAGCAGAAAACGGGATTCATCAGTGAAGAGAACGGTTCTCCACCTTGCACGTGCCCATCTCATCCTCTGTTGACACCACTGGAGACGTTCCGCCAGATGACTTTGCGTTAAAACGGGACGTCGAACCAGTCGTCGTGGAAAAAGTCCAGCCTCTCTTAGCCTGTTGCGTACCGTTTGGTCGGAAATTCGACGCAGGCCTGGTATCTGCGTTGTTGTTGACGTTGCTGTCCTGGTGTGTTCCCGAAGGTGGAGCAGTCGGATGTACCGATCTTGGGCCCGAGTAGTCACCCTTGGTCTGCCTGACCTTGGCCTATCATCAACGCTGTTTCGGGTGTTGAAACGGGTCCACAATGAAGAGATGGTCTGTCTGGACACGCCAAAGTGTGTTGCAACATCTCGCTGCGTCGCTCCTGCTTGCAGTCTGTCAATAGCGTTGCTGCGTTGTGCTCTGTTCAGTCTTTGCATTCTTCAGGTCGCTACCAATGTTGTGTAGTCTGAATGAACAGCGGCTGATATGGCTTTTCATACCTTTAAAGCAGACGTGTCTGCATGTAAACCTTCATGATCCCATGCTGCACGTGCTTTGGCAGAAAAATGCATTTGGACGAATCGCTCGTTTTCGTCCCTGAACACAACGTAAACTTTTTGGGCCATTGTTTTTGGTAAATTTACCCGTTTCGAAAAAATTAATTTCGCATGAATGTCAAGTTTCTTTTTTTGAAGTGTTTATATATGAAGATGTTAATGGAACATGTTGGAGTAATGTTGGCTATGTGTCATTTTTTGTCTTTGAAAGAGCTGTTAATTTTTGTGGTTGATCTAAATTTAGTGATATTGCTTACGGCATATTTAAAATTCTTATGGTGAACATAAGGATTTCGAAACAAAGCACATTGTTTATGTTCATTTATCAACCTACGAAGAAATGGAAAGACGGGTTGATGAGGACAAGATTACAACTTCTATATTGTGAAATTCACGACGATTCGGAATATATGCTTACACCTTAATCAGCCTTTGCTATCCCTTTTTAAAATTCCCTACATACCATTTGATTAATATTAAGCACTAAGCATGTACTACGAAACGTTTGAACATCACGATAATGAAGTTGTTATCCCTAAAACCTTGTCGTAATTATATCACTTCAAAGACTTGATCAGTATTTGTTTGATAGAATGAATAGTGACGTTATACAAGGAACGCTACATGGTTTTCATAAACCGAGGGGTTTTGATACGTTCCAAAATAATATGGGTACTGATTAATTAAATTCAAATAAAGTGAATTGGCATACATATTTATCTTCAAATGCCCAAAAAATGACGATTGACATTAATTTTTTATTAGCAACAAACTTCGAACAAATACCAATTTCATCGTTTGAAGAAGGGTGAAACATGTTTGTTTTGCGCTTGACAATAACTGGTCATAAATATGTTGATATTATTCAGTTAATTACCATGGCATACTCTGAAATGACCCTATAATTGGCACCATTAGCATTCCAGAGAGTAGGTACTCGCTATTCAGATGTCGAAAGTTAACACAACTTGTGGTGAGATAATTTTCGTTTCTTTCTTTTTACTAAAGTATATGCTATGAACTAGGGTTTCTCACACATATATATTTATAAACTTTTATGAATTTATTCATTAACCCTTGGATCAATAGAGAACAAGTTATATGGATTTACAACTTCTTTATTGCAGAATTGCGACGTTTCAGTGTAGATACTAACGCCGTTATTCAGCAAGTGATATTGGACATGATTTGATAGGTAATAGCCTTAATCACGGTTCATGGAAGGATTAAACCGATAAATTTTGTTAGATTCCATAAGCTTTCTATTTTTGTAGTCTCAGACATTGGAAGGATTAAACCGATAAATTTTGATAGATTCCATTCCAAAATTAGAAAGCTTTTGGAATAAATATTGATAGATTCTATCAAAATTTATCGGTTTAATGCTGAGACTACAAAATTAGAAAGCTCTTGGAATCTTTCAAAATTTATCGGTTTAATCCTTCCATGAACCGTGATCAAGGCTATTACCTATCAAATCTTCGACCTGATCAACCACTGCAAGAAAAGGTGGGGTTTCCTCATGCATTATACGGCATTAAACCCTAAGAGTTTAATGCAATTTCCTCAGGAGGAAACCCTAGGCGTTTAATGACATTTCATCAGCATTAACCAGGGAATTTCCTCAGCGAAGGAAATGCCATGAAACTTAATTAAACTAGAGGAAACTGCAGGAAATGTTTGTGTTTGTGTCAAGTTGAAAATTATTATTTGCATTGATTATGTGTTGAAGAAATGTTTAGTAGAGATAACATGAAATAATAAGTTATGTCCTGTTAGAGAATTTTGGTGTATCTTTGTTGTACAAATGAAAAAAAAAGATACTTAAACACTCTGAATAAATATTTATATATAAAAATGTTTATTAAATTACATAGATAGTGATAAGACGCATTAATTGAATTTTATATTCTAACCATATGCTCTACTAAGTGAAATGGACATTAATAAAAATTAAAGGGTTTGTACTGGTGTATTAAAGGGATAAATGGTACCTTTCATTCATAGGCATAATCTATACGTTACAACGTAGAAATATGATTTTAGTTTTTAGTTCAATTCATTGATGTGATTGTTATTGGAGACATTGCGTAGCGCGGTGACAAAGCTTAGTAAATGCTCATGTCTGTGACTGAAGACTACATTCAAAATATGTTCTACAAATGAAATGCAAATAAACCGTATATACATAATTTATACTATCAAAGCAAGTATACTGATAGTTCAGCTGCAAAATAAACATATGAAACGTACCTTTTTCAGAGAATGTATCCATACAAACACAAATATCCAAATCCTGTTATAGGTAAGAACACATATTCAACTATTATGACTGATCATTGAAAGCACAAGTGGACGGCAGAAAGTTTAACCTACCACGACCAAATTTTTTCACATTATGACAAATCATGAACAAATTCTATGACTGTCTAATGCTTACTAAAGTTCATTGGTTATTATTTAGCCCCTGAGATCTCATTGGACAACTTGTTAATGTTGAGTTACTTTTTGTTTTTATAAAGCAGTCACGTGACGCGCCATCCTAATGACATAGAGATTTAGAGGGGGTCACCTCTCTGCACCTGCATGTGTTTATACAGCGTCCTTGACATCTATCTAACGAGTGGTCACCGTATGGCACGTAATTGGTCTGAGTGACTTGTCTGAATGGAAACAGACACTAACAAAACAAATACCGTCTCTGTGAAAACAATGCTTTATTTCTGTATAGAATATATGTAGTGAAAATAAAATTAATATTTACAGTTCATAGATGTATAATTGTTTTCAACGACATTTGTTTGCAGTTTAATTTTGTACAGACTATTACAGTTTACCTATGATCCATGATCATTTGTGTGTATCATTGCTATCATTGATATTCTTTTGAATCACCTATTAGTGAAAGAAAGGGGTTTTGGCGCTGATTTAATAGGGACTGCGTCTGTGCATGTCTTCATTTTTGTCGGCATGACTGGTGTTTTCCGGCTTGCAGGAACCTATACAAATAATTGGTAAAGCTTGTTTTAAACAAATAGACGCTTAAACCCCAACCCAACAACAACGAACAAAGTTTAGATGTAAACAGTTTATCGTTTACGCGAAATAAATACAAGCAATAATCACCCTTAAAATAATCAAGTAATGAGGCAAAGAAACAAGGTGACAGTTATCTTGAAAATGTATACCTAAGTATATTTCACTTTTTGTGAATCTTGTACAGATTCCTAAAGTGATTCGGTTCATTACCGGGAAAGCAACATTTCTGATGTTTAAACTAACAGACCAGGGGATTATACTGGCCAACTGCATCTTGCGAACAATAGAGGTAATTGGTGAGTTAAAATCGAAAAGTCAATCAGTGAGTAGTCAGTGCCTTCAGTCAGGGTGAGCGAAAATTCGTATATATTCATTTCTGCATTATAACCAAACGTTTTAATCCATTAAAACAACGTAAGTTACCTTTGGTGAAACTTCAAAGGGTTTTGACTGTAATGACAAATGTTGCTTTCATTGTAAGACGCAAGAGATTCAAAGATCAATCAATTACTACTATTGCTAGTAAAAATTGATATCTATCTGGAATCTAGATAAGATATCACAGACATTGTATTTAAAGCAAATTAAAGCACTATTTCATAACAATCAGTAAGAAGGGATTAATGTAAAATTTTAAAGATAATTGTGCTCTGTGTGTATGGACTTGTCTGCCGACAAAAATTGTGCTCTATCAAAAGTGTAGGGGAAATACGTCATTACAACTCTATACAGAAAATCAAAATTTCTTACTACGGACGCTTCTCAACTTGTGCTTGAAATGTGTCTTTCACGGCTAGCATTGAACTCACTACCTATAAGAAGTTGATATGTATAGCGACAATGATTCCATAATAACAATTCATAGATAATATCTACCGCTTCTATAATCATCTGTCAAAGTTTGGTGCCTAATAAAAATATTAATTAGCAACACATTTTCCTATTCAAAATAACAATGCATAATAAATTAGATAATAAAGTTAGGGATGTGATTCAAATGTAATTGTTTATAACAATTATGATAATTTCAATTATTTACATATTGATAAAATACTTATCAAAAGTTAAAGTTATCCCTTACTTATTATTGTCCAAAATATAGATAGAAGATATATTTCATGTTATACGATATCATGGGAATAGGTTGCCAGAAATATGTCTATATTTTGAAAAAAGCATGTCACATGACATTATTTTAGATTAAATTTTGAAACTTGGCATAAACAAATAGAGGCCAAAAGAGCATTGAAGATTGATACATAATTACTCTTACCTGACCTATCTGAGGCGTAGAAGACAGCTTTCATCTTTGTATTATTTCTTGGAGCAAAACTAGTGAGCAGTGGTATACGGGACACATCAAAACAGCATGTGGTCACGATGATATTCAAAGTGAGTGAAGGATTTTAATACGTTTAATTGTTTTCATAACTATTATCATGAGTGGCCTCGTTAACCTTAATCCTCAAATCTCCATCGTCAAACAACAGGAAATGTTAATACCGGGACAGTTTTACAAACGTCTTTCTCAGGTTGTTGCTATAAAGATTTTGATTATATGCTTCTCTGTAGATCACACATATTATTTTTTTCTTATTGGCATCTACATTTAAATGAAATATATACTACATACTTCTTCCTTTCCATATTCCCCACTCTTTTAGACAAAAGGAACACACTGTGGATAACATAGTGGAATTTTATACTTGATAATTTATTTATTGTTTTTCGCAGAATATGTTGTAATGTTCAATAAATAATTCAATTTGCAGTTACTATTTACAAAGAATAAACTTTTTACACCAGTTAATAAGTAAAAGTAACATCGTTCCAAAGCACAACTCATATCAATTAACTTTAAGCATCAGCCAGTCATTAGGCATCCCCTACAACTTTATGATAATGTTGATATCGCTCTTGCATTTGATTACAAAGACGTTGTTTACTGTTCAATTTATGAAACAATAAATAAAACCAAATCGAAAAATCTGTGTCATTTCTTAACTGCTTACACAATGAGGTAATTTTGCTGACGTTGTTATGTTAATCTTTATGTGAATGGGAAAGTCAATTTAGAAAAGGAGTTAAATAACCAAAGGGATGTAAATAATCAAAATTTCACCGAATATTTCCGATCTCTTGGTAAAGCAAAATCTTACTTACTTACTTAAGTTGAGAGTTTTACGAGCGCTTTCAAGCGATAGCTGATGTCACGCTCGGGCCGCAGCCTTTATAAATAATAATAATAATAAGAGCCTAAAGTTTTGATAAAAAAGTGGGGGGTATTTTTGGAAGCCTGATCTGGGGGGGAATACTTTTTTAAATTATTAGAAATTTGGAATGTTTGGTATGCCTAGGTTAAGGGAGTTGAGAGGGGAGGGAGAGGGGGGGGGGGGTGTGTGGAGATGTGGTATATTGTGTTGTGATTTTTACACGGGCCTCCCGTATCTAAAACTAAAGCAAAATGAATAGCGCTGATTATATAAATCAGCAGTGGAGATGGGCTCTGGCACTAAACAGGTTGAGATGCATACAGATTGGTCGCTGACACTAATTGGCATATCTCCTTTGATTAGGTGACCATAAAGCACAGAAAAAGTCAATTGTCGTAAACTAATTACCTTGGCGTCTCAATGTCTGAATGAAGGTAGGACTTGTTGTCTGTAAGAACTGTCGCTTTCCGATTGACTTTAATCATTATTATTACTAAAAGAAAAAATACTGCCTGATATTTTCAAACTCTCAACTCAAGCAAGCAAGCTAATATTGTTGCCTTAGAATGATCTTTGATATGATTTGATGCAAACTTATTTTTATTCAACAAACTGACTATCGATTGATATAGAAGTGTTATATTAATACCTTTCCAGTTATGTATTCAATACATATATCATTGAAATAAATATAATCAGATAGCAAGGGAAAAAATCCTATGTATTCAACGAAATGAATTATTTGCGTGCAATGAGTTTTAATTTGATGTAAGTCCGATACAAGAGACAATTGAACATTCTTAGTAAATGTAAACCTCTTCAAGATATTTGCTACCAGGAATGGTCCATGTCAATTAATAATTCATGGTATCTAGAACACTACTCTTGTCATAAATCTTTGTTAGAACCCGAGTTTTATATCATGAATTTAGAAGATAAATCTTTAAAACGGGCACTATGTAAATTTAGAATTAGTTTACATGATTTTAGAATCAATTCCCTACGACACAAAAATGGTGTATTGATAGATAATAAGATAAGTTTTTGCAGAAATTGTAACTCGGGCCATATTGAAGATGAATTTCATGTATTGTTTGTATGTTCAATGTATTCCCATTTAAGAAGCAGATATTTATCTTTTGTATCACTACCAGTTAGAGATAAACAACTTTTGTCCCATCTGCTAAATTCTAAAAATACTGATGTTATTAAATCTCTCGCAATCTATTTAAAACATGTATTCCTTGTAAGAAATGTCACCGCCACATGTACCACTTAATACTTCAACTGTACTTGTACTATAGGCCTTTAGGCCTGAAATACTGAATAAACAAATCTGAATCTGAATCTATAAACTTCATTTCTTATGTTTGAATTGTATGGACGAAACAATGTAATGTAATGACCCGATGCATTAATTTTTGAATGAACACATTCATTGAAATAAGCTACCTTTTTAATATTCACGATTATTCAATATTGATTCCTAGAGTGACTTGGTAACATCAGTTTCTTTAGGTGGTACAGTATACAGACTAATTAATACTTTCATTCTCACAACGTTCTTCATTTTTAATGAAATCATTGGCATACTATGGTGGGGAAAAGATGCTCTTTTGTATATGTAACTTCTGATTTTAATCTCGTTAATGTTTGTGTGTCAGGCACGTCTGCTTAGCGCCTGTCACTTCTATTGGTGACTCCCTCCCACACGCACCTGTATCCTGCCCAACAAGTTTATTGTCAAGTTGAGATCAGAGAGACATCCTTGATTGTCGGCTAGACTAGTTAACGAACTGTTAATTACCATGGAGCATAAATGTGCACCTACTTTCTCACAGTTCAAACAGAGACCTGGAAAGCTTATCGGTAAGACCTCAACGAAAAGGTAAGCTGTAATATTAGATTATATATATAAGACCCTTTCAAATGTGATGAAACCTTTATGAATGTCTGACAGTCACCAATAACCATGGGATGCGACAGCGGAAGGAAAAAGGAATAATGACTTATTAAAAGAAATATAAAATATCTTTGAAAATGTTATGAAATCTGTTGTTGAATGATCCAAACATTTACTTAGTTTACTGTTAGCACATCGTAGAGTTTAAGTATTTTTAATGAAAGTTTTCTTACATTTGATATCATTTAATAACCCGAAGGTGACTCAGGAAAATAATAACTCCCTCATTTCACTATATATTTAAAAGAATTGATATACGTTAGTAAACAATTTGTTACTTTTACAAACCTATCATCTGTGAATATATTGTTCTAAGAGAAGCGTCATCATCGTCGATTGAGGTTAACAAATAACAAATAAATATGTTTTTGGACATTTTAATTTAACCGTTTGGTTCAAGTATGATGTGCTTGTGGTTCTATGTCTAATAAATTGACCTCCGAAATGAATGTTGTTAATAAAATAACGAATTGCTAAACATACTAAGCTTGTTAAATAAATTGTAAACTCGTTTCATTGGCTATATCTATATTATAGTTCTCATTCGACTTCACAATGAAAATCGCATTCTTGATTAAACCAATAAGGGTCACATGTTATAATCCGATATTACAGGGAAAATAGACATGGGCATAGCGGGAATAATTTCTGTGTCTCACAGACCGCTGAATAACAATAAAAGCATCCCGTCAGACGCTTCTGCCTAGTGAATGTCACCCTTACCCCCCTCCCCCCCCACTCCCTCCTGCTCCATTATCCACACTAATTGCGTCCAGTTAATTACCAATTTGAGATCAAAGAGGCATCATTGATTGCCGGCTAGTCCGATTAACAAAATGTATATTGTATGGGCTATTCTATTCGCTGAAAGCAGAAAAGGATATTAATAAACGAAATTATTGAAATAATTTTTTTTAAAACAGTGTAAATAAGGATAAAGTATACTTGTTTTTTAATGCAGGAGTAATATGGATGCAGTGACTGTTAACAACAAAAACATTGTAATATTCATCTTACTATAATGTTATCTGATACATTACTTAACTTTTGATACGCATTTTCTTGACCAGTCTGCACTGTGCATTTGAGCGTCCTTTTTATAAACAATTGGCCAGCGAAGACTGGTATGTTTTGAATCACAACAAATAGTCGAAGGCTTAAAATGAATTTTTGTAAGGAAAATTGGAAGACGCTTTCGGATGATACGCTATTATGTACTGAATCGAATATCTAACAGAAAATAAGTATTTGTACTTAGTTAACGGGAGTATAGACAGACAGACAGACAAATATTTGATTAAAGTCTCACCTCTTTGCATTAAAAACATTAATACAGGTAAACAAACATAGATTAAGAGCCACCCATTGAGGGTTATGAGAGACTAAAACAAACCAAAAATAATCATGGGCTACATACGATAAAGCGTAAAACATGTTACAAGGTACCATATATTAAACTCTATATAAAACAAAGGATATACTGTGTCTTAACACATTACTGACTAACAATACGTTTATGATAGGTACATGTATCTCGAGATTGCAAAATATACTGTAAAAATTGGTCTTATTATTATATTTGTTTGGTTATTCTTAGTTGTTTTGTTTATCTTTACATTATTATTAATCATTCCGCGACCATTTGACTCAACCTCATAGTGTAGTGGTTTGCGTGCGTCAGACACCGAGAGTTATGCCATGCTATGCAAAATTAAAACTTATAAATAAATAACTATTAAAACTATGTTTTTAAGGCTTCAATCTTTTACTTAAAATCCCCTTTACGTCTTATCTTTTTATCAACTTGTATTTCAAATCATTGCATATATTCTGCTATTTATTATCTATTTATCTATAACTTGTATACAGTATATATGTGTTATTTTTTCGTACAGTGTGTCATAAGCCAAAATTTGGCTGGTTGTTAAAAGACTTACGTCATATTATATAATGTTTTATCAAAGTGCTTGATTGACTTGTCACACTTAGATAAACTATTTCTGTCTGTCTGTCTATGCCAGCCGAAGTTAACATGCTCGTGGCCCGGCGGGGGAAAACCTACTGTCTATCTCTCACTATGTCTCTATTTCCCTCTTTCCCTTATCCTTTCCGTTCTCCCTGATCAGTCCACTCTCTTTTGGATGGATGCTTGTCATCCGCGTCTTTTGATAATTGAAATATTGTTCAAAACACGTTATACCCCAACCCACTCACTCTTTTCATCCACCAAACGACTGTAGTGATGAATCTGATAGTATTATTCAGATACAGTTATACATATTGGCACTTGGTATATTTTTCTCGGCTTGTTTTGATTAACGTACTATATGTCATTCAAAGGTCATGTTTGACCTCCTCCTTTCGACTTCCTTTTCATATTTGTAAATTAATTGACCGTGACTTACCCCAACAACTGCCCCTTGCAAAATGGCAGCATCAGTAGGCAACATTTTTTCTGACTAGATAATTTACAAAACAAAACATTCTGTGAATACTCAGTGTTATTTGAAAAAAGTTACAAGTCGTTTATTTTAATCAGAATATAAATTGTAAACAGTATCCATTAAATACACATTTGCCCATCGTTTAATGGGAACTACTTATATCAAATGTATAATAACTAATGATTACGCCAACACCAAATACCGACATAAACTAGAATGAATCTTAAGTATGAGTTTTTGTATACAGTTCAACACAGTTTAGAAAAAGTATTATGTAAACATGTCTTAGGTCATAATTACGTCCCATACAACGCCCATACCAAAAGGTAAACTGAAACTAGACGTCTTGAGAATAGTTTCTGAGCTATTATACCATCTATACAATCGGTGATATACCGAAATCCAATGGCGAATAGATAATACTTATTTGTACTTGATCTGTAAAATAGAGATTCAGGTTCAAACTTTAATGTTCATTATAATAAATACGTCACAATATTTACGATGGCATGATACACGAGACAGTACAGGTTTAAGATTGCTGTCAATTTGATGTCTTTATACATAATTAAAGGAGCCAGACTGAATATATCAATATGCCTCCTTAGAGGTACAGCAACAAGATAATATTGTGCCATGTCCTTCAGAATGCGTATCTGCATCAAAAGAAGACCCTTGCATATAAATAGCAGGGTAGTCGTGTCACTTTATCATAATACACACCCTGATATACATAACGACCACAAATACACATCATTGCTCCCACTGTAATTGCTGGTAATTAAGTAAGAGAATCACTTGGTGCAAAATACAGAACTGGTATTGAATTAAAGTGATATTCAACAAATGTCTTTATTCAATTTGCATGTAGTTTGTATATTGTCAGATATAATGTGTGTAAGAAAGGCTACTTTGAAAGATTATTCCCAAAGAAAAATGCAGGTAATGATAAGTCATATCTGATTCGTGTTAAGAAAGAATATTATATTACGTGTTATTAGTGCATATTAGTTTAAATTTATTATTATTATTTGTTTACCTTCTACATATTCCTTTTTGTAAACATGTTGTGACTGTAATAGTTGTATATTCAATGATCATACATAAACAAGTTGCAACGTTTCAATCATCATTTTGTTATGTTAAGCGGAATCAACACATGGTTTTGTATCCAATATTTATACTTTTGTAAACTATTGGACTGACTGATGTAACAGTTTTTGCAAGTCATGTCAAATAGATGTCTAGATACTAATTTTGACGCTCACGTCAGTGATTTAACTACAGTTGACAAAACATTTGATAAGACGGTTTTTTGAAGATCTAATTGTATAATAAATCCAAAATAATATATAACTCGGCCAACTTGAAATATATTTTATATACACATTTTGATTTGTAATTAACATTTTAGGTTATCGAGCAAATTGTCAAGTCAATAATCATATTTCGTTTAATCTGCAACATCAATGCTTTATGATAGTGTGGAGTCAGATTCACTACGTTATCTAAAATTTTCCAAAGTTCCCCCTTTCCTGCCACGAGTTTGAATAAGTTAAGACTTCTGTTGTTCTACATTTAACCTTTGAATTTTGTTCTTTTGTCATACTTGCACTAGTAATTGTGATGAAAATGTTTGACAATGCCATTCAAACTCATGATATTAACGTCAAGTTACATATCTTTGAAGTTGTAAATCAATAATACCTTTTGCATATTGTTTTTGTAGAAGTAAAGAATGTTTTTAAGAATTTTCAATAATTTCCTCTAGTTTCATATAGTTTAATATAATTTCCAAGAGTATCCTTCGTTTGGAAACTAGGCGTATACTCTGCATGAAATTATAGGAAACTGCCAGTTTCCTCTCGTATACTGTAGCTGAAATTCGGCATTTCCTTCTCATGAAACCTCATTAAACTACTCTATTTTCTCCAGTGAACCTTGTGAACCTTATCAATATAATTTAATTAACTCTTTGTACTTCAACCTACTTCAACCTACAGCATATGACTTACCTTAACAGCTTTTTTCAATTCTTTTCAAACTTTCACTTCTCTTTGTTCACAGGAAGACTTAAAAATAAAAAAATAAACTGAATTAAAATGGACACAACTTAGCTTGCAAGTCATATGATAAGAATGATATGAAAGTTGCTACAATAAACATTTAAAGTTACTATCATCTTTTGTCTCTCTTCCCCATTCAACCCTAAACTTTCCCATGATGCTTACATATGGTATCCCCCCCCCCCCTTTGAAGGCCTTTCTACTTATTATAATATATTTTGTAGAGTTGTGTACAATTTATTTATTTCAACAGCTATGACACATTCCTTTACAACATCATGTTAGCACATAGGTTATTGCCGCCCTTCCATGGGACCCTGTAAAAGTCACTAATCCATCATAAAATCTGGTACAAAAGTAATTTTTTTTTTTTTTTTTTTTTTATTTGCATACAAAAGTAATGCTTACAAAGTTGTTTTTGGCTTGAGCAACGTGTTTCTGTCCCTCCAGAACCATCTCAAACATGTGCTTGTATTCCTTGATATGTTCTGAAACAATGCCATCATTTCACAATCAGAGTTTTCAATTCAATTCAATGTTTATTCGGTATAGAGGCCATAGGCCCACGTACAAAATTGATCAAAATTAATTACAATAGTGTGACAAAATGGTTTGGTATACAATTCAAACACATCTTAACCTTAAAGCTTCTTTAACAAACTTTGCTAAGTTAATAAGAATATATACTTTATGACAACTTAATAATACACTAAATTTATAGATAGAAGGATTTTTCCAGAAATAATCAGGAATATATTTATCGCTACAAAGTAACACATAATGGTTTTTCTTCAATATATCCATTCACACATGATCTACAAAATCTTTCGTTCCTAACAATACCACAACGTCCATAAACATTGAATTAATCAGAGAATTAATTGAATTCAATCTTATCATTTACACGTGTACATGCATCTACTTGTATTATAGAAATTGGATAACAAAGCACCTAGTTAATCTTGTGAAATCTTTTGCATTGACTTCTTGGATAATGTGTATTCTAATTTGGTTTTGGTGACCTTGTGGCCCCTTATTTTACTATATATAAGTGAGTTAAATGCAGATCCAATAGCTCTATTTTGACCAATCAGTTAATCATATGATCACCTTATATCCATTAAATTCAAGGTTATATCCATTGTCATGGACACATGACTTACTGACCATCTTTCACAAACATGAATCATCAAATTCTTAGATCATGTGACTGATTGTGATTTCAACTAGTGATAAAAACTCATGCAATTTTCTTTGAAGCTCAAATGTTGAGTGCTTTTCTCCTAAGACATATGCAGGCCACAGACAAAAACATTATTCATTAGCAACCTGGACCGTTGGTAGTTTCTTTCGCTGAACTTGCAATACTAGTAGAAATCTTCTTTGTTTATTTCTTGTGCGAACTCAAGACATAAAAAAAGGTAACAAATTCTTTATCTCCTTACCTATGGGAGGTAACTCATTGTTGAATTTAACTATATTAAAACTAAATAACATCACAATAAATTACTAATACAGAATACCTTGAATAACCTTTCTTTAAAGTAAACACTAATAGAAATGACTGTTCTTTGGAGAATTTTCTCCGAATATGACTAATTGTGAAAAAAATTTGTTTTCAACATAAAACACTTGCCAATAAATTCTCGTTGTACTTCAGTCCAAACCAGATTCAGTTCCGCAAGCTGATTGGCTACATCCTGAAAAAATATTTTGATGTAAACATTAACATTATTTTGGATTTTAAGTTAATATTTACCCTTACAACATTCAAAAGATTCCAATTTCGGTAGGTGTTAAAATCAATTTACACATTCCAAAAGACTGAAATAATTCATGGATTCTCCATATCTATTTATAAACATATCAGTAGGTCTTAGTCAATTTCAATCTAGTTAAAAGTAGCTATAATATAATACGTCCCGAAGTCCGTTAATACATCTAGCAAGTTACAAGTATATTCCGTGTCGAGCAGGCGCGAACATAAGCCATCAAAAGAGACCTGGCCTAGCTCTTCAAATCGCGGGTCAATGCGAATGTTTTGCCGTTCTTTGCACCTCGATAAATTCTGTACTGATAATGGTGACGAATATTTTTGGGTCGTTCTTTGGTAATTTCTGCAAAAGCAAATCAACGCATTTGGTCAAACAATGACAAAATAAGTTTTAAAGGATAAATAGAGACAAACGTAGGGTAAACGTCAGGATGTGACATTAACGAAGATGCAAATAAACCCGTCTTTGATTGGTTGAAAGCTGTCTTCCTGCCCTCATTTTATTGGTCGGTTCAAAATTAGTCAAAGGTCAGCTGAACATGACCTCAATCAGTAATTCTCTAGATGTATTGACGGATCATTACATCTAGTTTTAACTAGATTGAGTCAATTTTTACCTGAATTGCACGGTTGTCTTCATGAGCAGCCCACTTCAGCAGATCTTGAGAAGCTGTTAAAGAAAATTTTATCAAATTGTTATTTAGTATCAGGTTTTGAAAACCATATAGTTCATTTTCTTTCCAAAGGCAATTTGAAAACTGACATCTGCAAGTTTTTATGAATTTGGAAATATTGGTCTATGATCAATTGTGTCAAAAGCTCAAAAGAATACATTAGAATATTCCCTTAGAATACATTTGTCAATGTCTGAGCCACTTGCCTGTTATTGTATGTAAGTCTTTAGTACCCTTTTGATTAAATTTTTTGTCAATTTAAACACTCTTTTGCTACCTACAGTGTGCAAATTTGTTACTATATGCTATACTATATTTATTTAAGATTGACAGCATTAACATCTGTATAAATGATAAATGTTGATGAGGTAAGGAAAGTTTTGCTGACCTGCAGACTGGGCATTCATGAAAGCCTTGGCTGTATTTCGCATGTCCTTGACTTCTGAGATGAGAACATTGAGGTCACCGAGGATAGGGATAGGAGTTTGACACTGCTCCTATAAACATGAATTGATTTTATGGTACTTCATTTTTTCTTACTGATGGCCATAGAATAATAGGGCTATTGAAAAACATATGTTGACAAAGTCAAAGACATTTGGTCAAAATTATTCAGATGGATTTAGGGATAACATGAGCATAACTTATATTAAGAGCACAAATAACTATTATTTAGTTATTCAGTGCATCTTAAAATATACCAGTACTATGATTTGTATTTGAAAAATTCTAATGCTAATTTTTTACAATAATTTTACAATAAAAGTAAGAAAGGATTTGGGGTTTAATTAAAAGTATAATTTAAACTAGCCTGTCTGAATAAGATACCTCATTTGAATCATTCATTTAAATTATGTATTTCATTAGATCATATTCAGGAGATCAGATTTTGATGAAGTGGTGAAACAGGTTTCCACCTTTAGATCTTCCTGTTATTATTAGCTTGGTCTTTTGCCTTGTTGATAACTTGCATCATAATTTAAACAAACCATAATAGTTTGTTTAAACCCCCTCTTATTTTGATTGTATTATGTTCATTATTGATCATTTTTTCACATATATCAACAAAAAACATATGTATCTTTAATCATGCCTATTAACTTTCTTACTGGTGTGTTTTTGTTGATTCCAACTTGAACTAATTTTTCTGCAAAATTTACCAGGCATGGGTAGGCAATAAGATTTTAAGTTGGCTGATTTTAAAGACCTGTATATAAGTATTAATGCACCACTGCAGCAAAAACATAAAAAAACATATTGTCAAACCTCTAAATGTGTTACTCTGCGGTCTCACGATGAAAATATTGCAAATAAACATGTTTACCTTCTAACAGCCCTGGCAGCTTTATCCATGGTTTGTTGTTTTGTTGAAATAAAGCTTTCAACCTTTTCGGAACTGGACTGTTGACCAAAACAAACACAAAAATACTTCGTGCTGTCGACTATAGGCTATTTCCTGATCAGAGGTAATTGAATTACTCGTAATATATGTAAGGAAAGCGTCAATCAATCAAACGAATTCATTGTCAAAAGTAAGACTTCAGCATTAAAGTCACATATCTTAATTTTGTTATAAAGAGAATCGTTCAATTGCAGACGAAATCACAACTAATTTGTTAGCAGGAAGCGTACGATAAGAATAACGCCCTCTAGCGTCAATTAAACGGGCACCTGCTAAAGAAAGAACGATAACTCAGTCGCAGTTGGGTCATGGTCACGTAAGAAGATATCTCACCTAAATTTTGATATGAACGTAGAAAACTGATGTACCATAGCATGTCTTTATTCACTCTTTTTCGATTACTATTGAATTTTTCTGAAATATAAATTTGAATGCTGAATATCGAAACTAAACCGAGACTTCGAAATCCTTTCTGTCATTCTGTGATGTAATTCTTTTCCAAGCAATTCATAACAAAAGCCTATATTACTAATATGTAAATGCTTTGATGTTTTTTCTTATTACTTCGTTCGAGTTATTGTTGGTAACAGCTTTCAATGAGTTATAAACCTTTTAACAAATGTCATTGATATCTTAATCAAATATGTTTATTAAACGGCGTGGATTAGAGTTGGGTTCCGTGATATTACCAAATCCCGATCACTGACTATTTTGTCTTTTCCGATTTTTAACTAACATTTTGAACTCCACCAGAACAGTCACCGCTATAAAAAATTATAAATTCATCTTGAAAGTTTCCCGGAACATTCGTTTCCCTTTTTTCAGACTAAAGGGGCCTACACACTATCAATATGATTGGCAATATCATTGTCAACTTTGGAAATTGACAATAAAATTGATAGATAGTGGGCTATATTGACGTTCTTCAATCTTTTTGCGCAATATATTGAGAAATCAAAACTAGTTAGATTTTTATTGAAGGTATCTCAATATAATTGATGAGTGCTCAATAATATTGACTAGTTTGTAGTGGAGTACAATATTATTGAAAAAGATTTGCATTTGCAGGAAGATTTTCAGATCTTGAAAAGAATTTCCAGTAGCAAGGAATCGAAGTTATTGAAAGGCGCTCCGTAGTTGATATTGGTTACCGCATTCCTGTTGTCTTCTTCTCTACGAATGGTAAAATTAAAGTTAATAACTCATTAAACGAGGCTTCATCCATACGAAGGAAATTCTAGTAATCCATTGGTTCATTTGATGAGAGCTCTTCTAACAGCTCTGTATGAACAAATTTTTCTCTCTCAGCAAACCATTTTCTTTTTTTCCTTTTTTTCCCACAGGTTCCTCAACAGATACGACCAAAGCAATAGCAATCAATGGGTCTATCTTAACTCATTGAGAATAACAGAGCAAATTAGAGTAAAATATTGATTGATTGATCAATAATATTGATAGGTTTGTAGGGAAATATAAACTTGTCAGTATTATTAAATCAATAATATTGCCAATCATATTGATGGTTTGTACCCCCCTTATGCAACACTTTTCTTAAGGTTAAATTCGCTGTCTTGTTAAAAGTTGTTCTCCCCCATTTATTCTTTAAAATCTCCAGTTGCCGAATGAGGATCCCCCCCCCCCCCCCAATTCCCCATCCCTCCCCTCACATTTAAACTGGTGCTATGTGCCTAATACGTAATCATTCTATACATAGTAATGGAGTATGACTATAATAAAAAAAAAAACAAAAAAAAACTGAAACAGTTATATTTTTATTAACATATACTTTTTGCTCATGTAATGTCAGCACTGATCGATTAAAAACATTTTCAAAAGAAGCGCTCATAAAATACCCAGACACGCAGCCACCGACAGCTTGTAGACCTCATTTATGAACTTGCATGTTTTAAACAGTTTGTATAAAAGACGTAATATTTATAATATAAAACCAGATAAATGTATCTATGTTTCGTATTCCTACAATCAAAAGGAACTTGTCGCATTCAATATACAGAAAGGAACACTTTAAGAGTGAAAACAACGTGTTGGATTCAATCCCTGATTTAAAGCAACCGTGGAATAAAAGTTTAGTCGCATGCTCTAACGTAACATCTATTAGCCGATCCTAACGCATTTGGCAAAAACATTCGGTATCAGAACTTAAGGTAAGTAACTCTTGTGCGTCATCTGTTTTCATGATTTCCGCCATCCTGATAATGAACGAGATGATGTGATTGTTCCGGTACTGACTAGAGTGTGTCTTCACTAAACTAGTGTCAAACATGTGCTTTAACGGACTGTCGTCAGACCGCGTTGAGAAGAAAACGCTTAAGTGTGAAGCTGAAACTATTTGAAACATTTTGCCTCGGTACATGTTGATTTTAATCAGACTTGACCTCTTGTTTGTATTCATACCGAAAGTTTGTTCACTTACCAATAAATCGTAGTTTCAATATCAATGCCAATATTTGGTTTATCATGGACGTCAATAAAATAACTTCAGAAAAAATTATAAAGGTTCACCTATTACAAATGTGTGAAACAAACATTCTTTAACACATTTTGGGATCGTCTTGTCTCTCGTGCAAATGTTTTCATAATGAAACATATTTTTGAAATTCTTACTTCGTTGATTTTTGTTTAAAATATTCCTTATCGACTAACTGAGAAAAAATCAGCACAATCACATTGGTTTAGTGCACAGGAACAAACATGACTTGTTTTTAAAAAAAGCTTTTGATCACTTAAAATGACCGATCCAAAGTGTTACGGTTAACTGTAGGGTATGATATACGACTGCGGTAAAGTACAGTGGATCTTCAATCCTTTTTTCATATTTTGAGCCCTAGTCAATGAAAGTTAATAATGAGGACATTTGTTTTCAATTGAAAAGTTTATTAACGAATATAAAATGAAACATACATTGAAGTTTGATTGTCAAAGAAGCTGATGTCGAATGGCAGTTACTGTAGTAAGCACATACACAAATGCTGATCAAATAGACATAACTGCAGATCAGTCAACAATCTCATTAAAATGAAATCTAAATGCTCCACTACTATAATCTGCGTAACGTAGTGCAGCAATATTAGATTTTATTTAAATGAGATTGATCAGTCAGCGAAAGCATACAATTCCTGGTCACAATCACAAGGCAAATAAAAAAAGAACGCTTATATTCATATTTACTAAAGAAGGAAAAACAAAGTTGAAACATGAATGCATTGGGACCTCCGCGTAAGAAGAAACGAGCAATGAAAATAACGAGTCGAGGTTCCTCCAATTGCCACATTTGCTGAAGTTTCTTTGTCTCGTTTTGATCATTCCACCACCCTTATTGGTGATAATGAGTTGCTTTCCTTTGTAAATACATTTTCTAACCAATGAAAATAATTTTCTTAAAAATGTGATACCACCGGTCAAGATAATCAATGAATGTTTTTATATTGACAAACTTTCGTTAGCTTAAAAATGGTTATTGAACCAATTTTGGAATAAAAAAACAGTACAATATTGCGGAATGCTTTTTAGAACCCAGAAAGCGGATTTGAAAAAACCCGTACAATTTTAGGATATTTTGAAACTATTCGAAACAAACAAAATGAATTCATTTACTTCATACAAACTAGTGGCGTGAAGATACCTTGAAATGCTACAAAAGTTCAAAATTGCTGAATATGATAGAATATTTATACGTAAGTTTCATGCAGATATATAGTACTATTGTAAAATCCCAATCAGCTTATTAAATGTCAATCACCCTCGATGAGTGGTTTTTCCATGGTAGATACAACAAACGTGTCTGAGTGTCTTGCTGAACTGTTCTCGCATTCACCACCCGACATACTAATACCGACCACAGGTGCGTCTTCCACAGGTGTGTCTTCTACTTGGGGACTGTTGTTGACAATTACATGTGACGTTCCTTGGTACCCGGAGTTCAATGGACCCATTTGTACACACTCGACTCCAGAAGGTCCAGATGTAGGAGCATACGGTTGAGGCAGGACACTAGAAATCGATGGGAACGGCTGATTTGGATTGTGTTTCTCGAGGAATACCTTGTACATCTCTTGACTCAAGGTGCCTGCCACCATCTCGCTGGAGTTACGGGATATCATGGAGAGCAACAGAATTCCGTCGATTCCAAGAAATCCGCTGATGAAGTGAGTGATGGAAGAAGAGGCCGAGGACAGTTCTGGAGCAGAGGTGATGTAAGCGGAGATCTTGCCGTCTCTCAGGAACGGGATGAAGAGGAATCCTGCCCAGAGAACGAGGTTGATGAAGGTTGCCACTGCCAAAAAGAACACCCAGAACCACAGGAAGACGAACATCTTCTCATAGAGTTCTGTGATCGATATGTGACACTGTATACTGTATGTCTGAACATTTTGAAGGTGAACTTGATTCAAAACACACAGAACATCGAGTGGCAAATAGAAACGGTAATGAGGTTGAACGTCCAGGACATATTGCTCAAGCGGCTTCAATGGTAGCAGGTGTCCGAAGAGTATAGTTAGAAATATAAACTGTGCAATGAGGTTGAGCAAGTACAGGACCTTCAGGATGATGTATAGGATGCCGAGAGGTACATTGCTTCTTTGTAACAGCTTACTGAACAGACGGGCTGCATCTTGCATTAACGTTGAACGTACTTCGGGCTTCGTGATCTGGATGGCCTCCAGCGAAGAAACGGTTTCGTCGTAGTTGATGGTCAAGGCTGATTTAAAGAGTTTCCAAATGACATTGGGTATCTTAAAGCACAAGGCTTGTACGAAGAGAATCAGAGGTACCCAGAGATGATAGGATATCCTGCCTTCGACTCGCGTGTTGAAAGAAGGTCGAGCAGGATCCAAGTCAAAAAGGATGTCAGGTTGTAGAAAACATTTCTGATGCACATAGTTTACCATGGCCAGGCTGAACTCAGGTGGAGGCATACAACTGATTGGTTGAGTGATGTAGCGAGCAAGAAAGGCGCCCAGTGAGCACACGGAGAGAAGCAACACGGACAAGAATCCATTGGCTCTGTCAATCCAGTCTTGATCCAAACCTCGGCGTAACCATGGATGAAACATCGTCCTGGAAAGCAAAATGTGTAGCCATTTATTTCCGGATAGGTTTACAGAGTTGAAGATTTTATTCATTCAGAGAATACTTGATGAACCGCATTTGTGCAACTTCTTAAAAGGACAGTTCTATTGGGGTATTTTTGTTGAAACGATGTGAATGGGAATATTCCTGTTTATTCACTTATATAATTAATACATGAGTTTGATATAACACAGTTAATATATGTTACTGAGGATAAAAGTTTGGTTGATTTAGATTTGACAAGTTGATAAATAAGAGTGCACACTCGGTAAAAAATTACAACAATGAAAAGTCATTAATCAGCGCTGCGAGTGTGAAAAGCCTTGCTTTGGCATAACAAGGCATTGTTGATTGTGTTACCATAAGTCATTCATAAATGTGTGGATATTATTTCCATTCATATAGTTTATTGTTATGATGTTTTGAAATAAGTAAAGGTACAGCGCATTTGGTGATATACCGTCATATTCCAAAATAATCATAAGAACAAATCGATGATTTGATTTAAAACAGATTGAAATTCTCCATTTCTTAATAATATACATCATAAACTACATGTAGGTGTCAATATGTAAACAGGTCACTTGTTTGCTATCCATACAAGGATCGGCTATTAAGTATGTTGGACAAATTCTTGCAATACCAAATATACAGGCAATTAAACACATATTTACCTAACACATTTCCACTAAAACTATGAAAATAATATTTTAAAATGAATTGATACCTCAAATGTAATTTCTCATCATTAAATAATAAATGTAATATATAAATCACTATACATTGACAATTTCACGACCTAAGCCCAGGGCGTTGCACAAACACTGCAAAATTTGTTTCTGTAGTGGTTAAAGTTTTATATTTGAGTGTGTGATAAGAAAACCGTATTTGTATAACTCCGAAATCGAATAAGTCAACGAATATCGACAGAGTTTTTCTTTTTTCTTTTTATTTCAGCCTGAAAGAAATGAAACGCATTACAGCAGCTATACCATAAGTTGAAACAGGATTATCCTTTTTCTCATTCTTAAAAGAATGATATTTGTGTGCTGAGAAGTGTCTAGGAAGTATATGATATGATGATATTCTAATTAAATCTATTGGAATGTAACTGAAAACCTTCATAGACGGGCTAACGTTAACTCGATGCATTGTTCACAATTATAGATTTGCACTTAACATTCTTACAGAATGCGAATTCATTACGCTTCGTTGTAAACGAATCCCTTGAAAGTTTTGCTGGATTATTAATACTTTATCACTTAAAAGTCTAATTAAGATATACATTTCATGGCACCACAAATTTCGGGTTTATATGTTTTATGGTAGAAAATGACAATTACATATTGTAAGAACATATTAATTACATTGAAATATAAGAAAGTAAGCTTACCTACAAGTAGGCCTAACGGTTGCACAGTGTATTCTTCGTAGGGCTGATCTTAAACAAGGTCAGAGTAAGAATGATATGTCCACTTAAGGTATCCTGTTTATATCGTCCAGTGCATAACTGCGCAATATTTCTTGACCCTACAGCTGCATCCAAAAGTTTGTTCATCCCCTTGAGTTTGTCAGTGCAAATATTTAATTATTTCGATTATATAAAATGGAAATCGATTGATTAGTCGATTAATACAAGAGCAACATCGATTTTCTTCCGACAAGAAAATATTAATGCATATTGTTATTATTTGACTCATAATTTTATATTTACTTCTCACCTGTTGCAATGTTATTCATGTGAATGTAAGTTTGCCTTTTAGGAATAATGATTGAGAATATGTAATCGCAAGGTTAACTGTGGTATATGTGTTATTTTTTCTAATGAATATTATCTTAATTAGCGTTGTGCGTATAAACGCCACATATGCACTATGAAATTCAGGGTGTGTCTCTGTAATTTTTGAATAAAGTTTGACCTACCTACTATCAAGAAAAAAATGTTGGCACATACACTGATTGAAGAATAAATAAAAACCCACCAAGTCTTATGTTTGACAACAAGATTTTTCAGGGAAAAAAAGAAACTAAAATTTTAACCCCTGTATACGGTTATTGTTGGGAATGAAATAAGATCATAGGATTGACAATGCATTGTTGTCTCTGCTGTGAAAACACATTATTATAGAATTTATATTCATAATGCACCAATGCCTCAACTATATCACGAATTAATGATATTTTCACTAATATAGGCAATTAGGTGAACAAACTTTCGGGGTGCAGCTAACATCCGGATTTTATTTGTAACAACATGATGATTCAGTTGATGTCTTGACCATATGTACATTTCACAATAAAACTACTGTGTTACATAATAATATTTGTATCTTACATCCGGTTTTCTCGGAAGTCACCAATAATACCATGTCCGTGATGGTCATGTGGATTCTTTCGGAACATCCCATTTTCACAATTAACCTTTCTCATCATCTGTTCTCGTTGATGAAAGTTGAGGGAATTTAAGGGAAAGTGGTTCGAAAATCAAAGGAAATCGTCGGTAAAGAGGTCAAACCTCAAAACCCCTTTCCAACAGGCGATTATTTCGTATGAATTGTCCCTTTTCAACTCTGCACTTAAAGGGGCAATATAACGGTTGTTTTTATAAATAAGGTGATTACACAAAAACAAAAATAAATGTATTCATCTGCCAGACATTGTTTTTTTAACAAAAGAAACAATTTTAAAACCCCAGTTAAGCTTAATGAATCAATTTCCCTTATGATTGAATTATTAAAACGTGTTCACACAATTAAATGGCCGCCAGTGGGTTTTGCTTGATGTGTGTTAATTTCTTTCATAACTGATAAACGGATTGAGAAATGTTAAACTTTCAGAAAATAATACATTTGGCATATAAATGTGGAACATTTGAAAAAAACATGCTACAACCCCTTTTACAACGGATTGGTAAGACATGATCTGAGTTTCCCTGACGTCATCACTGGTAGGCAATAACTCCTTTTTATTAACAATATAGCTTTCAAAGTGTGTCTTACAGAAATACTTTTGTATCTTTATAACAAGTTTTAAGAACACCCCTTTTGAAATAAATTTTGACATTTATGACAGAGAACGTGAAAGTAAAAAAATATGTCATCTTGGTGTGGATATTACGATTATATAACAGGTATTGAAACATATATAACGAACAAAATAAATGAGGGATACTGGATTTTTAAAAATGAAATACATTTTATCAGAGGTCAATGAATATGTAGTCACTTATTTAAATACATTTTTCAGTATATATCCTCAAATATTTTTTCCCAGAAAACTATCAGTGTTGCTTTCCAATCGTGTAACAATTTGTAGTCTTTACACAATTGAAAAAGAACTTGTATATTTCTTTATCTACCGTTTTATTTTGTTGTTCATTTCGGTTGACAATTTTTTGGGGATTATGTGTTTATCAAAAAAAGACAACTGATATGATAATAGAAATTAAATATTGTCAAGAGGTTCCATATCTATCTCAACAGATATTATTACTTTACTCATGGTTTCCGCCATCCTGATAATGAACGAGATGATGTGATTGTTCCGCGGATCCGGTACTGACTAGAGTGTGTCTTCACTAAACTAGTGTCAAACATGTGCTTTAACGGACTGTCGTCAGACCGCGTTGAGAAGAAAACGCTTAAGTGTGAAGCTGAAACTATTTGAAACATTTTGCCTCGGTACATGTTGATTTTAATCAGACTTTGTATAAAAGACGTAATATTTATAATATAAAACCAGATAAATGTATCTATGTTTCGTATTCCTACAATCAAAAGGAACTTGTCGCATTCAATATACAGAAAGGAACACTTTAAGAGTGAAAACAACGTGTTGGATTCAATCCCTGATTTAAAGCAACCGTGGAATAAAAGTTTAGTCGCATGCTCTAACGTAACATCTATTAGCCGATCCTAACGCATTTGGCAAAAACATTCGGTATCAGAACTTAAGGTAAGTAACTCTTGTGCGTCATCTGTTTTCATGATTTCCGCCATCCTGATAATGAACGAGATGATGTGATTGTTCCGGTACTGACTAGAGTGTGTCTTCACTAAACTAGTGTCAAACATGTGCTTTAACGGACTGTCGTCAGACCGCGTTGAGAAGAAAACGCTTAAGTGTGAAGCTGAAACATTTTGCCTCGGTACATGTTGATTTTAATCAGACTTGACCTCTTGTTTGTATTCATACCGAAAGTTTGTTCACTTACCAATAAATCGTAGTTTCAATATCAATGCCAATATTTGGTTTATCATGGACGTCAATAAAATAACTTCAGAAAAAATTATAAAGCTTCACCTATTACAAATGTGTGAACAAACATTCTTTAACACATTTTGGGATCGTCTTGTCTCGTGCAAATGTTTTCATAATGAAACATATTTTCGAAATTCTTACTTCGTTGATTTTTGTTTAAAATATTCCTTATCAACTAACTGAGAAAAAATCAGCACAATCACATTGGTTTAGTGCACAGGAACAAACATGACTTGTTTTTAAAAAAAGCTTTTGATCACTTAAAATGACCTATCCAAAGTGTTACGGTTAACTGTAGGGTATGATATACGACTGCGGTAAAGTACAGTGGATCTTCAATCCTTTTTTCATATTTTGAGCCCTAGTCAATGAAAGTTAATAATGAGGACATTTGTTTTCAATTGAACAGTTTATTAACGAATATAAAATGAAACATACATTGAAGTTTGATTGTCAAAGAAGCTGATGTCGAATGGCAGTTACTGTAGTAAGCACATACACAAATGCTGATCAAATAGACATAACTGCAGGTCAGTCAACAATCTCATTAAAATGAAATCTAAATGCTCCACTACTATAATCTGCGTAACGTAGTGCAGCAATATTAGATTTTATTTTAATGAGATTGATCAGTCAGCGAAAGCATACAATTCCTTGTCACAATCACAAGGCAAATAAAAAAAGAACGCTTGAATTCATATTTACTAAAGAAGGAAAAACAAAGTTGAAACATGAATGCATTGGGAACTTCCGCGTAAGAAGAAACGAGCAATGAAAATAACGAGGTTCCTCCAATTGCCACATTTGCTGAAGTTTCTTTGTCTCGTTTTGATCATTCCACCACCCTTATTGGTGATAATGAGTTGCTTTCATTTGTAAATACATTTTCTAACCAATGAAAATAATTTTCTTAAAAATGTGATACCACCGGTCAAGATAATCAATGAATGTTTTTATATTGACAAACTTTCCTTAGCTTAAAAATGGTTATTTAACCAATTTTGGAATAAAAAAACAGTACAATATTGCGGAATGCTTTTACGAACCCAGAAAGCGGATTTGAAAAAACCCGTAAAATTTTAGGATATTTTGAAACTATTCGAAACAAACAAAATGAATTCATTTACTTCATACAAACTAGTGGCGTGAAGATACCTTGAAATGCTACAAAAGTTCAAAATTGCTGAATATGATAGAATATTTATACGTAAGTTTCATGCAGACATATAGTACTATTGTAAAATCCCAATCAGCTTATTAAATGTCAATCACCCTCGATGAGTGGTTTTTCCATGGTAGATACAACAAACGTGTCTGTCGTTGAGTGTCTTGCTGAACTGTTCTCGCATTCTCCACCCGACATACTAATACCGACCACAGGTGCGTCTTCCACAGGTGTGTCTTCTACTTGGGGACTGTTGTTGACAATTACCTGTGACGTTCCTTGGTACCCGGAGTTCAATGGACCCATTTGTACACACTCAACTCCAGAAGGTCCAGATGTAGGAGCATACGGTTGAGGCAGGACACTAGAAATCGATGGGAACGGCTGATTTGGATTGTGTTTCTCGAGGAATACCTTGTACATCTCTTGACTCAAGGTGCCTGCCACCATCTCGCTGGAGTTACGGGATATCATGGAGAGCAACAGAATTCCGTCGATTCCAAGAAATCCGCTGATGAAGTGAGTGATGGAAGAAGAGGCCGAGGACAGTTCTGGAGCAGAGGTGATGTAAGCGGAGATCTTGCCGTCTCTCAGGAACGGGATGAAGAGGAATCCTGCCCAGAGAACGAGGTTGATGAAGGTTGCCACTGCCAAAAAGAACACCCAGAACCACAGGAAGACGAACATCTTCTCATAGAGTTCTGTGATCGATATGTGACACTGTATACTGTATGTCTGAACATTTTGAAGTTGAACTTGTTTCAAAACACACAGAACATCGAGTGGTAAGTAGAGACGGTAATGAGGTTGAACGTCCAGGACATATTGCTCAAGCGGCTTCAATGGTAGCAGGTGTCCGAAGAGTATAGTTAGAAATATAAACTGTGCAATGAGGTTGAGCAAGTACAGGACCTTCAGGATGATGTATAGGATGCCGAGAGGTACATTGCTTCTTTGTAACAGCTTACCGAACAGACGGGCTGCATCTTGCATTAACGTTGAACGTACTTCGGGCTTCGTGATCTGGATGGCCTCCAGCGAAGAAACGGTTTCGTCGTAGTTGATGGTCAAGGCTGATTTAAAGAGTTTCCAAATGACATTGGGTATCTTAAAGCACAAGGCTTGTACGAAGAGAATCAGAGGTACCCAGAGATGATAGGATATCCTGCCTTCGACTCGCGTGTTGAAAGAAGGTCGAGCAGGATCCAAGTCAAACAGGATGTCAGGTTGAAGAAAACATTTCTGTTGCATATAGTAAACCATTGCCAGGCTGAACTCCCGTGGAGGCATACAGCTGATGGGTTGAATGATGTAGCGAGCAAGAAAGGCGCCCAGTGAGCACACGGAGAGAAGCAACACGGACCAGAATCCATTGGCTCTGTCAATCCAGTCTTGATCCAAACCTCGGCGTAACCATGGATGAAACATCGTCCTGGAAAGCAAAATGTGTAGCCATTTATTGCGGGATAGGTTTACAGAGTTGAAGATTTTATTCATTCAGAGAATACTTGATGAACCGCATTTGTGCAACTTCTTAAAAGGACAGTTCTATTGGGGTATTTTTGTTGAAACGATGTGAATGGGAATATTCCTGTTTATTCACTTATATAATTAATACATGAGTTTGATATAACACAGTTAATATATGTTACTGAGGATAAAAGTTTGGTTGATTTAGATTTGACAAGTTGATAAATAAGAGTGCACACTCGGTAAAAAATTACAACAATGAAAAGTCATTAATCAGCGCTGCGAGTGTGAAAAGCCTTGCTTTGGCATAACAAGGCATTGTTGATTGTGTTACCATAAATCATTCATAAATGTGTGGATATTATTTCAATTCATATAGTTTATTGTTATGATGTTTTGAAATAAGTAAAGGTACAGCGCATTTAGTGATATTTTGTCATATTCCAAAATATCATAAGAACAAATCGATGATTTGATTTAAAACAGATTGAATTTCTTCATTTCTTAATAATATACATCATAAACTATGTGTAGGTATCAATATGTAAACAGGTCACTTGTTTGCTATCCATACAAGGATCGGCTATTAAGTATGTTGGACAAATTCTTGTAAGACCAAATACAGGCAATTAAACATGTATTTACCTAACACATTTTCACTAAAACTATGAAAGTAAATATTTTAAAATGAAATGATATCTCAAATGTAATTTCTCTAAATCATTATACATTGACAATTTTACGATCTATGCCCACGGCGTTGCTCAAACACTGCAAAATTTGTTTCTGTAGTGGTTCAAGTTTTAGATTTGAGTGTGTGATAAGAAAACTGTATTTGTGTAACTCCGAAATGGAATTAGTCAACGAATATCGAGTTTTTCTTTTTAAATCTGAAAAAAATGAAACACAATTCAGCAGCTATGCCATAATTTGAAACAGGATTATCCTTTTTCTCATTCTAAAAAGAATGACATTTGTGTGCTGCGAAGTGTCTAGGACGTATATGATATGATGTTGATATTTTAACTTAAATCTATTGAAATATAACTGAAAACCTTCATAGACGGGCTAACGTTAACTCGATGCATTGTTCACAATTATAGATTGGCACTTAACATTCTTACAGAATGCGAATTATTACGCATCGTTGTAAACGACTCTCTTGGAAGTTTTGCTTAATTATTAATACTTTATCACTTAAAAGTCTAATTAAGATATACATTTCATGGCACCACAAATTTCTGGTTTATATGTTTTATGGTAGAAAATGACGATTACATATTGTAAGAACATATTAATTACATTGAAATATAAGAAAGTCAGCTTACCTACAAGTAGGCCTAACGGTTGCACAGTGTATTCTTCGTAGGGCTGATCTTAAACAAGGTCAGAGTAAGAATGATATGTCCACTTAAGGTATCCTGTTTATATCGTTCAGTGCATAACTGCGCAATATTTCTTGACCCTACAGCTGCATCCAAAAGTTTGTTCATCCCCTTGAGTTTGTCAGTGCAAATATTTAATTATTTCGATTATATAAAAATGGAAATCGATTGATTAGTCGATTAATACAAGAGCAACATCGATTTTCTTCCGACAAGAAAATATTAATGCATATTGTTATTATTTGACTCATAATTTTATATTTACTTCTCACCTGTTGCAATGTTATTCATGTGAATGTAAGTTTGCCTTTTAGGAATAATGAATGAGAATATGTAATCGCAAGGTTAACTGTGGTATATGTGTTATTTTTTCTAATGAATATTATCTTAATTGGCGTTGTGCGTATAAACGCCACATATGCACTATGAAATTCAGGGTGTGTCTCTGTAATTTTTGAATAAAGTTTGACCTACCTACTATCAAGAAAAACATGTTGGCAAATACACTGATTGAAGAATAAATAGAAACCCACCAAGTCTTATGTTTGACAACAAGATTTTTCAGGGAAAAAAAGAAACTAAAATTTTAACCCCTGTATACGGTTATTGTTGGGAATGAAATAAGATCATAGGATTGACAATGCATTGTTGTCTCTGCTGTGAAAACACATTATTATAGGATTTATATTCATAATGCACCAATGCCTCAACTATATCACGAATTAATGATATTTTCACTAATATAGGCAATTAGGTGAACAAACTTTCGGGGTGCAGCTGACATCCGGATTTTATTTGTAACAACATGATGATTCAGTTGATGTCTTGACCATATGTACATTTCACAATAAAACTACTGTGTTACATAATAATATTTGTATCTTACATCCGGTTTTCTCGGAAGTCACCAATAATACCATGTCCGTGATGGTCATGTGGATTCTTTCGTATCATCCCATTTTCACAATTAACCTTTCTCATCATCTGTTCTCGTTGATGAAAGTTGAGGGAATTTAAGGGAAAGTGGTTCGAAAAAGAATTTCTAAAAGTAAATCGTCGGTAAAGAGGTCAAACCTCAAAACCCCTTTCCAACAGGCGATTATTTCGTATGAATTGTCCCTTTTCAACTATGCACTTAAAGGGGCAATATAACGGTTGTTTTTATAAATAAGGTGATTACACAAAAACAAAAATAAATGTATTCATCTGCCAGACTTTTTTTTAACAAAAGAAACATTTTTAAAACCCCAGTTAAGCTATATGAATCAATTTCCCTCATGATAAAATTATCGTGTTCACACAATTAAATGGCCGCCAGTGGGTTTTGCTTGATGTGTGTTAATTTCTTCTACAACTGATAAACGGATTGAGAAATGTTAAACTTTCAGAAAATAATACATTTTGCATATAAATGTGGAACATTTGAAAAAAACATGCTACAACCCCTTTTACAACGGATTGGTAAGACATGATCTGAGATTCCCTGACGTCATCACTGGTAGGCAATAATTCAAACTCCTTTTTATTAACAATATAGCTTTCAAAGTGTGTCTTACAGAAATACTTTTGTATCTTTATAACAAGTTTTAAGAACACCCCTTTTGAAATAAATTTTGACATTTATGACAGAGAACGTTAAAGTAAAAAAATATGTCATCTTGGTGTGGATATTACGATTATATAACAGGTATTGAAACATATATAACGAACAAAATAAATGAGGGATACTGGATTTTTAAAAATGAAATACATTTTAATAGAGGTCAATGAATATGTAGTCACTTATTTAAATACATTTTTCAGTATATATCCTCAAATATTTTTCCCAGAAAACTATCAGTGTTGCTTTCCAATAGTGATTTATGCCATTAATAAAATCCTTACTTTCTTTGAAGGAAATGATAAGATTCTACTCAGTTAAATAACCCAACAATCGCTTGACATCACCCAAAATGTCATGAAGCAATTAAATGACGTCATGAAGCAATTAAATGACGTCATGAAGCAATTAAATGACGCCATGAAGCAATTAAATGACGTCATGAGATGGCAGTGATAGCAAGGTGACTTGGCAAGAACATTCTTTAATTTAACGTAAAATTGGATCTATTTAGGAATACAATGATTAGAATTTTTGACATTTCTCATCAAAAACCACTCGTGAAAATCTAAATTCTAATTCATTCGATGACATATACATGGTTTTCGACGAGAAATTAAAAAAACCCCTCTATATATGCTGCAAAGTCGAATAAATACCATTATGATTTGGAGCATTCTCTCCCAACAGAGGTAGCTCCGTCATAAATTCCTATTTAACCTCTATCTTAATACGAAGGTTTCTCGGGCACGAAATGTAGAACGCTGATTGGATGTCATCCAAAAAAAGTCATTTTCGGAAGGTTTACAAAAGCTAAACGTAATTGGAATATGCACCAAGCTTGCACTTTGAGTCGTCTTTACAGAACACACACGCCTCGTATTGCGACTGCATCATTGCATAGGCCTATGTGACAACAAACATGTTAATCATGCATTCGGTGTTTTCATTGTCTGATATATTGCCTGGTAGTTTAAGTTGTAATATTTTCCCGCTGGGGTAACTACCGGAAGTCAAGGAGCTTTTAGATTTATGTAACAAATTTGAAGATTTTAAGCGTCTCTGTGATACTGGAAAAGTAGGTCTGACACTCTCAAATCCGATCGTTTTATTCACTGCTGCCAAAAACTGCCATTCAATTTTATCTGAGCGTTCCAGTATTTTTTACACTTGATTTTATTTTTTACCTGTATAGATGTTTTATATGATGTATTATTTTGCTGATCACATTTTATAAGAATATTTCAATATGTTTTACTATGTGGTTTACTTATTACGCAATACAGTCTCTCATAACCCCATTGTGGGTGGCTCGATGTGTTTAACCTGTTATTCTCCTTTGATGTAATTATATCCATGTTTTAAATGTATCGATGTGAGACTTTAATAAAATATCTGTCTGTCTGTCTGTTATTCGTGCATTCGTTGTTTTAATTGGCTGAAATATTGCCAGGTAGTTTAAATTGCATAATTGTCCCGCTAGGAGAAACTGCCTGAAGCCCGAGAAACCTTCGTTTTAAGAAAGAGATTGTATGGGAATTTATGTCGGAGCTACCTCTGTTGGGAGAGATTTGATCTGGAGATGATATTCGTTAAATCCTTTCTGCGGAATTCTTAGCTGTACATGGGGACTCAATTCTTGTTTTATTTTTCGAATCAAATATGAACTAAATAATATATAAATAAATGGACCGCGGTGGTGTAGTGGTTAGCATGCTGGCCTATCGCCGCCGACGACCCGGGTTCGAATACCGATGGAGACACCAAACATTTGTGACCGTGACCTGGGTCTCATACCGCGTTGTGTCCTTGGGCAAGGCACTTCATCCACACTGCACTCAGTCAACCCAGCTGTATAACTTGGTACCTGAATAAGGGAAGTACGATAGCGCTAAGTAGCTGTTGTAGTACAATTCCTTCAGGGTAATAATGTACCGCCAGTGAGCAGTGCCTCGCACTGGATATTAGGCGTTAAAATGTATATTATTATTTTTCATTTTAACTACTTGCCATCAATCACATTGGATGATCCATGAACTAGAAACATAGTACTCACATATTGATATAAAATATGACAGTACCCTCAATGCCTCGGTTGCATTTTCTGTTGTAACATTTACTGTCCTCATTCTAATGTACCTATGGGAATCGTGTGGTTCTTCTATCAGTTTAATGCTGAGCGTCAACCATGCGCTACATGCTGATGCATCACGTACGTTTAAGTTTACACTCGTAGTGAGAGGAAACAATTGTCAAAAGCCAAAATATTTCACTAGTGTTTGCTTACCTAAACTGCTGGGGGATATTTCTGTGTATCCCTGATATAAAATGAGATATCTTACTTGTTACTAGCTATACCTATTATTATCAAAATTCATTTACCAAAGTAAATAGCTTTAAGGGAACGGTTTTTATTCATACTTTGATATTTGATAAGTAGTCACTATCCAAAAATTATGTATTCAAAGCTCTTCCATCTAGAACTAGGTACAAAGTGCATAGATGTAGCCACAGCCAAACAATTCTTTTGAAAAAAAGATTTTCATTGAATAAAAACCTTTTCAGCGACCTTGCAAAAGTCTATCAGAGTTGCGTTACTCATGTATCTGACCATACTTGCTGACATGTACGAAATATCACCGAGCTAGATAATCACGATAAGTTAAGTGGCAACTCGGATTCAGCAGGAAGGATGAATTAAGCCTCTAACGAAGTCCTTTCAATATCAATGATTTACCCTCAACTTCACCCCAATGACATAACATGCACGTTACTCTGTGAAATCTAACCAAGAAACAAAGGCATAATACTCCCGAATTAAACAATATCGATGTATAAAATATTTTTAGAGACTTTTATCAGTCTAGTTATTATGCGCAGTGGTCATGGAGTTTACCTTTTTTCACAAAAGATCTGATACTGATTTTATATAATTCAAAGTCAATATTTTGTTAATATGCATTTAAGAAATTATTTACGTCCTTTAATAAAGTTTGGTTTGGCATATTTAAGTTGTTTATGCATAGCATGCTGTAAAGAAGTAGTAGTTGTAAAGTTGTAAAGCTTCCTACAAACGCAAATTTACTGTAAATGGAGTAGACGATTTGGTTCGTCATCTAACACACTGTAACAGTTAACTCCATTTTCGGATAAAATGGTGTTTTGTAGTTGAACAAATTCTTACTGGTAGGAATGACATTAACAAAAGCACTTGATGAGAGGGATGCTCTTTATGTTTCAATTCTGGTCCTGCATGGGTAGACAAACGCACTGACTGAGAGGGATGTTCTTTATATTTTTAATCTGGTGGTGCATAGGTAAAGTTACTCCTTGGGAAAGGCACATTTAGGAAAACCGGGTTAAAACTGTGTTGCGCTACCGGTAGTAAGAATACTGATCACATGATACTCCAGCGTCATTGAAATTAATTGACCATGTTAATTATGATTAATTGAATGGTTTTTTTTCTATCGATAATTATATATATGCATGACAGGTACTTTTCAGATTTAATTGATTTATTCAAATCACTACTTATTTTCCAAAACTAAATTATTTTACCTTTTTGATATACTGACTATTTACAGTTATGTTTACATTATACAAATGAAATAAGAATTTCAGATTTAATTGAATTATTCAAATGAACCTTCCATACATAGACATAAATTCGCTATTCCTCGATATGATATCAGTCCTTGCCAAGTGGCCATGTCACCACTATAAGTAAGCTGGTTCCCGACTTGGTCCGTGTACTCGATGAAGGAAAATTCCCCGTCGACTATCTTGGTCTTCAAGGACCTGAATCCTGAATCGATCCTTTTTATGTCCAGTGAACTAATAACCTCAAGATGTTTGAGACTGTTCTCGTTGAAACCGAACACCATCTCGTAGATGTTGCAATGACATTTCTCGCAAAGTCTGTTGATCTTGTAGTGCCACCTCACGATATGATTGTTTACACGATGGCTGTCATTTCTATGGTGACCCGAAACAGCTGTACTGACAACTGACAACATAAGTAAATATTCATTTACATATGATGTATTATAAGTCTAATAAACAATATCTTATAATGACGCAGGAAGACATTTCACACTCGCAAGGCCAAAAAATGGCATCACTTCTCATACGCGTTTTATTTTACCGAGTGTGCGCTCTGGTTTACCTTGTTGTTAAAGTCAACCAAAACGTTACCCTCATTAGTATTTTTCAACCGGGTTATGTTGTAATTTTGGACCATTAAGATACATGTACAAACTGGAATGTCACCTTGAATGTCATTTCAACAAAAATACCCCATAAGACGGTCCTTTGAATACACAGTCATGAAATAGGACTAAAACCTTACCTAAGACTATTCAAGATTGATATAATCTTAATTATTTTTGTAATGAAAATTAAAACCGTTTCGCTTTTCTATTTATTTTTTGTACAATACTTTCATAAAAAGTCACCCTGATAAAATGTTGACAAATGAAATGTTTATTCTTATGAAATATGGAGATACTTTTAAACGTTTGTCTATGTAAATTTACTAATCTTTACTTTGTGCTCATATCTTAAAGAGAGAGTTGTATTGGTGGAAAATAATTGGTGGTGCCATTCCTGTGAATATACGTATGCCATAATCCTTTCCCGACAGAAGTAGCTCCGTCATAAATTCCTATACGAACCAAGGTGTTCATTTTGTTAACCTACCGTTCCACCCTGTAGGCACTCTAATGAAGACTCCAAGGGGTGAAAAAGTGAAGAGCATCGGGTCATAAAGCCCTGGGTTACCGAGGATGCTGTGTAAGTGATTCCGGTCATAAAGACAATAAACACACTTGTTTGAATATGCCTTTATTGAAATACGTTGTTACCATGCTGTTTACATTCACAATAATTCTTATATTGCATGGAAGAAGTATATTCTCATTTTGTAGACCATTGAACCATGTACAAAAACAGTAACAATGATGCAGTTTATATGGCAACATTTATTTTTAGTTTATAACAGATCCACATTTAAGATCTTAAGTTTGCGCAATTAAAAGTACAACATCAAGTGATCATTTTGATCATTTACAATTGTTTGTTAGTGTATTCCATACAACTAAATAATTATTTCTAAGTATATTGTAAACATAAAAAAGGAAGTGGATTTCATTGTCATTGTTACCACTTTTATACATCTTGCAAATAGCATCAGATCTAATAGTTTCGTTCCATCTGATGTTACATCTTATACAGTAATGCATTGGATCTTGGTTGGCATAAATATCTCTTTTGGTTTCATACATTAATTATGCGAATGCAATGATCAATGGAAAAAGGTCATATAATATCTTTGACAAAGGTTAGACTTGAAGAATTCATTATATTGCTACTTATACTTTGTTTTGAATAATCAATCAACCTCTACTTAAATGATGACAAAAATAATATTACATCGCTAATGTCATGGGCAAGCAATACATAACCAATATTCATATTCATTAAGAAGTGTAGGTATGCCTGAAGCCCAGTTAACCCTACGCACAGCATCTAATTTGAGTATGCATTTATAATTTTGTTTAGGGAAACGATCGGCTAGATTAGGATAACCAATTTGCACCAAAATATTATAATTTAAGATAATATTCCACATTAATATTAATACTACATCCGCCACATTCAGTAAAGGCTGCATTAATTGATAAATATTCACCATCATCTGGAACAAATTTACACTCAAAGACAACCTTGTAGTGAATTGGCCAATATCCATGTCAAATATTCTAAAGTGATTTAATACTGCTGATAAGCATCAAGACGTTTTATACCATTATGACTGGAGACAGTACTCGATTCCATGAAACCCTTTTAGAAATATTTTTATGGGAAAACTTCAACTCTAGTTTTATTTGTGGAATATATTTGATTTTGATGAAAATTAATAAAAAGCGATAAAAATTAAGAAAACAGATATAGAGTTAGATCCTGCGAAGAAATGAGGAAAAAGGCTAAAACAGAATAATATAACCGATTTAAACCAGTACATAAAGAAATAACAATTAATACAGGAAAATTTAATAAAATAAGATAAAAAAATACCTTAATCGTGCAATATGCTACTAATTGTATATAAGATTATAAGAACAATACGTATTGAAATATATGATCATGCATTAAACACACCCACTAAACATGTATTTTTAATGAAACTTTATATGTTACGTTTTGCATGATAAAGATGGTCAAAGTAAGAAAGAATGAAAACTTTGTAAATTTTTAGATACTATCATCATGCTAACAAAAACACAAACTATTATGTGAATGATGAATCTGGGTACTTGGTTTTGTTAACCACCCTCAGGTCACCCTTGTTCTTCGGGATTTGACAATGATATTTACACATGTCCATACTACAAAGATGATATTTTAAAATGTTTAGATTCCTTGCATTAAAGGTTTGTGGAGAAATGAAGATTTGAAGTTGGACACCCTACTACCTCCATAATTTAAGACGTTACTCTAAAATGTTGACCTCCTATAACAATTGGTTTTGGAGAAGAGGTTTTTAAAGATTTCAATGAAAATGCTTTTCATTGAGGCTGGGTCAATTACAAATTTGGATCACCTAGATGCAAGTTGAATCCCTATAACATTTCAGCTTTTGGAGTGCAGCCCTTCTTGAAGAGTAGCCGTGTGAACAATTTAAGACGACGTACAGCCCAGATGCCGTCAGACCATCTGAACTTTTCCTTCACTTTCTCCCATACATCTTACTCGAAGAATGTCCAAACATCAAACAGGGGAGGTTTTCCTTCACTTTATCCAAAATTCATCATCGAAACGTAACATTAGATTTGTTCCCTGAATCAAACAGGGTGAGGTTTTCCTTCACTTTCTCCCATATTTCTCATTGGAACAGTTTCCAATCCTGGATAAAGACCTTGGGCACCGGAAGTTGAGGCCACTGGCTGAGCAAATGGTGTCGGTCTATTCTTCTGAAGAAAGACCGCATACATCTCCTGGCTCAGATTGGCTGCTACCATCTCACTGGAATTCTGGGATATCATGGACATAAGGAAGGCACCGTCCGGACCCAGGGAGCTGCTGATGAAACGACTGATGGAGGAAGAGTCTTTGGGTGGTCCGGGAGTAGCGTTGATGTAGGCAAAGATCTTGCTGTCTCTCAGCCATGGGATGAAGAGGAATCCTGCCCACAGGATCAGATTAAAGAAAGTGGCCACCCCAACAAAGAAGATCCAGTACCAAAGGAAAACATACATCTTCTCATACGTATCAGTGATCGAAAAGGTACACTGCATAGTATATCTTTGAATGTTGTCCAATACCCTAACATTGTAATCACACATTACCACCTTTGGAAGAATAGGGCTGACCAACGAACTGACGTTCAAATTCGTTAAGGTTTCAACCTTTAAGGGAATTTGATCTTTGAAGAATAAAGTGATGAAAATGAACTGTCCCAGGAGATTGAGAATGAACAGAAGTTTGATCACAAGATATAGGAGGCCTAAAAGGAAACGGTTTCTTTTCAACAAACTGTCAATAACTCTTGCAGTTTCCTGGAACATGCATTTGCGTGCCTCTGTATTGCCTTGCTGTGTCTGCTGAAGAGATCCAACAGTTTCATCAAGATTGATGGACAAATTACTTTTACAGGTCGACCAGATGATGTTGGGTATTTTGAAGCAAAGGGCCTGGAAGAAGAGGATCAGAGGAATCCAGAGATGGTATGAGTATACGAAAGAATGTAAACGGGCTTCCATTGAGATGGGAATCATGTCGTCAAGCGGCTGATAGAAGGTTTCCTTCATGAAGCAAGTGTTCAATGCATACTGGATGAAGGCCGTTGTGAAGTGGGCTGGGCATACACAGCTGATCGGTTGAGTGATGTAGCGAGTCAGAAAGGCACCAATGGAACAGACAGAGAGAAGTAACACAGACCAGAATCCATTGGCTCTGTCAACCCAGTCCTGATCCAAACCTCTGCTAAACCACGTCATCTCTCAGTCTGAAAATACAGTAATATATGTTATGGAGAAACCCCGTTTACGAGGACTTACCAGAGATTGTGTACCCTAAGAGGAGGTTACCATCCTGAGGCCCGGAGAGCCGAGGGATGTAACCGACTCTCAGGGTACACAATCTCTGGTAAGTCCGAGTAAGAGGGATTTCTTTAACTTATCAACCGTCTAAGTGAATCAAAACAGACAAAATCAATGTAAAATACGCATATACATAAACAACACGCGCCTTATAATAGATACCGTTGGGATTCACAGTATAGCGAGAGTGTGGTCATCACGTGACCTAAACTGACTGACTGTCACGAGAAGCTCGTGCAATGCACGCGGAATTTGAAAGCACATGTAGTTGCAAGCGGTTCATTTGAAGAGAGACCGGCAACGAGTAAACATGTCTGAGTCAGAAAACGAACTATTTTTGACTCAGTCAAAATTTCGAAAAGAGTGTGAAGAAGATGACTTTAATTACAGATTTGGAAAACCTTTAAGCGAGAAAGAACTTGCTGAGAAGTTTAGGTCCGGAATGTCTAAACGCACTTTAATGAAAAATGAGTGGGCCCTTGGCATACTGAAGAGATGGCAAGAGGAGAGGCGTAACAGACCAGTTGCTGAAAACCTTTCGTTGTCCAAGAGTTGCTTGACCGACAATTTAGTGGACATGACTGCCGAGGATATTAACCATGTCTTGAAATTCTTCTTTTTTGAAGTCCGCAAACAGGATGGCGGTTATTATCCCTCAACTACTTTGTATGGGTTATTTGCAGCCTTCGCTTCAATACTTAAATTGAATGGATCCACCTTTAAACTTTTTGAAGACGATGAATTCAAAGACGCCCGACGAGGATTAGACGCCGCTATGAAGGAAATGTCCTCCAAGGGACTTGGCACCAGCTGTAGAAAACATACAGAGGTGATTTCCTACGACGAAGAGACTTACAACGCACATCCCGGGGAGTTACAATGTAACCATTTGATACGATCTTGAAAAGCCTGTTTCAAATATACTTTTATACGCGAGGTAGGTTGATAAGTTAAGGATAAACTGCGTATAAAGGCAAGGGGGTACGTTTCGAAATGAATATTCTGACAACAATTTATTATGTAATTGGCAACGTCGGTTTGCGCAAATTAACCTAAGAAATGTCATAAATTTAGTTTACAACCAACGTTTGATATAAAAGATGGGAAACCGTTCATAAAGCAAATCACGTCTTGCCAGGTCTCGCTAGTGTTGTAGTTTACATTGTCAACGGACATAGTCATGTAATTTCAATGACTGTATTGTCAAAACTGTCACTAATGAAATAAAGTTGAGAGACATATCATTAAGAGGTGCATATCCTAAGAATAAAACCCATGATTTGCTAGTTCCAGCCGATGCTCGCAGGTTTCACCGCAATGCATAGCCACTATAGTGTTGCGGGCTTTCTCCCTGCAATAATACTAGCAGCCGCGATATAAGTGAAATAATCTTGAAAGCGGCGTTAAACCCCAACTCACCACCTCTAATCCTGGTTCTAATCAAGTTCACTAGTGTTATATTTTATATTATTACCTACGAGGGCAATCATATCGGGGTTGATATTTAATCATATTCAAATTAATCATAACTGCTGACAACGTTTTCATCAGATAGTTCAAAATATGTTACTCATGTCACTGTCAAGTCTGGAAGACATTATCCATTGTATAGCCTCACTATTCTATTATTTGATACAATGAATAGATAACTATAACTATTTCTAATGAGAATACGTCATGCAGGTTTTTTGTTATTTTGTAGGCCTAAATCTACTTATTTGCCGTCAATTCCTAGCCTATTTGTATCTTATTATTTCAAAGTATATCCAAGCCTAATAAGGGTGCCTCCAAATTTGCCTTTTAAAGGCCTTCCTGTTTCTAAATTATATTTTGAAGGCATTACAAATATTGTCAGTTAAATGCATGATATGTCATCTATGAACTGGATGAAAGTTTTGGTAATGGATACGCTTTCTCATGGTTTTGAGGGCGTATTTGCAAAATAAATAAACTCAACTAATTAAAAAGTGTTTTTCACCTGACATTAAGTACTATAAAATTTGACTTAACTTCGATAATTGTTTTTCAAATGATTAATTTTGTAATTATTGTAACGTTTGTTGGATTTTATGACAGTCATCGAAAAATTATCTCTTGCAACACTTATTCCCAGGTGTGTTCTCATATTTTCACAATGTATCCTTGACATTTCAAATAAGGAGAATTCCAAAACAAGTTAAAACAACTTAAAAGTACTTTAACTATATTTATCAATTATTGTTTTAAAATTTGAAATCACATTGTTAACGTCACGTGACTTGGTTCTAAGCGTTACCATTCCATACCAAAGATTCATTCAGTGTCAAATTTCACTGTCTTCCCGGCCTAACTAGAAAATGTAATCTCCCCTAACATAAGAGAGATCATTTATTTACAAGCCATAAGTTTTAGTAAAGTTTTGTGACATTTGACCCTTTAGAGCTCTCCAAAAACTGCTGTTTCCTTAACAATGATGATATCTTCTGTTAATGGAATCGACCAATCACGGGAAAGATGGCAAGGAAGTAAACCCATGTTTTCTTTTACGAAGGACTATCGTAAAAATCTTAAGATAAAATTGTTAATGTTAGTGAATCTTGCAACATGACAAATGTCGAATAAATATTTCAAGTCTTTTTTAAAAAGTCATTTTTGCTTAGTGGAAGATGTACATAGATTTTGATCACAGAGCAGAGAAAAAACGTTTGATGTCTCCAGCGTCACATTCCAACATCGGAATCTCAACATTTAGTTATGATACCAGTCCCTTTATGATATTTTGTTGACTTTATTTTATTTCATTGATAGTGTTTCAGGGGTGTGGATTTTTTCATTATCATCTGATTTCCGCTTTTTTGGGAGTTATTCAACTTTTTATTCTTCATAGTCCTGAAAATATTAGAAAATAAACAAACTGATAATAAAAAAATAAAATATATAATGTTCAGCCTAGGGCTTATAACTGTTGAACTGTTATTTTAGCTTTGGTAACACTAAAATCCTTTTTTTAAAAACAAGCCCTTTATTTGTGCATACTGTGAATTCTAAGTATTAAAGCAAACTTACAGAACTGGCTTGGGCTCGGGGAAGCAGAGTTGATATGAAAGAGAGATAATAAGTATAACATGCTGAAAACACATTTATTATGTAAGCTTATTTTTCCGGCGACCCGATTGGTCGAGAAGCGGTCACGTGTCAGTCGACAGAAAAGCATATTGACTTCTCTCCAAGTCCGACCAAATGTGATATTGACTTGAAACAGACATAATGACGTCAAACCGTTGTTACATGACGTCATGCTATTGTTATCGTGACGTCATTTGACCGTCTTGTTGAACAATTGATCCAAAGTGATGTTCATTACTGTAGTTTTTTTCTTTTATTTTCGTATTTGTTTCGATACATAATAAAACAATTATGGACTGATGAGTCCGGTCAATACCTGTTTTTATAGACCCGAGAAAAGCAATATTGACCTCGGACTTCGTCCTCTGTCAATATTGCTTTCCTCGGGTCTATAAAAACAGGTATTGACCTCATCACCAGTCTATAATTGTATGATATTTTTAATGTGTTCAACCAAAAAAAATGACAGTTTCGTTTGTTTTTAAAGCATTTTCCAACTCAGGAAATGATTATTTTTGTCTTGATATCCCCTGATCTATCGCTTTATACGCTTATTATTATCTTTAAAAATTTCCCCAAAGTAATAATTTTATAAATAATTTCATAAATAAAATAAATAGAATAATAAATCTCTATTAAAAGCTATATATTCTGGGCCTTGTACAACACTTGTTGTCGCCTGTAAACTTTTTTCCATCAAGCATGCAATTCACCTTGCTTACGCCTTAGTAAGCTCCATTTTGATATAAAAAAAACAACGTATTATCGACCTTGTGCAAGTCTACCAAAGCTAGGAGACTCATTGCCTGACCTCTACTGACTGGCTAATATGAAATACCACCGAACTAGATAATCACGATACAGTTAAGTGGCCTACAGGAAGTGTTAAGCACAAAGCCTATCTCTCAGTCCCCTAAATATTTATTTACCCTGAACTTTACCCCAACGACATAATATACTATACCTACTCAAGATGATCATTAATGGTTTCATTTTAGTTTTCCATAGCCAAACAAGAGAGACGTATATAAAATCGTTGTTTAAGAGACAATTTAGCTGTAGGGGCTAAGAACTGACAATGTAACGAACCCAAATAAGAGATAATACTGGTTTTCTACAATACATGCATTAAACGATTCAATTATTGTGCTTGAGTATATTTTCACAACATGCTCTTAGTGCCTGCTTATATAACGTAATGTTGCATACAAATTCATATTATTCGAAGATAATGTCAACTGATAGGATCGATGTTAAGTGTTTGATTCTCCAACAAGAAGACTTACCTTCTAACGTTGAAACGATGTTTTGTAGGTTAAAAGTTCTTCACAAACTGGCACGCACCTAACTACATGAACAGGAGGATGTAAACAACGCGCTTGCTGAGAACGCTAGCAGGGCGTTTGAAAATGTGTCTCGGTTACTCGTATCATGTTACCATGGCCACTGCTCGTAGAGTCTTGTGATTCCTGAAAGCGGGAGACATAAAGACTGGCTAATGTTCCTTAACATTTATTTTAGAGAATAATATTTTATCCAAAATTGTAATAAATTAAAACAAATTTGTATCAAATATTATAATAAATTAAAACATTTTTTAAATCCAAAATTGTAATTTATTATAGCATTTGTTATCCAAAATTGTAATATATCATAGCATTTGTTATCCAAAATTGTAATTTATTATAGCATTTGTTATCCAAAATTGTCTTTTTTTATGTCAGAATTTTTAATACTGTGCTTTAATTGGAAACATGGATACTATGATACATGTTGTGGATACAGTGGTGATACTTGGATAAATGTTTGGAATTAAATACTCCTACTTAATTCTTTTCCATTATTATTATTTTATTATCATAGTAGTTTTAGCTTTGGGTTGATCGATTTTTTAGGGGAATCTTTGCTATATTGTATATTTGTATATGCTATTAGTACAATATTATATCACAATTACTTTGAAACATGTTCTCGTGTGTTACGTTTTCGTTGCTTTGACAAAGAATTTAGTCATAAAGATGACATTGAGATATGAAGCCAATTATCGACGCTACGGGATGGAAAGCATTTGCCATACATGGCTGTTAATAAGTCATCTTAATTTTTTCTAAATTTCAAAATAACCTATGAATATAGATATTTTATCTGTATTTTGTCTTAATTTTGATAGAAGTAGAATTTTAAAAAAATCTTCAAAATTGTTTTATTACACAGAACAATTCTTACTTTAAAATACGCAAAATGTTTTAAACAATATAGATCGAAAAGACACGGATATATAATTTCTAACAAAATACGTACCATATTTAAATCCTATTGAATACTGACGAAAGATATATATAGCGTGACCTTTCTCTGTGAATAACATAATAAGGGGTAATTAGCGAGCAATTTTGGTTGCAGAAATGATAATTAATTCCTGCGATTTAGGAACAATCATAATCGGCATTCTGTAGCCGTACTGGTGTTCAGTTAAAGTGGAATTCGGCAAGTGGTAAGTGGTTTTTATTTATTTTACATGGTTGTAGGGATACATGCGACCCCGATATTACGTTTGTGAAAGGTACCCTGAAACCGAAGTTTAGTCGGTCATTGGGTCTTCCCTAACTTTCCTCGCCCAAGGACTTACTTGCTCAAACAAAACCTAGGTAAAGAGTTTTTTTCACTTATGAACCGATTAAATTGCTAGTAAAGACATCATTAGAAGAATTTAGAGTTCGAAACAAGGAAAGATAATTTTTAGTACTGGGTTTTTCAATCGTGTGATACATCATGATGGTATACATTGAATCTACATTTTTACAAACATATATAATTTCATTAAAACGAAATTTGCCAGAATTGCTAAAGAAATCTCCGGCAATTCGACATACGGTCCGAGAACTGGCTATGATGACTTACTTGAACAATAGAGGGGCGTTTCAAGAGCTCTATAATGACAATATATATGATAATGGGTTTTTTTACACTACCTCTCTTGAAATCTATGTAGTGCATACATTCATACTCTCTAGGAAATGTATCTGAACAGTTGTTTATGAACATTTGCAGGCATTTATATTCAAGAATCTTATTGAAAATCTCTTGATTTAATGTGCTTCATGTTGATCTAAAGTAGCATTGCATTAATACCTTCAGGTCTCTTAGAATGGAATGCATACCATGGATACGTGGATAGTTTCCAAATAAAACTGTACAGAATAGTATTTAAGAATGGATTTTCTGTTATATTTAGAGATATTTCTTATGTGTACGCTGGTTAAAACTGTGAAATCTTTGTATGCGCCAGCGCCTTAAAAAAGGTTTTCGTGCTTCAAATAATAAACATTAAATTCTGAAAAATACGATAGTACCTTAAATCAAGATTTTCATTAAGTGCGTTTTGACGACGAGCGTCAGGTTATGGCTTATGTATCCTCATAAATAATTTTTCAAAGCAGCCAATCAGAATTGGGTATTTTGCACAGTTATGGTAGAATTTTAGTTATATTGAGAGAAATGGCTTATGTATCCTCATAAATCCTCTGCGACTTTAAACTTTAAGAATCCAGTGTTGAATTTATCTATTATCTATTTTATTTGGAAAACGTTTGTAACTTCATTTTCCATTTAACTTTAGATTTTTTTGTCACATTCAGCTCTTCATGCAAAGGTAACGAAAAAAAGGTACTTTATTTATTTTCAAAACGTGGAACTCGAACTATATCTTTCCAGGTAAACTGTTTTGTAACTAATACCCCCCAGATGCCGCCAAAAGAACATAAAAGTACAATGTCAATTCACTGCACACAGATTCACTCTTTTGAAAACAAGTCGAGTTATGTTAACGTTAACGAATGATGGGTTTCTTTAGGAGGTTCTTTAGGAGGCGAAGACTACTTGACTGTCTACGCTCCGTATACGTATCTCTGATAACTTGTGCTTGTAAGTTAAGATGTTTTAATGAATCAGTCAATGTTAATGCTTATTTCTTTCAGAAAAGATGACTCTTTCAAGATCGTGGTTTAGCCGAGGTTTGGACCAAGACTGGGTTGACAGAGCCAATGGATTTTGGTCCGTGTTGCTTCTTTCCGTGTGCTCACTGGGCGCCTTTCTGGCTCGCTACATCACTCAACCAATCAGCTGCGTATGTCCAGCCCAGTTCACACAGTCCCAGGTCCAATACGTACTGGACACATGTTTCATGAAGGAAGAATTCGATAGGCCCGTTGCTGAAGATATTCCAAGAAGAAATGCCCAGCAGGATCTGGTTGAGTCTCACCATCTCTGGATTCCTTTGATGCTTTTTATTCAAGCACTTTGTTTCAAAATACCCAACATCATCTGGAATGCATGCAAACGTAATCTATCCATCAATCTCGATGCAACAGTTTCCTCACTTCAGCAGTCACAGCTGATGAATACAGAATCCAGAAATCCAACGTTCCAGGCAGCTGCACGAGTTGTTGATAGTTTACTGAAAAGAAACAGCTTCTTTTTGGGAGTCACGTATCTCGTTACCAAGCTACTGTTCCTTATCAATCTTCTAGGGCAATTTGTATTCATAACTGTTTATTTCAGAAATGAACTCCTTGTCAAAGTTGGACGTTACATAGAGCACGATCTTGATTCTTTTGTCAAGCCTCTCCTTACAAAAATTGCATTTTGTTCTTACAAAATCAGAAGAATGGCAAGAGTTGAGGAATATACCCATCAATGCGTGTTTCCAATCACCGAGGTATATGAGAAGATGTATGTTTTCCTTTGGTACTGGATCTTCTTTGTCGGAGTGGCCACTTTTTTTAATCTGCTCCTGTGGGCAGGATATCTCTTCATCCCATTCCTTAGGGACAGCAGGATCTCTACCTACATCAACGCTACTCCCGGACCACCCAAAGACTCTTCCTCCATCAGTCGTTTCATCAGCAGCTCCCTGGGTTTGGACGGTGCCTTCCTCATGTCCATGATATCCCAGAATTCCAGTGAGATGGTGGCAGCCAATCTGAGCCAGGAGATGTATGAGGTCTTTCTTCAGAAGAATAGACCGACGCCATTTTCACAACCGGAAACCTCAACGTCCGGATCTGCAGGTTTAGATCCGGGGTCAGAGACTGTTGCTATGACCACCATGGAAGATAACTCAGGAATGGATGAGAAAGCTCCAATTGTTTAAATATTAATGAATTAGTTAAATTGCATGGCTTCTTTGTTTGATCCCTTAAATCTACTTTTCTCTCCTGGGATAGATAAACAGATGTATATGTTTTAATTTGTATCTATTATCAAACATATTTTCAATACCATGGAAGAATTGATTTTAGAGATAGATTCACACACACCTATTGCTTACTTATCTTGTATCAGTGTTAAAATTTTATAGAAATCGATGGTCGTCTGTGCGGTTAACATTTTGCTGAGAAAACTTTGAGAGTTCTCCAAATAGAAGACATTTCAGATTAATTTACTTTAATTTGTACTATACGTCACTCTTACTCCAACATTGGGTTTTATATTTTGATACACTTTAGATCAGTGGCATCAGGTTCGATCGAGTTCCAAAGAAATAAATTTCGAAATATTTTCGCTACCGGAATACTAACCCGATTCGTTGGAGGGTTTCTAAAAAAACTGAGACCTTCCTAAAGCACATCAAGCCAATCACAAGGTGTCAAACACATTCTTAAAGTATCAATGGCGCTGACAAAATACGAACATGTTAAATCAGCGCATATGGATCCGCCTTCGCTGCTTCCTAATACCCTTGATCCAGCAACAGCAGCACAACCCGGATGAAAAATCCGTTGAGTTCAATAGTAGCTTAAAGCTCCTTATTTAACGATATTTCATTGGCTGAAAATATAACAGGTGAGCATATCCACGAATATCAAGCCGCCAGACATACGATGAGGGTATAGGAAGGAGCGAGAGCGGATTCATATACAGCTGCATATCAACAGTTTGTTCACATAGTACTGTATCTTGGCGCAAATATCATGAAATTTGGGTTTGGGTCGAACGTCAATAAAACAACATCAGCAGAACTGACAAAGGATCTCCAATTGTCAATGTATAAAATAGCCATTTCCTAACTTATTCTGGGATCTTCTAGTCTCTCGTGCAAAAATTCGAATTTTTGCGTGATTAAAAAGACAGAAGGGGTCACAATTTGAAATTCCGATTTCCTTAAATTTCGATTAAAATATTCCAGTTTGACTCTCTTAGAAAACAATCAGCAAAATCATATTGACTTGATGCAAACGAAAAAAACATAACTTGTTTTTAAAGCTGTTGATCACTTTTAAAGGATTTTGTAGGGGAAAATAAAATTTACTGTTTTCGAAATATTGACCCCTGGTCACTTCAATGATTTGCCAAAAACTAATAAGGTTAATTGATGTGTATGGCAAACGCTTGCGTTAAGGTGCAATGGATCTTCACTACCCTACTGAAAATTCTAAATTATCCGTTTCTTTTTAGCAATGCTTCGATGCTTCAAACATATGCAAATTTACATGATATTTGCACTACGATGCGCAGGTATATGAACAAACTTTTGGTATGCAGCTGTACGTTGATTTAGCATGATGAAACATAATTTAGGTAAATCATTTCACGATATGTTCTTGATAATCATCAAATGCCAAAATTATGACACATACTTATTTAAATGATTTCGAGGAAAGGTACATTCGGAAGTCGAAATTATTCGTCCCATTTATAGGTAATTATTTTATATAACCTATTTAACACTAATTACTTACTAACATAGTTACTGTTTACCATACTACTGCACCCGTTTCCAAAATTAGATCTGACTCACTGGTTCTGTTCGTTTGGTCTGCTTTTGCTGGATGCGAGTCGTCTCATTGGCTGGTTAGATAGCTGGCGTAACGAGGCTTTTGGCTGGAAAGAGATGAAATGTCATTTTCGCCAATTTTTTGTCAGACAATAAATTCATTTGAATTGTTTGGTTCTTATCTGTTGATTTTGAAAAGAAATTGAAAACACATTGAAAGTACTAAAGATGTGTCATTAATCTGATAATGCTTTAACTTTCAAGTATTCCACTAGAATCGCCATTGTTTTTAAATATAATATATTGGCCGCCTCATCTTTGTAAATGTATACTGTTAAAATACCTAGGTTTGTCAAAGTTTACATGCTGCATGTAATAATGTGAAATACTGATTTTCTGTTTCATGAAATAAAATAAAGTTGCATTCATGTAGAAGCAAAGCTAAAATCAATGTTGAATGTAATCAAACGTTCTGTTTCCTGGTACACCTACAAATCCCTGCTGATTGTATCAACATTAATACTGTCAGGGGTAATGCACCAGTGAATTTATTTCGAAATATTTTTTGTATAAATTGTTTAACAATAAATTCAAAATAATGTTTGTAGAAATTGTTTAACATTATCGTTTAACAATTTCTACAAAAATTATTTCGAAATAAATTCACTGCTGTATTATTATTGTTAAACAATTTCTACAAGAATTATTTCGAAATCAATTCACTGCTGCATTACTCCCTGACAGGCATGATAGCAATTACATACTTAAACAAGTCACACGTTTAATTTTTGGTCTAAAAAGTGTCAAATGAAGCTGCTTATAATAAGTTATATAAGTTGTAATTATCTACATGCTTTAAAAGCATTATTTATTAAATGTTCGTTACAATCATTACAAGTATCTAAATAAACAAGATCAAACTTGTATAATAAATATTGTAAAATATATGCATGCTTTTGTTACATACAGACAAATGCCTGTAAGAAGAGATAACTCTTTACCCTTAGTCTTCTTTTCATTTAAATCTAAAAGTATAGACTCTGGAGAAATTATCGTTTACTTATAAAAGAAATATGTTTTCATTAAACCAAAATAGCATTCCCTACCATATATAAATTATTTGATTTATTTAAATGCGTTTGTTGACCCACTGTTATTAAAAAACTTCATAAGGCCATTTCTTTATACGATCGGCTGCGAAGGTGACGTCGTTGTGCCTATTTAAGACGTGGATCGTGATTGCTTTCAATCAATGCCCTTTCTTTTGCTTTTGAAAGGTCATACCCTCTCTTACAGGGCACACAGGTCGACTGTACTAACATAATAAAACATTTTTTGATCTATATTAAGTGACATTGCTTACAACATAATACAAACATTTATCAATTAAGGATGCAAATGTACTTTGTTTGCATACATACGTACACACTCCCACCTCCTAATGGGACAACCTCCTAAACACAGTTGGCAGCATAACGTTCTCCACGACGTCGGTATACACGTGCTCGTCCATCACTTCGTCGAAGCAGAAAACGGGATGCATCAGTGAAGAGAACGGTTCTCCACCTTGCACGTGCCCATCTCATCCTCTGTTGACACCACTGGAGACGTTCCGCCAGATGACTTTGCGTTAAAACGGGACGTCGAACCAGTCGTCGTGGAAAAGGTCCAGCCTCTCTCAGCCTGTTGCGTACCGTTTGGTCGGAAATTCGACGCAGGCCTGGTATCTGCGTTGTTGTTGACGTTGCTGTCCTGGTGTGTTCCCGAAGGTGGAGCAGTCGGATGTACCGATCTTGGGCCCGAGTAGTCACCCTTGGTCTGCCTGACCTTGGCCTATCATCAACGCTGTTTCGGGTGTTGAAACGGGTCCACAATGAAGAGATGGTCTGTCTGGACACGCCAAAGTGTTTTGCAACATCTCGCTGCGTCGCTCCTGCTTGCAGTCTGTCAATAGCGTTGCTGCGTTGCGCTCTGTTCAGTCTTTGCATTCTTCAGGTCGCTACCAATGTTGTGTAGTCTGAATGAACAGCGGCTGATATGGCTTTTCATACCTTTAAAGCAGACGTGTCTGCATGTAAACCTTCATGATCCCATGCTGCACGTGCTTTGGCAGAAAATGCCTTTGGACGAATCGCTCGTTTTCGTCCCTGAACACAACGTAAACTTTTTGGGCCATTGTTTTTGGTAAATTTACCCGTTTCGAAAAAATTAATTTCGCATGAATGTCAAGTTTCTTTTTTTGAAGTGTTTATATATGAAGATGTTAATGGAACATGTTGGAGTAATGTTGGCTATGTGTCATTTTTTGTCTTTGAAAGAGCTGTTAATTTTTGTGGTTGATCTAAATTTAGTGATATTGCTTACGGCATATTTAAAATTCTTATGGTGAACATAAGGATTTCGAAACAAAGCACATTGTTTATGTTCATTTATCAACCTACGAAGAAATGGAAAGACGGGTTGATGAGGACAAGATTACAACTTCTATATTGTGAAATTCACGACGATTCGGAATATATGCTTACACCTTAATCAGCCTTTGCTATCCCTTTTTAAAATTCCCTACATACCATTTGATTAATATTAAGCACTAAGCATGTACTACGAAACGTTTGAACATCACGATAATGAAGTTGTTATCCCTAAAACCTTGTCGTAATTATATCACTTCAAAGACTTGATCAGTATTTGTTTGATAGAATGAATAGTGACGTTATACCAGGAACGCTACATGGTTTTCATAAACCGAGGGGTTTTGATACGTTCCAAAATAATATGGGTACTGATTAATTAAATTCAAATAAAGTGAATTGGCATACATATTTATCTTCAAATGCCCAAAAAATGACGATTGACATTAATTTTTTATTAGCAACAAACTTCGAACAAATACCAATTTCATCGTTTGAAGAAGGGTGAAACATGTTTGTTTTGCGCTTGACAATAACTGGTCATAAATATGTTGATATTATTCAGTTAATTACCATGGCATACTCTGAAATGACCCTATAATTGGCACTATTAGCATTCCAGAGAGTAGGTACTCGCTATTCAGATGTCGTAAGTTAACACAACTTGTGGTGAGATAATTTTCGTTTCTTTCTTTTTACTAAAGTATATGCTATGAACTAGGGTTTCTCACACATATATATTTATAAACTTTTATGAATTTATTCATTAACCCTTGGATCAACAGAGAAGAAGTTATATGGATTTACAACTTCTTTATTGCAGAATTGCGACGTTTCAGTGTAGATACTAACGCCGTTATTCAGCAAGTGATATTGGACATGATTTGATAGGTAATAGCCTTAATCACGGTTCATGGAAGGATTAAACCGATAAATTTTGTTAGATTCCATAAGCTTTCTATTTTTGTAGTCTCAGACATTGGAAGGATTAAACCGATAAATTTTGATAGATTCCATTCCAAAATTAGAAAGCTTTTGGAATAAATTTTGATAGATTCTATGAAAATTTATCGGTTTAATGCTGAGACTACAAAATTAGAAAGCTCTTGGAATCTTTCAAAATTTATCGGTTTAATCCTTCCATGAACCGTGATCAAGGCTATTACCTATCAAATCATCGACCTGATCAACCTTGTGAACCTTATCAATATAATTTAATTAACTCTTTGTACTTCAACCTACTTCAACCTACAGCATATGACTTACCTTAAAAGCTTTTTTCAATTCTTTTCGAACTTTCACTTCTCTTTGTTCACAGGAAGACTTAAAAATAAAAAAATAAACTGAATTAAAATGGACACAACTTAGCTTGCAAGTCATATGATAAGAATGATATGAAGGTTGCTACAATAAATATTCAATGTTTACTACCATCTTTTGTCTCTCTTCGCCATTCAACCCACAACTTTCACACAGAGTAATAAGGTAAAGGAATTTTAATCACAACTTGTTAGATAAAATTCCATGGGAACCTAAAGTAAGCAGGGGGGGAGGGGGGGAGAGGGGTATGGTATGATGCTTACATGGTATGGTATGGTACCCCCCCCCCCCCCCCCCCCCCCCCCCCCTTTGAGGGCCTTTCTACTTATTATAATATATTTTGTAGAGTTGTGTACAATTTATTTATTTCAACAGCTATGACACATTCCTTTACAACATCATGTTAGCACATAGGTTATTGCCGACCTTCCATGTACCCTGTAAAAGTCACTGATCCATCATAAAATCTGGTACAAAAGTAATGCCTACAAAGTTGTTTTTGGCTTGTGCAACGTGTTTCTGTCCTTCCAGAACCATCTCAAACATGTGCTTGTATTCCTTGATATGTTCTGAAAAAATGCCATCATTTGACAATTCAATTCAATTCAATGTTTATTCGGTATAGAGGCCATAGGCCCACGTACAAAATTGGTCAAAATTAATAGTGTGACAAAATGGTTTGGTATACAATTCAAACACATCTTAACCTTAAAGCTCCTTTAACAAACTTTGCTAAGTTAATAAGAATATATACTTTATGACAACTTAATAATACATTAAATTTATAGATAGAAGGATTTTTCCAGAAATACTCAGGAATATATTTATCGCAACAAAGTAACACATAATGGTTTTCATCTTCAATATATCCATTCACACATGATCTACAAAATCTTTCATTCCTAACAATACCACAACGTCCATAAACATTGAATTAATCAGAGAATTAATTGAATTCAATCTTATCATTTACACGTGTACATGCATCTACTTGTATTATAGAAATTGGATAACAAAGCACCTAGTTAATCTTGTGAAATCTTTTGCATTGACTTCTTGGATAATGTGTATTCTAATTTGGTTTTGGTGACCTTGTGGCCCCTTATTTTACTATATAAGTGAGTTAAAATGCAGATCCAATAGCTCTATTTTGACCAATCAGTTAATCATATGATCACCTTGTATCCATTAAATTCAAGGTTACATCCAGTCTCATGGGCACATGACTTACTGACCATCTTTCACAAACATAAATCATCAAATTCTTAGATCATGTGACTGATTGTGATTTCAACTAGTGATAAAAACTCATGCAATTTTCTTTGAAGCTCAAATGTTGCGTGCTTTTCTCCTAAGACATATGCAGGCCACAGACAAAAACATTATTCATTAGCAACCTGGCCATTGGTAGTTTCTTTCGCTGAACTCGCAATACTAGTAGAAACCTTCTTTGTTTATTTCTTTTGCGAACTCAAGACAGAAAAAAAGGTAACAAATTCTTTATCTCTTTACCTATGGGAGGTAACTCATTGTTGAATTTAACTATATTAAAACTAAATAACGTCGGAGAAACATCACATATGAATTACTAATACAGAATACCTTGAATAACCTTTTTTTAATTTAAACACTAATAAATATGACTGTTCATTGGGAAAAAAATTCCAGTTATGACTAACTGTGAAAAAATTGTGTTTTCAACATGAAATACTTGCCAACAAATTCTCGTTGTACTTCAGTCCAAACCAGATTCAGTTCCGCAAGCTGATTGGCTACATCCTGAAAAAAATATTTTGATGTAAAAATTAACATTATTATGAATTTTAAGTAAATATATACCCTTACGATAAACAAAAGATTCCAATATCAGTTGGTGTTAAAATCAATTTACACATTCCAAGAAACTGAATTCATATCTCCATATCTATTATAAACATATCAGTAGGTCTAAGTAAATTTGTACCTGAATCGCATGGTTGTCTTCATGAGCAGCCCACTTTAGCAGATCTTGAGAAGCTGTTAAAGAGAATTTTATCAAATTGTTATTTAGTATCAGGTTTTGACACCATATAGTTAATTTTCTTTCAAAAGGCAATTTGAAAACCGACATCTGAAAGTTTTTATGAATTTGGAAATATTGGTGAGTGAGTGAGTGAGTTGGGGTTTATCGCCGCTTTCAAGATTATTTCACTTATATCGTGGCTGCTAGTATTATTGCAGGGAGAAAGCCTGCAACACTATTGTGCCTATGCATTGCGGTGAAACCTGCGAGCATCGGCTGGAACTAGCGAACCATGGGTGGTACTGCGCTGAAACTCAGTGCAGCATTGCACCCAAACCTGACTGCGTGTAGAACTGTTCTCTACTGCAGACAGAGTTGCCGAGCCCCTGGCGGGATTCGAACCACAGACCTCTTGATCCGAAGCCGAACGCGCTAACTACTGTGCTATCCCGCCTCCGGAAATATTGGTTTATGATCAATTGTGTCAAAAGCTCAAAAGAATACATTAGAATATTCCCTTAGAAAAGCTCCCTTAGAATATATTTGTCAATGTCAGAGCCACTTGTCTGTTATTGTATCTACGTATTTAGTACCCTTTTGATTTAATTTTTTGTCAATTTAAACACTCTTTTGCTACCTACAGTGTGCAAATTTGTTACTATATGCTATACTATATTTAAGATTGACAGCATTAACATTTGTATAAATGATAAATGTTGATGATGTAAGGAAAGTTTTGCTTACCTGCAGACTGGGCATTCATGAAAGCCTTGGCTGTATTTCGCATGTCCTTGACTTCTGAGATGAGAACATTGAGGTCACCATGACCTCCGTTAAGGGATAGGAGTTTGACACTGCTCCTATAAACATGAATTGATTGTATGGTACTTCATATTTTCTTACTGATGGCCATAGAATAATAGGGCTATTGAAAAACATATGTTGACAAAGTCAAAGACATTTGGTCAAGATTATTCAGATAGATTTAGTGATAACATGAGCATAACTTATATTAAGAGCACAAATAACTATTATTGAGTTATTCAGTGCAACTTAAAATATACCATTACAATGATTTGTATATGAAAATTTCTAATGCTATTTTTTAACAAAAATATTACAATAAAAGTAAGAAAGGATTTGGGGTTTAATTAAAAGTATAATTTAAACTAGCCTGTCTGAATATGATACATCACTTGAATCATTCATTTAAATTATGTATTTCATTAGATCATATTCAGGAGATCAGATTTTGATGAAGTGGTGAAACAGGTTTCCACCTTTAGATCTTCCTGTTATTATTAGCTTGGTCTTTTGCCTTGTTGATAACTTGCATCATAATTTAAACAAACCATAATAGTTTGTTTTAACCCCCTCTTAATTTGATTATATCATGTTCATTATTTATACTTTTTGCACATAAATCAACCCAAAACATATATATCTTTAATCATGCATAATAACTGTCTTACTGGTGTGGTTTTTGTTGATTCAAACTTGAACTAATTTTTCTGCAAAATTTACCAGGCATGGGTAGGCAATAAGATTTTAAGTTGGCTGATTTTAAAAACCTGTATAAAAGTATTAATACACCACTGCAGCAAAAACATAAAAAACATATTGTCAAACCTCTAAATGTGTTACTCTGCGGTCTCACGATGAAAATATTGCAAATATACATGTTTACCTTCTAACAGCCCTGGCAGCTTTATCCATGATTTGTTGTTTTGTTGAAATAAAGCTTTCAACCTTTTCGGAACTGGACTGGTGACCAAAACAAACACAAAAATACTTTGTGCTGTCGACTATAGGCTATTTCCTGATCAGAGGTAATTGAATTACTCGTAATATATGTAAGGAAAGCGTCAATCAATCAAACGAATTCATTGTCAAAAGTAAGACTTCAGCATTAAAGTCACATATCTTAATTTTGTTATAAAGAGAATCGTTCAATTGCAGACGAAATCACAACTAATTTGTTAGCAGGAAGCGTACGATAAGAATAACGCCCTCTAGCGTCAATTAAACGGGCACCTGCTAAACAAAGAACGATAACTCTGTCGCAGTTGGGTCTTGGTCACGTTATAAGATATCTGACCTAAATTTTGATATGAATGTAGAAAATTGATGTACTATAGCATGTCTTTTATTCACTCTCTTTCGATTACTATTGAATTTTTCTCAATCTCATTAAAATAAAATCTAATATTGCTGCACTACGTTACGCGTACACGCGTAATGGAGTGGAGCATGTAGATTTCATTTCAATGAGACTAGCTAAGATACATAGCCCCGCTAGCAGCGGGGCTATGAATCACCTCCATAGACGACAGTGGAGGAAATCCTTTGTCGCACTTTCGCGCATCTGTTACGACTTTCGCGCACGAAAAAACTACATCAAAGCTTTCTTTACACTTATATCTATATGTTCGCACCTTTTTTAAAATTAAAAAAATCAGAGATAAGTATTTATAAGCAGTCAAACAACTCAGTCGATCTCTCGCGATGGTCGCCGCCATTTTGAATCACGTGACCAATGACACGTCGGGGATTCCCTCCCCAAAATACTGGCGAGTTTTCAATGCTCTCCAGGTCAGTTCTATGTAATAGATCACTGTATGTGACCTTTTACCGTTTCTGTAAATAGTAATATAGATTGTAAATTTTAAACATAATTGATCAGGTTGATAGGTTAACGAGATTTATATTAATAATCTTTTTATTTCACTCTCACACGAAAATGTAAATTCTTGTGTTCAGGGATCATTATATCAGGTTTGAATAAATTTCAAAAACCAACTCCCAATTAACCCAACACATAGCATTTAGAACTGCTAACTGTTCATAATGAAATTGCCTGTGAATTTTAGAATTGTGATGCTTTCTCAAAATAAAATTACAATTATTTTTTGGGAACGATGTCACTAATACTAAAGTTTTTGACAAACATAACATCATTCTTAATGCCTGGAAGCAGAAGGTAACTTGAAAAAAATCTATCAGTCATTGTTAGCAAAGGAAGTCTGGCAAACAAGCTTTTTTTTCTTTTTTTATGATAAATAATATTTATATAAATGTTTTTGTCAAACATCACAACATTAGTGAGTTGTTTAGTCATTCTTATTACAAATTTAAAGGAATTTTAAACCATCTTAAATTGCAGATAGAATTGACAAGGTTAAACTATTATTTCTGTTTGAAGAAGTCAAAGTCAAGTATCATATGGAATTTGATTAAAAAGATGAACAATGCTCAAACAAGTACTCCATGGGCATTCTTGGCACTTGGTTTGGGAAGTTCCTGACATTTGTATTGTCACAAATTTTATTGGATATGGTAGATATTCCAAATAAATTATTATTCACTCTTGGCCTAGTAAAATATAGTTTTTACATGTTCTTAAGACAATTATGTATGACTTTACACAAGCTCTTGCAATTGTTACCTCTTATATGTCTCATCAGCTTTGAGGAAATATAAAGAATATTGACATGATGTACAACAAATTGATCATTTTATAGAAATGAATAGTTATCTTACATATGTTGTGTCTGGTCTTGGATAAGGTATCTCATGTGTCTTTCCAACTGGACATTGTTCAATGACAATATCTGATAATATATTCCTAGCCAAATACATTAATAAAATGTGCATAAATGGAAGACTTGTTTATTTCAAAACAAACAAATCTCTAGCATCTTGATTAAAGTTTATTTGAAGGTATATACCATTATAAAAATTAAAAGAATTCAAATATTTTTCATAAAAGCAAAAAGAATTTGTTCAGATATTTGAGATGGATTTGCTTGACACTAATATTAAACTTTACCATAACAATATTTGAGACAGTTTGATAAAAAAGAAAATCATATGAAAAACATTATTAGCTTGTTACATAATTCATAAATTTAATTGTGATACAAATACACGCTTGAATACTATTAAAATAAATATTTAGGTATTATACAAATGATAATATACAGTGATCTATTACATAGAGCTGACTTGACAAACTCACATGTTTTTCCTTAGAAATCGTGATTGGAATGAGCAGGGGTTGTCACTCAGTCACTTTCGGATTGAAATCTCGCCATATCACTGCGTTTATTGGCTGAGAATGTTTGCACCCATGAAAACTAAACTAAACAACCAGGGAAACAATTTGTAAACAAGCATCGGACTCATCGCACGTGGGTCACTATTTTGGGGAGGGAATCCCCGTTGAGTCATAGGTCACGTGACTCAAAATGGCGGCGACCGATCGCGAGAGATCGACTGAGTTGTTTGACTGCTAATAAATACTTTTCTCTGATTTTTTTTAATACAAAAAAGGTGCGAACTTTTAGGTATAAGTGTAAAGAAAGCGTTGATGTATTTTTTTCGTGCGCGAAAGTCGTAACAGATGCGCGAAAGTGCGACAAAGGATTTCCTCCACTGCCGTCTATAGGGGTGCGTCTTAGCTCTGATGTAGTGGAAACGACTAGAGAGAACGTAATCAAGCTAAGTTTACTCAGCTACAATGAGACTGGCCCCGAAGCGTAAACGATTTGAAATTACTGCCGCACAAATAAGAGAAATTTGTAGATTTAAGCAGGAAAATGTAAAGGCCAGTTTTGATTTCATAAGCAAACATTTTGGACAGGAATTTGGACATTCTATCGCCAAGATCGAGCACCATTTCGGACATTTAGCGTAGTAAAGATAAATGGTTAACTATATTTCTGAAGTTTCTGCTTCACTTACCAGGGCATCAAAAACTAGAGGAAGCACTTTATGTTTGGACTAATGAAATGACCATGTTATGTGTATATGAAATAAAACTCATTTGATATTCTAAATACGTTGTCGTCTGTCTGTAGATTTGGTTCGTTTCAGTAGTCCGAACATTTCACTATCCGATCGTTTTTGATGAAAACCGGAAGTGTTCGGATTATCGAGGTCTGACTGTATATATTTTTAATTGATTATGTATGAAGATTCATGAAGGTATAACACTTCAAAAACTACAATTTGTGAACATAAATAAATGAAAAAACAGAAAGACGGATCAATCAATTATTAATGCATTTATTGAAATTCTGTATGAATATGTAGCAATTAAAGATGTAGACAAAACTTTTTTTAAAGAGATGAATAAAGGTTCTTTATCATATTGTCCTTTTTCATGATGTTGAAAAAATCCTCTATAGATGCATTTCGTTGACGGAATTGGAACACTCTATTCGGTTTTGCCAAAAGAGCACCTCCCGAAGAAACGAAGTACCTGAAAGAAATTACACAGCGATGTTAGTACACATATCGTGGATGGAACTACGAAATGAAAAAAATGCAACCACAGCAAAAAGGTTTTATTATGGGTCTTTGATCGCGATAAATATGACAGCCCTAAACCCTGAACTGAAATAACAAATTGATAAGTCTATTAAACAATAGACGGAATATAACGCTTCGATCGTCCAGTTTGAAAGAAACTGATTAAAACGCATGGCCATCTGTTCGTGAATTTAGAAAGACTGCAAAAAAGAAATTGCAAAAGAAGGTCTTATACCGCATCGTACGTTGAAAGTTAAGCGACCCTTTTTTTACTTGGACGCACAGTTATATTCGTCTGTAGTGTATTTGGGGAAATTCTTATAAATGTTATTTGCTTTATTTGGTATACTCACAGAGATCACTCTGGACCCGAAGCTCTTCTTCCTGACGACGGAGTGACGTTGTACAGTGTGTGTATCAGCTGTACCCTTTGTATCCGATACACTAGCAAGAGATGGGGCGGGCGTAGAGAGTGGTCGAGGTACCGGGGATACTTCTGTAAATGATACAAACACACGGCCATTACACAAGTTAAATACTTCAAATGAAATGAGAATGAAAATATTCAGAACCTAAAAGACCCATAATGAAATAAATTTATGTTAATTGTTTGAATTTATATTCAACGTTTCAAAAGTGACACCTAAATGGCTTTTTTCATCATATCATATGCGATACAAAATTACAAAATACAATTGCAACACATTTGTATATATAGTCTTTTTTAAGTTATAAAAATTAAAAGGCATTACATAACTTTATTAAAGAGGTCATACTATTTGAAAGTAAGTCTAGGAAATGTTAGTTTACCTCGGAATGGCTTCTTCACTGGGATATACTCGACATCTTCCGCGAGTCTGTTGATGAACCACGATGGCTGAAGATCTTGAAGGTCTTCATTCAGGTCATTTGTAGGATGTCCAGCAACCCTGCAGTCTGTTGAGAGTTTGTCAGAGGAAGATGTTCCCGTGGATTGGTTGACTTGTTCAATCCATTTCTTTGTACGCTCCTTTTTGTCCCCTCGCTGCCTCGTCGGAACACAGACTTTGGTGATCTTACTTCTCCCTTTGTTCCTTAAAATTTCTCTCTTCTCAAACGCTGTCTTCGTTTTCTTGATAGACACTGAAGATGTTGCCTCTCTTTTTACGTAGAAGCCATCTCCCATCTGCCATCTTTCACTCCTTGCATCCGAAGATTTGGAGAAGTTCTTGTTACCATGGACACCAAGCATTTCATCTCCTCTGTCCATCACTCCACTTCTCTTCTTGTCCAGTTTCACCATTCTCTCCTTCCTTCTCACGTTCTCCTCAAATCGTCTCCTTCGCTCGTTCTCTCATTCATTTCCCCTCGCCTGTTTCTCTCTTCCCTTCTTCTTCAATCTCTCTGTCTCTCCGTTTTGAGAGGCAAATTTCCGGAATTTCCCACCTTTAGAGGTGAACACATCAGAAGTTGACTCCATTGGAACTGAAATCAAATAAATCAATTTTGCTTTCTTTGAATAGTAGACCTACATTATTTGCGATAAATACTTTTGATATAAATAAAGATAATATTCAGTCATTTACAACTTCTTACTTACATTCACTAGAGTCTTTGAGTTTACAAATTCAACGAACACTGATAGAATTCCTTTCGTCTTGAAGCTAGCTCTCCGTGAGTAACAATCACTGACGTCATAGAAACATATCCCATGACGCAATGCCTTAGCACTGAAAGTGACGTCCCACAAGCAAATATTTTTTTAGAAAGTAGGCCTACAATGAGTTTTTATTGTAAAGAAGTTTTTGTTGTGATAAATAGAGGTAATATTCAGTCATTTACAGCTAATTACTTACATTCACTGGAGTCTTGAGTTTATAAATTCGACGAATTCTGAGAGAATTGCTCTGCGTGTCTTCAAGCTTGCTCGCCTTGAGTAACAATCACTTACGTCATAGAAACATATCCCATGATGCATCTGCTTCAACACTGTTTGTGACGTCACACCATCTATGACATCATTCGTCACAACAATGAAGAGTAATTGTATCCCCTTCTGCATCAAATTGCGTTTTATTTTCCCGTATTGTTAAATAATTTTTTTGATTGCTGTTTGTTTTGATTTATATCTTCATGTTGTATTTACACACATTCACTGGTGTATACATTGTACTTACAAGGGTTGAATGTAGTATGTATATTCACTTTCAGAAATAATAGAATGTTTAAGTACACATTATATGCGATGAAACGCACATTTCAAGGTATCGATATCATATTAGACAAATTGAAAGTGAATTTTAATTCCATTGAAAAGTCAAATGTTAATCAAAATCTCTCATGGTTAAACAAGATATTAACAATCTGTTTATTTGCTTTGGTATGATATATTTGAAATTAAGTACACTGACTAAAATGGATTATAAAGAAATGATGTGGCTGAAATAAATGCCAAATTACCTTATGTCAAAAGTTTAGTCCAAATCACTTCCCTAAACTTGCATCTTTATCGTTAAAATGACAAAATTATTTTTTTTTTCTTTCTTCAATGATAATCAAAACCGGGCAATGAAGTTAAGAAATAAAAATTCTGCGTCCCATTTACATGTATATCACTTAGATTGACACAGAATGTTTCATGAATTTTGTATGTGGCTTGAATAGAGCTAAAATATTATATGACCCGAGTTAAGTTCAAATCGCCTATCTAAATTTGCATCTTTATCTCTTGAATGCCAAAATTATGACATTTTCTTGTTTCGATTGTAAATCAAAACGACCATGTAAATGTTAAGAAGTCGAAATTCTGGGTCCCAATTACATGTATATTAATTAAATGAGCTACTTAGCTCGTTTTGTCTGGTATTAATAAGTTTCCAAAAATATGTTTGAGTCATTGGCGCACGCCATTGTCCGGTTTTCGATCATAATTATCGATCTGTCCCCCTGTTTATTGTCACTATGATAACTGATAAGCATTGAGATGTTAGTTTTCAGAAACAACCTCTACTTTTCGATGAAATAAAACCATTTATAAAGATTGACATATTTGACCCCAACATGCTCTGTGATTCACTTGACAACATATATTTGTCTTTGTGTTTGCTGTAAAGATGTTTCCAAAATTACTTTTAAGACAATGGTGCGCGTCACTGTCCGGTTTTCGATCACATATCGGGACGTTAGATAGGTTATTGTCACTGCTAGGCATGAAGACGATAATCTTCTAAAACATCGACAACCATTTATAAAGTTTAACATTCTTTAATCTGACATACTCTGTTCCCCATTAAAGCATAATTCGATAGGATAATCCCATACATTTATCATATTCACCAGTGATATTAAACGAACCATGTATTAAAACAACAACATATTGCATTATCGCTGATGATTACAGGTCGAAAATATCTTACCTCGGCCTCATACAAGATCTTCAAATCACTAGACAACCCTCTCTGGGTTCTCTAAATCATTAGTACTTTTTAGTTCTCTGTGTTTCAAATGTTTTCATCATTTATGATAAGATAAAACTAATCTATAACTAAAGGAAGTTAATTTTTCACCAAATAGAACATTGTGAGAGATTTGATTTGGGGTTTAACGCGGCTTTCACTTATATCATGACTGCTAATATTATTGCGGGGAGAAAGCCCGCAACATTATTGTGGCTATGCATTGCGGTGAAACTTGCGAGCATCGACTGGAAGTGGAACCTTGGTTTGTTCTGCAAACAAATTTGATAAGGCCTTGGATTCGAACCTCGGATCTCTTGATCTGAAACCGAACATGCTAACCACTGCACCATCCCGCATCGAAAGCATAGTATCGGGTTTAAAAAATTGAATATGGCAAATTTGAATAATATATTAAGATGTGTACACGTTTATTACTACGGTTTAGACAGGTGCACACAGATTTAAACCATTTTAAGAGCACGTTGTTATATTTTCAATTCACAACACTAAAACAATGTACATCATACGTTTAAAACTGCTGTGATAATTGTGTTTTATTTTTATGTCTTAATGTTTAAAATCCCTTTACCTTTAGTCGTTTTGTTATAAAGTCAAGGTACACGCCCAATTCAAATGTCTGAATGTTGAATATTGTTTTAATTTCTGTTTTCCATGTGTTCTAAAGATAGCTGATCTTTGTACTGTGATATTTATGAAGTTATAAATTCTCTAGTCGTCTACAACTTTCATTTACAGTCCAAAGGTATGAAGCTGCTGATCGCAATTAATACATAGGTGCTTGCTTCGAAGCAATTCAATATGAAGGAGCATGACTGTATAAGGTTGAACTTTAATAAAGCACCAACATTATCAAGCGAATAATGGATATCCCCTCGGGTTGTGGCTCTGCGTGTAGTTCCGAATCATAAGAATCATCATAAATCATGCTACACATTATGATAAAGAAATATATTCTGAGCCATTCAAATATCCTGTCATTCCTTATGCAATCTCATTAGAATAAGTGCGAACTTTTGATGCCCAGTACATTGCGTAGCATATTTAAGATCTTTATTTAAGGTGTACGTAAATGAGGCGTTAGTTATAAAAATATTTAGAATGCCACCATTCAACCATCAACCGATGTGATGAGGAAACCCTCTGATATAAAGAGCTCGAATCCCGGTAGCGTACATTGTTAAAACGTCAATTCCTAGGAACACGGTCGATTTTAATGATACATGTAGTCTCTAAGAGTTGACATATGTTTACAGCAGTTTCCCAGCTTAAAGTATTTCGAAAGTTTGTGAAAAAGAAACCTTAAAAGACACGACTCCTCAAATAATCCCCTCATTTAAAATCTGTTTCTTCCATTCTGTTCTACAATGGAAGTTAAGAAAATCAATTTCCGGTCAACATCTTAAGAAAGAGTCAGGCCCATCCGACATTAAGACATTACTCTCTTCCGTTTTCGCCGATGGCAAACTTATAACATATATATTTTTAATTGATCAAAAATTTCTAAAACTACAATTTGTAAACATAAATAAATGTAAAAACAGAAAGACAGATCAATCAATTATTTATGCATTTATTGAAATTCCGTATCAATCTCATTGAAATAAAATCTAACATTGATGCACTACGTTACGCAGATTAATGTAGTGGAGCATGTAGATTTCATTTCAATGAGATTGAATCTTTCTGAAATATATATTTGAATGCTGAATATCAAAACTAAACCGAAACTTCGCAATCCTCTCTGTCATTTTGTGATGTAATTTTTTTCAAGGCAATTCATAACAAAAACCTTCAACAATGCTTTGATGTTTTTTTTCTAATTACATCGTTCGAGTTATTGTTGGTAACAGCAAAAATGAGTTATAAAGCTTTAAACAAATGCCATTGATATCTCAATCAAATATGTTTATTAAAAAGGCGTGGATTTGACCTGTGTTCCGTGATACTTATCAAAATTTTGATCACTGACTATTTTGTCTAACTAACATTTTGAACTCCACCAGAACAGCCAAAGTTAAAATTATTATGATTTAATCTTGATAGTTTTTCGGAACAATTGGTTTTTTTTTCAGACAAAAACCTAGTATATGCAACACTTTTCTAAAGAATAAATTCGCTGTCTTGTTTTCCCGAATTTATTCTTTAAAATCTCCAGTTGCCGAATGAGGACTCCCCCCACCCCCATCCCTCCCCTCACATTTAAACTGGTGCTATGTGTTTAATACGTAATCAGTCTATACATACTAATGGAGTAGGACTATTTAATATATCGATTATATAAAATCCAAAAATAAACAAACTTAAAAAGTTATATTTTTTATCAATATATTGAGAACCTTCACAAGATTTTGATATCGAACATACTTTTTGCTCATGTTTTGTCAGCACTGATCGATTAAAAACATTTTCAAAAGAAGCGCTCATAAAATATCCAAACATGCAGTCACAGACAACCTTGTTTACGTCATTCATAAACCAAAATTACTTGCATGAATAAAAGACGTAATATTCATTATATAAAACCAGATAAATTTATCTATGTTTCGTAAACTTACGATCAAAAGGAACTACATCGCATTCAATATTCAGAAAGGAACACTTTACAAGTGAAAACAACGTGTTGGATTTAATCGTCTGATTTAAACCAACCGTGGAATAAAAATTTAGTCGTATGCTCTAACGTAACATCTATTAGCCGATCCTAACGCATTTGGCAAAAACATTCGGTATCAGTTCTCAAGGTAAGTAACTCTTGTGTGTCATTTGTTTCCATGATTTCCGCAATCCTGATAATGAACGAGATGATGTGATTGTTCCGGTTCTGACTAGAGTGTGTCTTCACTAAACTGGCGTCAAACATGTGCTTTAACGGACTGTCGTCAGACCACGTTGAGAAGAAAACTGTTTGAAACATTTTGCCTCGGTACATGTTGATTTTAATCAGACTTGACCTCTTGTTTGTATTCATACCGAAAGTTTGTTCACTTACCAATAAATCGTAGTGTCAATATCAATGCCAATATTTGGTTTATCATGGACGTCAATAAAAAAAACAACAGAAAAAATGATAAAGGTTCATCTATTACACATGTCTTAAACAACCATTCTTTAACTTATTTTGGGATCGTCTTGTCTCTCGTGCAAAATGTTTTCATAATGAAACAGATTCGAAATGCTTAATTCGTTTTTTTAAAAAAGATATTCTTTATAAGTGAAACTGAGTTTATTTCCGTAAAGGGGCCACCGGCCCATTATTCATGTACATGCATCATAATATTAAATATAGTTGAAGCGTCATAAAATGATATACATTGCTAGTTGTATGATAGGAAACTGGATCGTTTCTTGAATGCTAGAAATACATATTTAGCCAAATTGTTAACAATAGTGTTATTTCGTGATGACATCAACTGCAGAAATTTACTAACAGTAGGGAATGAAGTGTTGTATTTAGGGAGCAGGCTCCGATGAAGATTATCATAAAAGTCACAATACATACAAAAATGATACTCAGTTTCAATTACTTGAACGATACAAAATGGACTGCGAGGTAGACCGATCTTTCTTTCCTCCTCAATTAACAATTTATGGTTGGAGCATCGAAATTTACACAATGCAATACGATACACTGGTATGATAAACAACGATATATAATCTTCACATTTAACTTCAATTTTGATAGTGCTAAATAACTGGAGTTGAGAGTAGTTTGAAATACTTTCAAGAAAAATTTGGTTATCAATAACAATGCACCTTTCCTTAAATAAAGAAATAAAAAATTAATATGTCCAACACCTTGATTTAACCACACATAACCGAAACCATATCTGAACAACAATTGTTTAACATTCAAGGCCCAACAGTTCCTTCCAGCCTCTGCCAAACTATACTAAGCTTTTTTTAAAATAACATTATCCTGCTGAAACAAGAGTCTTACCCAATATTTGATAATTCTTACATATTGATGAACTCGGAGAGAATATCTACCTAGCTCGCCTCGAGCTACTAAATTAGGCGTTGTTCTACCTAGATGCAAAACATCTTTACAAAAATTATCATAAACTCGGGCAGCGTCAGAAGATGGATAGAATCCCCAAACTTCTGTACCATACAGAAGAATCGGTAAAACTTTGACATCGAAAATATGCAATAAAACTTTAAATGGAAGATTTTTACAATTAAACAGATTAGAGCGAATAATTCTTAGAACTTTCAAAGCCTGCTCTGAAAGAATCTTCTGTGAAATGTACCATGAACCTGAACTGGAAAAGTGTACACCAAGATAGTTATAAGAACTAACAATATCCGACTGACCACCGTTAAAGAAAAAACTTTTCGTATTTCCTCAGCTTTCCGGCCTTTCTGAATTCCATTAGTTTGGTTTTTTGAACATTAACCTTAAGCTGCCATTTATTACAATATCTACATAATTTATCTAACCTCTTTTGAAGACCTATGACCGTACTGTCTACAATCGCCATATCGTCTGCAAATAACAACATGAAAATCTGAAGAACTCCTATCTATATACACCTCTGATTATCATCTCCCACGAAGTCATTAACATATAGAGAAAAGAGAAATGGAGACAGCTGAAAGCCCTGTCGGACACCGCACATGCAATCGAAAAAGGAGGTGAAACCTTCATTTAATGAAATGCATGATTTAACATTAAAATACATATTTTTTATCAATCTAAATACTCTACCCTGGATCTTATACTGCCACAACTTAAGCATCAAACCACTTCTAAAAACTGAATCAAAAGCTGCCTTAAGATCTATAAAAGCACAGTAAACTCTACCCTTATGAAGATCAAGATATTTCGAAATTATAGTGTCTAATACAAAAATATTATCAGTAGTTTGGAAGCCTTGCCTAAAACCTGACTGTTCTGGAATAAAAAACTTTTCATGATCTGCCCAAGTCACTAACCTATTGCAAATGACCTTAGAAAATATCTTACCAGATACCTCTAACAGAGTAATAGGCCTATAGTTACATGGAAGATTTTTATCACGTTTCTTGTGAATTGGTATAATAACACCTTTAGACCACTCGTCTAGATAAATACCCGTTTTCAGAATTGAATTAAAAAGTAACTGTAACGCTTCAATGCAGAGTTTAGGAGCATTCTTAAAAAACTCAATTGGCAGATCGCCATATCCCGGTGCCTTACCACTAGTCATATTAGCAATAACAAAACTGATCTCTTCATAAGAGATATCACGATCAAGACCATATGTATCTGTTGTAGTTTCAATAAAAGAGTCATCAATAGACTGAACAAAGTCTGTTACAAACTGATAAAAGTCGTTTTCTTCAGGTGAAACACTAAATCCATTGAACAAATTTTTAAAGTATTCAGTCCAATTGTTTATACTAATGTTATTGGAAATGAAGGCAGGCCGTTTTCTCACAATAGACCAGAAACGTTTACTGTCATTTAGAGTAAGAGTTCAGGAGTGATTCTGATAGAAAGTCGAACACCGCTGCACGTTTTGATGCAAAGAGCCGCTTATACTGTCTTCAGGCCACTGTGTAGCGCGCCCGGTCTACTGCACTCTTATCGACTAACTGAGAAAAAAATCAGCACAATCACATTAGCTTAGTGCACAGGAACAAACATGACTTGTTTTTTAAAAAGCTATTGATCACTTAAAAAGGATTTTGCGGAGAAATTTTTTGAAATTTTGACCCCTGGTCACCCGCCAATGACACAATGACCTTATAGGACTGCGTTGACGTACAGTGGATCTTCAGTTCTTTTTTTCATATTTTTAGCCCTTGTCAGTGGGAGTTAATTAATAACGAGGACATTTGTTTTCAGTTGAAAAGTTTATTAACGTATATAAAATGAAACATGCATTGAACTTTGATTGTCAAAGAAGAAGATGTCGAATGGTAGAAGTAAGCAAATATACAAATAATGATCAAAAAGATATTACTGCAGATCTGTCAACAATCTCATTAAAATGATATCTAAATGCTCGACTACTATAAACTGCGTAAAGTAGTGCAGCAATATTAGATTTTATTTTAATGAGATTGATCAGTCAACGAAAGCATACAATTCCTGGTCACAATCATAAGGCAAATATAAAAAAAGAACGCTTATATTCATATGTACTAAAGAAGAAAAAACACAGTTGAAACAATAATGCATTTGGGAACTTCCGCGTAAGAAGAAACGAGCAATGAAAATAACGAGGTTCCTCCAATTGCCACATGCCACAAGTTTCTTTGTCTCGTTTTGATCATTCCACCACCCTTATTGGTGATAATGAGTTGCTTTCATTTGTAAATACATTTTCTAAGAAATGAAAATAATTTTCTTAAAAATGTGATACCACCGGTCAAGATAATCAATGAATGTTTTTATATTGACAAACTCTCGTTAGCTTAGTCAAAAACTGGTTATTGAACCAATTCTGGAATAAAAAAGCAAGTACAATATTGCGGAATGTCTTTTAGAACCCAGAAAGTTGATTTGAACAAAACGTAAAATTTGAGTATATTTTGAAACTATTTAAAACAAACAACATGAATCCATTTACTTCATACAAACTAGTGGCGTGAAGATATCTTGAAATGCTGCATAAGTTCAAAATTGCTGAATATGATAGAATATTTATACATAAGTTTCATGCAGATATATAGTACTAAAATCCCAATCAGCTTATTGAATGTCAATCACCCTCGATGAGTGGTTTTTCCATGGTAGATACAACATACGTGTCTGTCGTTGAGTGTCTTGCTGAACTATTTTCGCATTCTCCACCCGACATACTTCTACCGACCACAGGTGTGTCTTCCACAGATGGGTTTTCCACAGGTGTGCCTTCTTCTTGGGGACTGTTGTTGACTTTAACCTGTGACGTTCCTTGGTACCTGGAGTTCAATGGACCCATGTGTACACACTCGACTCCAGCAGGTCCAGATGTAGGAGCAAACGGTTGAGGCAGGACACTAGAAATCGATGGGAACGGCTGATTTGGATTGTGTTTCTCGAGGAATACCTTGTACATCTCTTGACTCAAGGTGCCTGCCACCATCTCGCTGGAATTATGGGATATCATGGACAGCAACAGAACTCCGTCGATTCCAAGAAAACCGCTGATGAAGTGAGTGATAGAAGAAGAGGCCGAGGACAGTTCTGGATCAGAGGTGATGTAAGCGGAGATCTTGCCGTCTCTCAAGAACGGGATGAAGAGGAATCCTGCCCAGAGAACGAGGTTGATGAAGGTTGCCACTGCCAAAAAGAACACCCAGAACCACAGGAAGACGAACATCTTCTCATAGAGTTCTGTGATCGATATGTGACACTGTATACTGTATGTCTGAACACTTTGAAGTTGAACTTGTTTCAAAACACACAGAACATCGAGTGGTAAGTAGAGACGGTAATGGGGTTGAACGTCCAGGACATATTGCTCAAGCGGCTTCAATGGTAGCAGGTGTCCGAAGAGTATGGTTAGAAATATAAACTGTGCAATGAGGTTGAGCAAGTACAAGACCTTCAGGATGATGTATAGAATGCCGAGAGGCACATTGCTTCTTTGTAACAGCTTGCTGAACAGACGGGCTGCATCTCGCATTAACGTTGAACGAACTTCGGGCTTCTTGATCTGGATGGCCTCCAGCGAAGAAACGGTTTCGTCGTAGTTGATGGTCAAGGCTGATCTAAAGAGTTTCCAAATGACATTGGGTATCTTGAAGCACAAGGCCTGTACGAAGAGAATCAGAGGTACCCAGAGATGGTAGGATAGCCTGCCTTCAACTCGCGTGTTGAAAGAAGGTCGAGCAGGATCCAAGTCAAACAGGATGTCAGGTTGAAGAAAACATTTCTGATGCATATAGTAAACCGTTGCCAGGCTGAACTCCCGTGGAGGCATACAGCTGATTGGTTGAGTGATGTAGCGAGCAAGAAAGGCGCCCAGTGAGCACACGGAGAGAAGGAACACGGACCAGAATCCATTGGCTCTGTCAACCCAGTCTTGATCCAAACCTCGGCGTAACCATGGATGAAACATCGTCCTGGAAAGCAAAATGTGTAGCCATTTATTTCCGGATTGGTTTACAGAGTTGAAGATTTTATTCAATCAGAGAATACTTGATAAACCGCATTTGTGCAACTTCTTGAAAGGACATTTCTATCGGATATTTTTTTTATATTGAAACGATATGAATGGGAATATTCCTGTTTATTCACTTATATAATTAATACATGAGTTTGATATAACATAGTTAATATATGTTACTGAGGATAAAAGTTTGGTTGATTTAGATTTGACAACTTGATAAATAAGAGTGCACACTCGGTTAAAAAACACAACAATGAAAAGTCATTAATCAGCGCTACGAGCGTGAAAAGCCTTGCTTTGGCATAACAAGGCATTGTTGATTGTGTTACCATAAATCATTAATAAATGTGTGGATATCATTTCCATGCATATAGTTTATTGTTATGATGTTTTGAAATAAGTAAAGGTACAGCGCATTTAGTGATATATTGTCATAGTCCATAATAATCATGTAATTTCTCATCATTAAATGATAACTATGATATATAAATCTCTATACATTGACAATTTCACGACCTATGCCCACGGCGTTGCACATACACTGCAAAATTTGTTTCTGTAGTGGTTCAAGTTTTATATTTGAGTGTGATAAGAAAACTGTATTTGTATAACTCCGAAATGGAATTAGTCAACGAATATCGACAGAGTTCTTTTTTCTTTTTATTTCAGTCTGAAATAAATGAAACACAATTCAGCAGCTATACCATAATTTGAAACAGGATTATCCTTTTCCTCATTCTTAAAAGAATGACATTTGTGTGCTGAGTAGTGTCTAAGAAGTATATGGTATGATGTTGATATTTAAAAAAAAAATCTATTGAATTATAACTGAAAACCTGCATAGACGGGCTAACGTTAACTCGATGCATTGTTCACGATTATAGATTGGCACTTAACATTCTTACAGAATGCGAATTTATAACGCCTCGTTGTAAACGACGCCCTTGAAAGTTTTGCTTGATTATTAATACTTTATCACTTCAATTTCTAATTAAGATATACATTTCATGGCACCATAAATTTCGGGTTTATATGACAATTACATACTGTAAGAACATATTAATTACATTGAAATATAAGAAAGTCAGCTTACCTACAAGTAGGCCTAACGGTTGCACAGTGTATTCTTCGTAGGGCTGATCTTAAACAAGGTCAGAGTAAGAATGTTATGTCCACTTAAGGTATCCTGTTTATATCGTCCAGTGCACAACTGCGCAATATTTCTTGACCCTACAGCTGCATCCAAAAGTTTGTTCATCCCCTTGAGTTTGTCAGTGCAAATATTTAGTTATTTCGATTATATAAAAATGGAAATTGATTGATTAGTCGATTAATACAAGAGCAACATCGATTTTCTTCCGACAAGAAAATATTAATGCATATTGTTATTATTTGACTCATAATTTTATATTTACTTCTCACCTGTTGCAATGTTATTCATGTGAATGTAAGTTTGCCTTTTAGGAATAATGATTGAGAATATGTAATCGCAAGGTTAACTGTGGTATATGTGTTATTTTTTCTAATGAATATTATCTTAATTGGCGTTGTGCGTATAAACGCCACATATGCACTATGAAATTCAGGGTGTGTCTCTTGAATTTTGGAATAAAATTGGACCTACCGACTATCAAGAAACAAATCATGTCACATACACTGATTGAAGAATAAATAAAACCCCACCAAGTCTTATGTTTGACAACAAGATTGTTCAGTGAAGAAAAAGAAACTAAAATTTGGGCTATGAAATAAGATCTTAGGATTGACAATAATATATTGTTACCTCTGCTGTGAAAACACATTATTATAGGATTTATATTCATAACGCACCAATGCCTCAACTATATCTCGAATGAATGATATTTACATTAATATAGGCAAGTCGATGAACAAACTTTTGGGATGCAGCAGACATCCGGATTTTATTTGTAACAACATGATGATTCAGTTGATGTCTTGACCATTTGTACATTTCGCAATAGCACTTCTGTGTTACATAATAATATTTGTATCCGGTTTTCTCGGAAGTCACCAATAATACCATGTTCGTGATGGTTATGTGTATTCTTTCGTATCATCCCATTTTCACAGTTTACCTTTCTCATCATCTTTTCTCGTGGATCAAAGGGGAGGTAATTTAAGGGATAGTGGTTCGAAAATGAATTTCTAAAAGTAACTCGTTTGTAAAGAGGTCAAACCTCAAAACCCCTTTCCAAAAGGCGATTATTTCGTATGAATTTCCCCTTTATAACTCTGCACTTAAAGGGGCAATATAACGGGTTTTGTTTAGATCTAAGGTGATAACACAAAAACAAAAATAAATGAATTCATCTGCCAGACTTTTTTTTAAGAAAAGAAACATTTAAAACCCCAGTTAAGCTATATGAATCAATTTCCCTTATGATCAAATTATTTAAACGTGTTCACACAATTAAATGGCCACCAGTGGGTTTTGCTTGATGTGTGTTAATTTCTTCTACAACTGATAAACGGATTGAGAAATGTTGAACTTTCAGAAAATGATACATTTGGCAAATAAATGTGGAATATTTAAAAAACCCATGCTACAACCCCTTTTACACCGGATTGGTAGGACATGCTCTGAGATTTCCTGACGTCATCACTGGCAGGCAATAATTCAAACACCTTTTTATTAACAATATAGCTTTCAAAGTGTGTCTTACAGAAATACTTTTGTATCTTTATAACAAGTTTTAAGAACACCCCTTTTGAAATAAATTTGGACATTTATGACAGAGAACGTGAATGTCAAAAAATATGTCATCTTGGTGTGGATATTACGATTTTATAACAGGTATTGAAACATATATAATGAACAAAATAAATGAGGGATACTGGATTTTAAAAAATGAAATACATTTTATCAGAGGTCAATGAATATGTAGTCACTTATTTAAATACATTTTTCAGCATATATCCTCAAATATCTTTGTCCAGAAAATTAGCAGTGTTGCTTTCCAATCGTGTAAAAATTTGTAGTCTTTACACAATTGAAATAAAACTTGTATTTTTCTTTATCTACCGTTTTATTTTGTAGTTCATTTCGGTTATAAACACTATGACAATTTATTTTGATTATGTGTTAATCAAAAAAAGACAACTGATCTGATAATAAAAATTAAATATTGTCAAGAGGTTCCATATCCATCTCAACGGATATTATTACTTAAAAACATCATATTCAATAGTGATTTATGCCATTAATAAAATCCTTACTTTCATTGAAGGAAATAATAAGATTCTACTCAGTTAAATATCCCCTCAATCGCTCGACACCACCAAAGATGTCTTGAAGCAATTAAATGGCGTCATGAAGCAATTAAATGACGTCATGAAGCAATTAAATGACGTCATCAATCAATTAAATGACGTCATGAGATGGCAGTGATAGCAAGGTGACTTGGCAAGAACATTCTCTGATTTACCGTAAAATTGGATCTATTTAGGAATACAATGAATAGAATATTTGACATTTCTCATCAAAAGAAACTCGTGAAAATCTAAATTCTAATTCATTCGATGAGATATACATCGTTCGAATAAATACCATTATGATTTGGAGCAATCTCTCCCAATGCACCAAGCTTGCACTTTGAGTCGTCTTTACAGAACACACACGCCTCATATTGCGACTGCATTATTGCATAGGCCTATGTGACAACAATCATGTTAGTCATGCATTCGGTGTTTTCATTGTCTGATATAATGCCAGGTAATTTAAGTTGTAATATTTTCCCGCTGCGGTAACTGCCGGAAGTCCGAGAAAGGAGCTTTAAGATTTATGTAACAAATCTGAAGATTTTAAGCGTCTCTGTGATACTGGAAAAGTAGGTTTGATACTCTCAAATCCGATCGTTTTATTCACTGCTGCCAAAACCTGCCATTCAATTTTATCTAAGCGTTCCAGTATTTTATACACTTGATTTTATTTTGTACCTGTATAGATGTTTTATATGATGTATTATTTTGCTGATCACATTTTATAAGAATATTTCAATATGTTTTACTATGTGGTTAAGTTATTACGCAATACAGTCTCTCATAACCCCATTGTGGGTAGCTCGATGTGATTTACCTGTTATTCTACTTTGATGTAATTATATCCATGTTTTAAATGTATCGATGTGAGACTTTTATAAAATATCTGTCTCTCTGTCTGTTATTCGTGCATTCGGTGTTTTGATTGGCTGAAATATTGCCAGGTAGTTTAAATTGCATAACTGTCCCGCTAGGGGAAACTGCCTGGAGCCCGAGAAACCTTCGTTTTAAGAAAGAGGTTTATAGGAATTTATGTCGTAGCTACCTCTGTTGGGAGAGAATGGATCTGGAGATGATATTCGTTATAATAAAATCCTTTCTGCGGAGTTCTTAGCTGTACATGGGGGACTCAATTCTTGTTTTATTTTTCTAATAAAATATGAACTACTTGCCATCAATCACATTGGATGTTCCATGCACTAGAAACATAGTACTCACATATTGATATAAAATATGACAGTGTCCTCAATGGCTCGGTTGCATTTTCTATTTTAACATTTACTGTTCTTATTCTAAGGTAACGTGGGGAATCGTGTAGTTCTATCATTTTAATGCTGAGCGTCAACAATGCGCTACATGCTGATGTATCACGTTTTTTACACTCGTAGTGAGAGGAAACATAATTGTCAAAAGCCAAAATATTTCACTAGTGTTTGCTTACCTAAACTGCTTGGGGATATTTCTGTGTATCCCTGATACAAAATGAGATATCTTACTTGTTACTCGCTATAAACATCCATTATTATCAAAATTCATTTACCAAAGTAAATAGCTTTAGGGGAATGGTTTTTATTCATACTTTGATATTTAATAAATAGTCACTTTCTAAAAATTATGTATTCAAAGTTCTTCCATCTAGAACTATTTACAAAATGCAGAGATGTAGCCACAGACAATCAATTCTTTTGATAAAAAGATTTTCATTGAATAAAAACCTTTTTTCAGCAAACTTGAGAGCTGCGTTAGTCATGTATCTAGCCATACTTGCATGCTTACATGTACGAAATATCACCGAGTTAGATAATCACGATAAGTTACGTGGCAACTCGGATTCAGCAGGAAGGATGAATGCTCGAACGAAGTCCTTTCAATATCAATGATTTACCCTCAACTTCACCCCAATGACATGGCTTTTTACGTTACTCTGTGAAATCTAACCAAGAAACAAAGGCATAATACTCCCGAATTAAACAATATAGATGTATAAAATATTTTTAGAGACTTGTATCAGTCTAGTTATTATGCGCAGTGGTCATGGAGTTTACCTTTTTTCACAAAAGATCTGATACTGATTATATATAATTAAAAAAATTTTTTTTTGTTAATATGCATTTAAGAAATTATTTACGTCCTTTAATAAAGTTTGGTTTGGACAGCATTCACACTTAAGTTGTTTCTGCATAACATGCTGTAAAGAAGTAGTAGTTGTAAAGTTTCTCAAAAACGCAAATCTATACTGTAAATGGAGAAAACGACTTGGTGCGTCATCTAACAGTTAACTCGATTTTCGGATAAAATGGTGTTTTGTAGTTGAACAAATGCTTTTTCCGTTCTGGTACGGAATGACATTAACAAAATTACTTGATGAGAGGGATGCTCTTTATGTTTCAACTCTGGTCCCACATGGGTAGACAATGAGGGATGTTCTTTATATTTTTAATCTGGTAGTGCATAGGTAAAGTTTCTCCTTGGGAAAGGCACATTTAGGAAAACCGGGTTAAAACTGTCGCGCTACCGGTAGTGAGAATACTGATCACATGATACTCCAGCGTCATTGAAATTAATTGACCAAGTTAATAATGATTAATTGAATGTTTTTTTTTACTATCGATAATTTATATATATGCATGACAGGTACTTTTCAGATTTAATTAATTTATTCAAATCACTACTTATTTTCCAAAAACCAACTTATTTTATCTTTTTTGATAAACTGATTATTGGCAATTATGTTTCCATTATACATATGAAATAAGAATTTCAAATTTATTGAATTATTCAAATGAACCTTCCATATTTAATAACCAACACGCAAAAGTGCATATGTAGACATAAATTCGCTATTCCTCGATATGATATCAGTCCTTGCTACGTGGCTATATCACCACAGTAAGTAAGCAGGTTCCCAACTTGGTCCGTGTACTCGATGAAGGAAAGTTACCCGTCGACTATCTTGGTCTTCAAGGACCTGAATCCTGAATCGATCCTTTTTATGTCCAGTGAACTAATAACCTCAAGATGTTTGAGACTGTTCTCGTTGAAACACAGACACCATCTCGTAGATGTTGCAATGACATTTCTCGCAAAGTCTGTTAATCTTACAGTGCCACCTCACGATATGATTGTTTACACGATGGCTGTCATTTCCATGGTAACCCGAAACGGCTGTACTGACAACATATGCAAACATTCATTTACAAATGATGTATGATAAGACTGATAAACAATGTCTTGAAATGACGCAGGAAGGCATTTCACACTCGCAAGGCCGAGGAATGGCATTACTTCTCTTACGCGTTTTATTTTACCGAGTGTGCGCTCTGGTTTACGTTGTTGTCAAAGTCAACCAAAACGTTACCCTCATTAGTATTTTTCAACCGTTATGTTGTAATTTTGGACCATTAACATACATGTACAAACTGGAATGTCACCTTGAATGTCATTTCAACAAAAATACCCCATAACACGGCCCTTTGAATACACAGTCATGAAGTAGGACTAAAACCTTCCCTAAGACTATTCAAGATTGATATAATCTTAATTATTTTTATAATGAAAAATAAAACCGTTTCGCTTTTCTATTTATTTTTTGTACAATACTTTCATAAAAAGTTACCCTGATAAAATGTTGACAAATGAAATGTTTATTCTTATGAAATATGGAGATACTTTTAAACGTTTGTCTATGTAAATTTACTAATCTTTACTTTGTGCTCATATCTTAAAGAGAGAGTTGTATTGGTGGAAAATAATTGGTGGTGCCATTTCTGTGAATATATGTATGCCATAATTCTTTCCCGACAGAAGTAGCTCCGTCATGAATTCCTAAACGAACCAAGGTGTACATTTTGTTAACCTACCATTTCACCCTGTAGGCAGTCTAATGAAGATGAAGATAAACATAAAAAGGAAGTGGATTTCATTGTCATTGTTACCACTTTTATACATCTTGCAAATAGCATCAGATCTAACAGTTTCGTTCCATCTGATGTTACATCTTATAAAGCAATGCATTGGATCTTGGTTGGCATAATTATCGCTTCTGGTCTCAAACATTAATTATCCGAATGCAATGATCAATGGAAAATGGTCATATAATATCTTTGAAAAATGTTAGACTTGAAGAATTTATTATATTGCTACTTATACTTTGTTTTGAATAATCAATCAAACTCTGCTTAAATGATGACAAAAATAATATTACATTGCTAATGTCATGGGCAAGCAATCCATAACCAATATTCATATTCATTAAGAAGTGTAGGTATGCCTGAAGCCCAGTTAACCCTACGCACAGCATCTAATTTGAGTATGCATTTATAACTTTGTTTAGGGAAACGATCGGCTAGATTAGGATATCCTATTTGCACCAAAATATTATAATTTAAGATAATATTCCCCATTAATATTAATACTACACCCGCCACATTCAGTAAAGGCTGCATTAATTGACAAATATTTACCATCATCTGGAACAAATTTACAGAATTAAACAAACACTCAAAGACAACCTTGTAGTAAATTGGTCCATTTCCATGTCAAATATTCTAAAGTGATTTAATATTGCTGATAAGCAACAAGCCGTTTTATATGACTGAATATTTAGAAATATTCTTATGGGAAAACTTCAACTCTAGTTTTATTTGTGGAATATATTTGATTTTGATGAAAATTAATAAAAAGTGATAAAATCTGATTATTTTTAATTGGTGATAAAATTAAGTAAAACAAAATAGAGTTAGCTCCTTCGAAGAAATGAGGAAAAAGGCTAAAACAGAATAATAACCGATTTAAACCAGCACATAAAGAGATAACAATTAATACAGGAAAATGTAATAAAATAAGATAAAAAATACCTTAATCGTGCAATATGCTACTAATTGTATATAAGATTATACGAACAATACGTATTGAAATATATGATCATGCATTAAAAACACCCACTAAATATGTATTTTTTAATGAAACTTTATATGTTACGTATTGCATGATATAGATGGTCAAATAAAGAAAGATGAAAAGTTTGTAAATTTTTAGATACCATCATATCATGCTAACAAAAACACAAACTATTATATGAATGATGAATCTGGGTATTTGGGTTTGTTAACCACCCTCAGGTCACCCTTGTTCTTCGGGATTTGACAATGATATTTACATATGTCCATACTACAAAGATGATATTTTAAAATGTTTAGATTCCTTTCATTAAAGGTTTGTGGAGAAAAGAAGATTTGAAGTTGGACACCTTGCTACCTCCATAATTTAAGATGTTATTTTAAAATGTTGACCTTCTATAACAATTGGTTTGGAGAAGACGTTTTTTAATAGATTTCAATGAAAATGCTTCTCATTGAGGCTGGGTCAGCTACAAATTTGGATCACCTAGATGCAAATCGATCCCCATTACATTTCAGCTTTTGGAGTGCAGCCCGTCTTGAGGAGTAGCCGAAAATGTGAACAATTTAAGACGACGTACAGCCCAGATGCCGTAAGACTATCTGAACTTTTCCTTCACTTTCTCTCATACATCTTACTCCAAGAGTGTCCAAACATCTAACAGGGGTGGTTTTCCTTCACTTTATCCAAAATTCATCATCGAAACATAACATAAGAATTGTTCCCTGAATCAAACAGGGTGAGGTTTTCCTTCACTATCTCCCATATTTCTCATTGGAACAGTTTCCAATCCTGGATAAAGACCTTGGGCACCGGAAGTTGAGGCCACTGGCTGAACAAATGGCGTTGGTCTATTCTTCTGAAGAAAGACCTCATACATCTCCTGGCTCAGATTGGCTGCCACCATCTCACTGGAATTCTGGGATATCATGGACATGAGGAAGGCACCGTCCGGACCCAGGGAGCTGCTGATGAAACGACTGATGGAGGAAGAGTCTATTGGTGGTCCGGGAGAAGCGTTGATGTAGGCAGAGATCTTGCTGTCTCTCAGGCATGGGATGAAGAGGAATCCTGCCCACAGGATCAGATTGAAGAAAGTGGCCACTCCAACAAAGAAGATCCAGTACCAAAGGAAAACATACATCTTCTCATACGTATCAGTGATCGAAAAGGTACACTGCAAAGTATATCTTTGAATGTTGTCCATTACCCTAACTTCGTAATCACACATTACCACCTTTGGAAGAATAGGGTTAACCAACAAACTGACGTTCAAATTCGTTAAGGTTTCAACCTTTAAGGGAATTTGATCCTTGAAGAACAATGTAATGAAAATGAACTGTCCAAGGAGATTAAGAATGAACAGAAGCTTGATCACAAGATATAGGAGGCCTAAAAGGAAACGGTTTCTTTTCAACAAACTGTCAATAACTCTTGCAGTTTCCTGGAACATGCATTTGCGTGCCTCTGTGTTGCCTTGCTGTGTCTTCTGAAGAGATCCAATAGTTTCATCAAGATTGATGGACAAATTACTTTTACAGGTCGACCAGATGATGTTGGGTATTTTGAAGCAAAGGGCCTGGAAGAAGAGAATAAGAGGAATCCATAGATGGTATGAGTTTACGAAAGAATGTAAACGGGCTTCCCTTGAGATGGGAATTATGTCGTCAAGCGGCTGATAGAAGGTTTCCGTCATGAAGCAAGTGTTCAATGCATACTGGATGAGGGCCGTTGTGAAGTGAGATGGGCATAAGCAGCTGATCGGTTGAGTGATGTAGCGAATCAGAAAGGCACCGATGGAACAGACAGAGAGAAGTAACACAGACCAGAATCCATTGGCTCTGTCAACCCAGTCCTGATCCAAACCTCGGCTAAACCACGTCATCTCTGTCTGAAAATACAGTAAGGATAAACTGCGTATAAAGGCAAGGGGGTACGTATCGAAATAAATATTCGGACAACAATTTATAATATAATTGACAACGTCGGTTTCTTATTACTTCACAGTATTTCCAAGTCTACTAAGGGTGCACCGAAATTTGCCTTTTTAAAAGCCTTCCTGTTTCTTAATTATATTTTGAAGGCATTACAAATAGTGTCAGTTAAATGCATGATAAGTCATCTAAGCACTGGAGGAAAGTTTTGGTAATGGATACGCATTCTCATGGTTTTGAGGGCGTTTTTGCATAATAATTAAAGTCTACTTATTTAAAAGTGTTTTTACCTCATGACACTTATTACTATAAAATTTGACTTTACTTCGACAGTTGTTTTTAAAAGATTAATTTTGTTATTATTGTTACGTTTGTTGGATCTTATGACAGTCATTGAAAAATTATCTGTTGCGACACTTTTTCCAAGGTGTGTTCTCATATTTTCACAATGTATCCTTGACATTTCAGATTAGAATTCCAAAACGAGTTAAAACAACTTAAAAGTACTTTAACTATACTTATCAATTATTGTTTTGAAAATTTAAATCACATTGTTAACGTCACGTGACTTGGATCTAAGCATTACCATTCCATACCAAAGATTCAGTCAGTGTCAAATTTCACTGTCTTCCCAGCCTAACTAGAAAATGTAATCCCCCCCCCCCCCCTAACATAAGCAAAATCATTTATTAACAAGCCATAAGTTTTAGTAAAGTTTTGTGACCTTTGACCCTTTAGAGCTCTCCAAAAACTGTTGTTGACTGAACAATGATGATGTCTTCTGTTAATGGAATCAACCAATCACGGGAAAGATGACAATGAAGTAAACCAATGTTTTCTTGTACGAAGGACTATCGCAAAAATCCTAAGATAAATTTTTTAATATTAGTGAATCTTGCAACATGGCAAATGTCGAATAAATATTTCAAGTCTTTTTTAAAAAGTCATTTTTGTTTGACAAAGATGTATACATAGATTTTGCTCACAGAGCAGAGAAAAAAACGTTTGATGTCTCCAGCGTCACATTCCAACATCGGTCACTGGTGCCACAAACCATGAACCACTTGTCATCCTGTCAGTTTTGGTTACCGGATTACAGTGGACAGCAGAATCTCAACGTTTAGTTATGATACCAGTCTACTTTTTGATACTTTGTAGATTTTATGTTATTTGATAGTGTTTCAGGAATGTGAATTTTTATTATCACCTGATTTCCGCATTTTCGGAAGTTATTAAACTTTTTATTCTCAAAAGTTCTGAAAATATTTGAAAATAAACAAACTGATAATAAAATATATAATATATATTGTTCAGCCAAGGGCTTATAACTGTTCAACTGGTCTTTTAGCTTTGGTAACACTAAAATCCTTTTAAAAAGACAAGCCCTTTATTTGTGCATACTGTGAAGAAAATTCTAAGAATGAAAGCAAACAACAACCTTCAAGAATTGGCTTGGTCTCGGCGAGGCAGAATTGATATGAAAGAGACATAATAAGTATAACATGCTGAAAACACATATATATTTAACATGCTCAACCAAAACATGACAGTTTCGTTTGTTTTTAAAGCAATTTCCGATGATTATTTTTGTCTTCATTTCCCCTGATCAATAAGAGTTGTCTACATAATTTTCCCAAATTAATAATTTAATAAATAATAGCTGTCCACAAACATCTCTATTAAAAGCTATATATTCTGGGCCTTATTGTCGCCTGTCGAAATTATTCCATGTAGCAGGTAATGCACCTTGATTACGCCTTAGTTAAGTCCCTATGTATATAAAAACGTTTTTAAACGACCTTGCGCAAGTCTACCAAAGCTAGGAGACTCATTGGCTGACCCCTGCTGGCTAATATGAAATACCACTGAACTAGATAATCACGATAAGTTAAGAGGCCTACAGGAAGTGTTAAGCACATAGCCTATCTCTCAGTCCTCTAAAAATCTATTCACCCTGAACTTAACCCCAATGACATAATATACTATACCTACTCAAGAGAATTATAAATAGTTTTCCCTAGCCAAACAAGAGAGGCGTATGTATAAAAAATGTTGTTTAAGAGACTTGTATCAGTCTAGCTAGAGGGGCCACGAATTGACTATGAAAATAAACCCCATGAGAGATCATACTGATTTTCTACAATTCGAAGTAAAATTTTGTTAACATGCAATAAAAGAATCCATAATTGTCCTTGAGTAGTATTTTGTTCACGATATGCACTTAGTGTCTGCTTATATTGCGCGTTGCAGTTGCGTATAAATTCTTACCATTTCAAATACTGTCAAATGATAGGATCGATGTAAAGTGTTTGAATCTTCAACAAGAAGAATTACCTAATAACGTTGAAACGGTGTTTTGTAGGTTAAAAGTTCTTCACAACTGGCACGCAACTAACTACAAACGGGAGGATGTAAACAACGCGCTTGCTGAGAACGATACCAGGGCGTTTGAATATGTGGCTCGGCTACTCGTATCATGTTACCAAGGCAACTGCTCGTAGATTCTTGTGATTCCTGAAAGCGGGAGACATAAAGACTGGCTAATGTTCATTTATTTTAAAAAATAATATTTTATCCAAAATTGTAATAAATGAAAACAAATTTGTATCCAAAATTGTAATAAATTATAGCATTTTTTTATTATCCAAAATTGTTATTTATTATAGCATTTATTATCCAAAATTGTAATATAACATAGCATTTGTTATCCAAAATTGTAATTTATTATAGCATTTGTTATCTAGAATTGTAATAAATTATAGCATTTGTAAGATTTCGTCTTCTTTTATGTCAGAATTTTTAATACTGTGCTTTAATACTTTGTTACTATGATACATATTGGGGATACAGTGGTGATACTTGGATAAATGTTTGGAATTGAATACTCCTTCTAGTTAATTCTTTATCATTATCATTTTATTATTATAGTAGTTGATCGAGTTTTTTTAGGGATATCACTGAAACGGGTTATAAATACGGTATATGCTATAAGTACAATATTACATCACAATTACTTTGAAACATGTTCCCGAGTTTTCGTTGCTTTGACAAAGAATTTATCGACGCTACGGGATGGAAAGCATTAGTCATACATGGCTGTTAATAAGTCATCTTAATTTTTTCTAAATTTCACAATAACCTATGAATATAGATGTTTTATCTGTATTTTGTCTTAAGTTTGATAGAAGTAAAAAAAAATTTAAATCAAAATTGTTTTATTATATAGAAAAATTCTTATTCTAAAATATGCAAATTTTTAAAAACAATATAGATCGAAAAGACACGGATATATAACAAGGATATAACAAAATACGTACTATATTTAAATCCTATTGAATACTGACGAAATACATATGTAGCGTGACCTTTCTCTGTGAATAACGTAATAAGGGGATAATTAGCGAGCAATTTTGGTTGTAGAAATGACAATTAATTCCTGCGATTTAGGAACAATCATAATCGGCATTCTGTAGCCGTGCTGGTGTACAGTTTAAGTGGAATTCGGCAAGTGGTAAGTTGTTTTCATTTATTTTCATGGTTGTAGGGATCGGTAGCCCTACTGGTATATCGGCAAGTGGTAAGTTGTTTTCATTTATTTTACATGGTTGTAGGGATACATGCGACCCCGATATTACGCTTGTGAAAGGTACCCTGAAACCGAAGTTAAGTCGGTCCTTGGGTCTTCCCTAACTTTCCTCGCCCAATGACTTACTTGATCAAACAAAACCTAGGTAAAGGGTATGAACCGATCAAAGCGCTAGGAAAGACATCATTAGAAGAATTCAGAGATCGAAGGAACGATAATTTTTAGTATGGGGTTTTTTCAATCGTGTGATACATGATGGTATACATTGAATCTTCAATTTAAAAAACATATATAATTTCATTAAAACGAAATTTGTCAGAATTGCTAAAGAAATCTCCGGGCAATTCTACGGACGGTCCGAGAAACGGGCTGTGATGACCTTGTTGAACAAAAGAGGGGCGTCAGAAGAGCTCTAATGACAATATAAATGACAATGGATTTTACGTCTAAGACACTACCTCTCTTGAAATATATGAAATACATACATTCATAATCTTTAGGAAATGTATCTGAACTGTTGTTTATTGAAGGCATTTATATACAAGAATCTTTTTGAAAATCTCTTGATTTAATGTGCTTCATGTTGATCTAATGTAACGAAGCATTACTACCTTCATGTCTCTTAGAGTGGAATGCATAACATGCATAGTTTCCAAATAAAACTGTACAGATTAGTAATTAAGAATGGATTTTTAGTTATATTGAGGGATATTTCTTACGTGTACGCTTGTTAAAACTGTGAAGTCTTTGTATGCGTCAGCGCCTTAAAAAAGGTTTTCGTGCTTCTAATAATAAACATTAAATTCTGAAAAATGCAATAGTACCTTAAAGTCATAGTCTCATTTTTGCAAGGCAAATTATAATGTATGCCGGACAAATAGTTCATTACTCACAGAAATCTTTCCCCTGACGTTTGCAACAATTTTCAGAACTCTGCATGCATTCTAGCCCTCAATAATGAAGTTCATACTACCCTACCTTACCCTAAAATTATGTCTTTGGCGAGCGTTAATCCTTACCACGTCATTTCGCTGTGGCCGTGACGAGAAACACATAAAATTTCAAAGCAGAATTTCCGAGGACAACAGCTAATGGCTTACGCTTTTTCAAATAAAGAAATAACATAAAGGTGGTAATCTCAATGAAGAATGCGTCTGTCATAAGTATCGGCGATGCAAATACTAGATTTACGGTGTTTCGCACTCGCGATGGGATTGCACTTGATTCGGTACCTCATCGGTCTGAAACGGCATACGCCAATAAGTTGCCTCATCCAAAACTGTAAAACAAGTATAAAAATGATAATCTTAGCAAACGCGACAGGAAATATTTGTGTTAGTGATCAGATTTTGTTCGTGAATAATGATTAGTTCAGTTTAGTTGCCTTACAAAAATGAGACAATGACTTTAAAATCAAGATTTTCTCTAAGTGCGTTTTGACGACGAGCGTCAGGTTGTGGCTTATGTATCCTCATATATCCTCTTCATCTTTAAACTATAAGAATCCAGTGTTGAATTTCTCTATAATCTATTTTATTTGGAAAACGTTTGTAACTTCATTTACGTGGAACTCCAACTATATCTTTCCACGTAAACTGATTTGTAACTATTACCCCCAGATGCCACCAAAAGAACATAAAAGTACATTGTCAATTCCTTCAGATTCACTCTTTTGAAAACAAAGTCGAGAAATGTTAACGTTCACGAATGATGGTTTTTTTCTTTCTTAAGGCTATACTTGACTCTCCACGCTCTGTATACGTATCTCTGATAACTTGTGCTTTTTTTTGTGATTAAGGAACACAATCTTTTTTTTTTCTTTTTTTTATTATCCTTTTTTTGTTCCCATGAACTTGTGCTTGTTACTTAAGATGTTTTAATATATCAGTCAATGTTAATGCTTATTTCTTTCAGAAAAGATGACTCTTTCAAGATCGTGGTTTAGCCGAGGTCTGGACCAAGACTGGGTTGACAGAGCCAATGGATTTTGGTCCGTGTTGCTTCTTTCCGTGTGCTCACTGGGCGCCTTTATGGCTCGCTACATCACTCAACCAATCAGCTGCGTATGTCCAGCCCAGTTCACAGAGTCCCAGGTCAAATACGCGCTGGACACATGCTTCATGAAGGAAGAATTCTATAGGGTCGTTGATGAAGATATTCCAAGAAAAAATGCCCAGCAGGATCTGGTTGAAACTCACCATCTCTGGATTCCTTTGATGCTTTTTATTCAAGCACTTTGTTTCAAAATACCCAACATCATCTGGAATGCATGCAAACGTAATCTATCCATCAATCTCGATGCAACAGTTTCCTCACTTCAGCAGTCACAGCTGATGAATACAGAATCCAGAAATCCAACGTTCCAGGCAGCTGCACGAGTTGTTGATAGTTTACTGAAAAGAAACAGCTTCTTTTTGGGAGTCACGTATCTCGTTACCAAGCTACTGTTCCTTATCAATCTTCTAGGGCAATTTGTATTCATAACTGTTTATTTCAGAAATGAACTCCTTGTCAAAGTTGGACGTTACATAGAGCACGATCTTGATTCTTTTGTCAAGCCTCTCCTTACAAAAATTGCATTTTGTTCTTACAAAATCAGAAGAATGGCAAGAGTTGAGGAATATACCCATCAATGCGTGTTTCCAATCACCGAGGTATATGAGAAGATGTATGTTTTTCTTTGGTACTGGATCTTCTTTGTCGGAGTGGCCACTTTCTTTAATCTGCTCCTGTGGGCAGGATATCTCTTCATCCCATTCCTTAGGGACAGCAGGATCTCTACCTACATCAACGCTACTCCCGGACCACCCAAAGACTCTTCCTCCATCAGTCGTTTCATCAGCAGCTCCCTGGGTTTGGACGGTGCCTTCCTCATGTCCATGATATCCCAAAATTCCAGTGAGATGGTGGCAGCCAATCTGAGCCAGGAGATGTATGAGGTCTTTCTTCAGAAGAATAGACCGACGCCATTTTCACAACCGGAAACCTCAACGTCCGGATCTGCAGGTTTAGATCCGGGGTCAGAGACTGTTGCTATGACCACCATGGAAGATAACTCAGGAATGGATGAGAAAGCTCCAATTGTTTAAATGTTAATGAATTAGTTAAATTGCATGGCTTCTTTGTTTGATCCCTTAAATCTACTTTTCTCCCCCTGGGATAGATAAACAGATGTATATGTTTTAATTTGTATCTATTATCAAACATATTTTCAATACCATGGAAGAATTGATTTTGGAGATAGATTCAAACACCTATTGCTTACTTATCTTGTATCAGTGTTAAAATTTTATAGAAATCGATGGTCGTCTGTGCGGTTACCATTTTGCTGAGAAAACTTTGAGAGTTCTCCAAATAGAAGACATTTCAGATTAATTTACTTTAATTTGTACTATACGTCACTCTTACTCCAACATCGGGTTTTATATTTTGATACACTTTAGATCAGTGGCATCAGGTTCGATCGAGTTCCAAAGAAATGAATTTCGAAATATTTTCGCTACCGAAATACTAACCCGATTCGTTGGAGGGTTTCTAAAAAAACTGAGACCTTCCTAAAGCACATCAAGCCAATCACAAGGTGTCAAACACATTCTTAAAGTATCAATGGCGCTGACAAAATACGAACATGTTAAATCAGCGCATATGGATCCGCCTTCGCTCCTTCCTAATACCCTTGATCCAGCAACAGCAGCACAACCCGGATGAAAAATCCGTTGAGTTCAATATAGTAGCTTAAAGCTCCTTATTTAACGATATTTCATTGGCTGAAAATATAACAGGTGAATATAATATACGAATATCAAGCCGCCAGACATACGATGAGGGTATAGGAAGGAGCGAGAGCGGATTCATATACAGCTGCATATCAACAGTTTGTTCACATAGTACTGTATCTTAGCGCAAATATCATGAAATTTGGGTTTGGGTCGAACGTCAATAAAACAAACTGACAAAGGATCTCCAATTGTCAATGTATAAAATAGCCATTTCCTAACTTATTCTGGGATCTTCTAGTCTCTCGTGCAAAAATTCGTATTTTTGCGTGATTAAAAAGACAGAAGGGGTCACAATTTGAAATTCCGATTTCCTTAAATTTCGATTAAAATATTCCAGTTTGACTCTCTTAGAAAACAATCAGCAAAATCATATTGACTTGATGCAAACGAAAAAAACATAACTTGTTTTTAAAGCTGTTGATCACTTTGAAAGGATTTTGTAGGGGAAAATAAAATTTACTGTTTTCGAAATATTGACCCCTGGTCACTTCAATGATTTGCCAAAAACTAATAAGGTTAATTGATGTGTATGGCAAACGCTTGCGTTAAGGTGCAATGGATCTTCACTACCCTACTGAAAATTCTAAATTATCCGTTTCTTTTTAGCAATGCTTCGATGCTTCAAACATATGCAAATTTACATGATATTTGCACTACGATGCGCAGGTATATGAACAAACTTTTGGTATGCAGCTGTACGTTGATTTAGCATGATGAAACATAATTTAGGTAAATCATTTCACGATATGTTCTTGATAATCATCAAATGCCAAAATTATGACACGTACTTATTTAAATGATTTCGAGGAAAGGTACATTCGGAAGTCGAAATTATTCGTCCCATTTATAGGTAATTATTTTATATAACCTATTTAACACTAATTACTTACTAACATAGTTACTGTTTACCATACTACTGCACCCGTTTCCAAAATTAGATCTGAGTCACTGGTTCTGTTCGGTTGGTCTGCTTTTGCTGGATGCGAGTCGTCTCATTGGCTGGTTAGATAGCTGGCGTAACGAGGCTTTTGGCTGGAAAGAGATGAAATGTCATTTTCGCCAATTTTTTTTCAGACAATAAATTCATTTGAATTGTTTGGTTCTTATCTGTTGATTTTGAAAAGAAATTGAAAACACATTGAAAGTACTAAAGATATGTCATTAATCTGATCATGCTTTAACTTTCAAGTATTCCACTAGAATCGCCATTGTTTTTAAATATAATATATTGGCCGCCTCATCTTTGTAAATGTATACTGTTAAAATACCTAGGTTTGTCAAAGTTTACATGCTGCATGTAATAATGTGAAATACTGATTTTCTGTTTCATGAAATAAAATAAAGTTGCATCCATGTAGAAGCAAAGCTAAAATCAATGTTGAATGTAATCAAACGTTCTGTTTCCTGGTACACCTACAAATCCCTGCTGATTGTATCAACATTAATACTGTCAGGGGTAATGCACCAGTGAATTTATTTCGAAATATTTTTTGTATAAATTGTTTAACAATAAATTCAAAATAATGTTTGTAGAAATTGTTTAACATTATCGTTTAACAATTTCTACAAAAATTATTTCGAAATAAATTCACTGCTGTATTATTATTGTTAAACAATTTCTACAAGAATTATTTCGAAATCAATTCACTGCTGCATTACTCCCTGACAGGCATGATAGCAATTACATACTTAAACAAGTCACACGTTTAATTTTTGGTCTAAAAAGTGTCAAATGAAGCTGCTTATAATAAGTTATATAAGTTGTAATTATCTACATGCTTTAAAAGCATTATTTATTAAATGATCGTTACAATCATTACAAGTATCTAAATAAACAAGATCAAAATATATGCATGCTTTTGTTACATACAGACAAATGCCTGTAAGAAGAGATAACTCTTTCCTCTTAGTCTTCTTTTCATTTAAATCTAAAAGTATAGACTCTGGAGAAATTATCGTTTACTTATAAAAGAAATATGTTTTCATTAAACCAAAATAGCATTCCCTACCATATATAAATTATTTGATTTATTTAAATGCGTTTGTTGACACACTGTTATTAAAAAACTTCATAAGGCCATTTCTTTATACGATCGGCTGCGAAGGTGACGTCGTTGTGCCTATTTAAGACGTGGATCGTGATTGCTTTCAATCAATGCCCTTTCTTTTGCTTTTGAAAGGTCATACCCTCTCTTACAGGGCACACAGGTCGACTGTACTAACATAATAAAACATTTTTTGATCTATATTAAGTGACATTGCTTACAACATAATACAAACATTTATCAATTAAGGATGCAAATGTACTTTGTTTGCATACATACGTACACACTCCCACCTCCTAATGGGACAACCTCCTAAACACAGTTGGCAGCATAACGTTCTCCACGACGTCGGTATACACGTGCTCGTCCATCACTTCGTCGAAGCAGAAAACGGGACTCATCAGTGAAGAGAACGGTTCTCCACCTTGCACGTGCCCATCTCATCCTCTGTTGACACCACTGGAGACGTTCCGCCAGATGACTTTGCGTTAAAACGGGACGTCGAACCAGTCGTCGTGGAAAAAGTCCAGCCTCTCTCAGCCTGTTGCGTACCGTTTGGTCGGAAATTCGACGCAGGCCTGGTATCTGCGTTGTTGTTGACGTTGCTGTCCTGGTGTGTTCCCGAAGGTGGAGCAGTCGGATGTACCGATCTTGGGCCCGAGTAGTCACCCTTGGTCTGCCTGACCTTGGCCTATCATCAACGCTGTTTCGGGTGTTGAAACGGGTCCACAATGAAGAGATGGTCTGTCTGGACACGCCAAAGTGTGTTGCAACATCTCGCTGCGTCGCTCCTGCTTGCAGTCTGTCAATAGCGTTGCTGCGTTGCGCTCTGTTCAGTCTTTGCATTCTTCAGGTTGCTACCAATGTTGTGTAGTCTGAATGAACAGCAGCTGATATGGCTTTTCATACCTTTAAAGCAGACGTGTCTGCATGTAAACCTTCATGATCCCATGCTGCACGTGCTTTGGCAGAAAATGCATTTGGACGAATCGCTCGTTTTCGTCCCTGAACACAACGTAAACTTTTTGGGCCATTGTTTTTGGTAAATTTACCCGTTTCGAAAAAATTAATTTCGCATGAATGTCAAGTTTCTTTTTTTGAAGTGTTTATATATGAAGATGTTAATGGAACATGTTGGAGTAATGTTGGCTATGTGTCATTTTTTGTCTTTGAAAGAGCTGTTAATTTTTGTGGTTGATCTAAATTTAGTGATATTGCTTACGGCATATTTAAAATTCTTATGGTGAACATAAGGATTTCGAAACAAAGCACATTGTTTATGTTCATTTATCAACCTACGAAGAAATGGAAAGACGGGTTGATGAGGACAAGATTACAACTTCTATATTGTGAAATTCACGACGATTCGGAATATATGCTTACACCTTAATCAGCCTTTGCTATCCCTTTTTAAAATTCCCTACATACCATTTGATTAATATTAAGCACTAAGCATGTACTACGAAACGTTTGAACATCACGATAATGAAGTTGTTATCCCTAAAACCTTGTCGTAATTATATCACTTCAAAGACTTGATCAGTATTTGTTTGATAGAATGAATAGTGACGTTATACCAGGAACGCTACATGGTTTTCATAAACCGAGGGGTTTTGATACGTTCCAAAATAATATGGGTACTGATTAATTAAATTCAAATAAAGTGAATTGGCATACATATTTATCTTCAAATGCCCAAAAAATGACGATTGACATTAATTTTTTATTAGCAACAAACTTCGAACAAATACCAATTTCATCGTTTGAAGAAGGGTGAAACATGTTTGTTTTGCGCTTGACAATAACTGGTCATAAATATGTTGATATTATTCAGTTAATTACCATGGCATACTCTGAAATGACCCTATAATTGGCACTATTAGCATTCCAGAGAGTAGGTACTCGCTATTCAGATGTCGAAAGTTAACACAACTTGTGGTGAGATAATTTTCGTTTCTTTCTTTTTACTAAAGTATATGCTATGAACTAGGGTTTCTCACACATATATATTTATAAACTTTTATGAATTTATTCATTAACCCTTGGATCAATAGAGAACAAGTTATATGGATTTACAACTTCTTTATTGCAGAATTGCGACGTTTCAGTGTAGATACTAACGCCGTTATTCAGCAAGTGATATTGGACATGATTTGATAGGTAATAGCCTTAATCACGGTTCATGGAAGGATTAAACCGATAAATTTTGTTAGATTCCATAAGCTTTCTATTTTTGATATGGTATGATGCTTACATATGGTATCCATCATAAAATCTGGTACAAAAATAATACTTACAAAGTTGTTTTTGGCTTGAGCAACGTGTTTCTGTCCCTCCAGAACCATCTCAAACATGTGCTTGTATTCCTTGATATGTTCTGAAACAATGCCATCATTTCACAATCAGAGTTTTCAATTCAATTCAATGTTTATTCGGTATAGAGGCCATAGGCCCACGTACAAAATTGATCAAAATTAATTATAATAGTGTGACAAAATGGTTTGGTATACAATTCAAACACATCTTAACCTTAAAGCTTCTTTAACAAACTTTGCTAAGTTAATAAGAATATATACTTTATGACAACTTAATAATACATTAAATTTATAGATAGAAGGATTTTTCCAGAAATACTCAGGAATATATTTATCGCTACAAAGTAACACATAATGGTTTTCATCTTCAATATATCCATTCACACATGATCTACAAAATCTTTCATTCCTAACAATACCACAACGTCCATAAACATTGAATTAATCAGAGAATTGATTGAATTCAATCTTATCATTTACACGTGTACATGCATCTACTTGTATTATAGAAATTGGATAACAAAGCACCTAGTTAATCTTGTGAAATCTTTTGCATTGACTTCTTGGATAATGTGTATTCTAATTTGGTTTTGGTGACCTTGTGGCCCCTTATTTTACTATATATAAGTGAGTTAAAATGCAGATCCAATAGCTCTATTTTGACCAATCAGTTAATCATATGATCACCTTATATCCATTAAATTCAAGGTTACATCCATTGTCATGGACACATGACTTACTGACCATCTTTCACAAACATGAATCATCAAATTCTTAGATCATGTGACTGATTGTGATTTCAACTAGTAATAAAAACTCATGCAATTTTCTTTGAAGCTCAAATGTTGAGTGCTTTTCTCCTAAGACATATGCAGGCCACAGACAAAAACATCATTCATTAGCAACCTGGACCGTTGGTAGTTTCTTTCGCTGAACTTGCAATACTAGTAGAAATCTTCTTTGTTTATTTCTTGTGCAAACTCAAGACATAAAAAAGGTAACAAATTCTTTATCTCCTTACCTATGGGAGGTAACTCATTGTTGAATTTAACTATATTAAAACTAAATAACATCACATATAAATTACTAATACAGAATACCTTGAATAACCTTTCTTTAAAGTAAACACTAATAGAAATGACTGTTCTTTGGAGAATTTTCTCCGAATATGACTAATTGTGAAAAAATTTTGTTTTCAACATAAAACACTTGCCAACAAATTCTCGTTGTACTTCAGTCCAAACCAGATTCAGTTCCGCAAGCTGATTGGCTACATCCTGAAAAAATATTTTGATGTAAACATTAACATTATTTTGAATTTTAAGTTAATATTTACCCTTACAACATTCAAAAGATTCCAATTTCGGTAGGTGTTAAAATCAATTTACACATTCCAAAAGACTGAAATAATTCATGGATTCTCCATATCTATTTATAAACATATCAGTAGGTCTTAGTCAATTTCAATCTAGTTAAAAGTAGCTGTAATATAATACGTCCCGAAGTCCGTTAATACATCTAGCAAATTACAAGTATATTCCGTGTCGAGCAGGCGCGAACATCAGCCAATCAAAAGAGACCTGGCCTAGCTCTTCAAATCGCGGGTCAATGCGAATGTTTTGCCGTTCTTTGCACCTCGATAAATTCTGTACTGATAATGGTGACGAATATTTTTGGGTCGTTCTTTGGTAATTTCTGCAAAAGCAAATCAACGCATTTGGTCAAACAATGACAAAATAAGTTTTAAAGGATAAATAGAGACAAACGTAGGGTAAACGTCAGGATGTGACATTAACGAAGATGCAAATAAACCCGTCTTTGATTGGTTGAAAGCTGTCTTCCTGCCCTCATTTTATTGGTCGGTTCAAAATTAGTCAAAGGTCAGCTGAACATGACCTCAATCAGTAATTCTCTAGATGTATTGACGGATCAATACATCTAGTTTTAACTAGATTGAGTCAATTTTTACCTGAATTGCACGGTTGTCTTCATGAGCAGCCCACTTCAGCAGATCTTGAGAAGCTGTTAAAGAAAATTTTATCAAATTGTTATTTAGTATCAGGTTTTGAAAACCATATAGTTCATTTTCTTTCAAAAGGCAATTTGAAAACTGACATCTGCAAGTTTTTATGAATTTGGAAATATTGGTCTATGATCAATTGTGTCAAAAGCTCAAAAGAATACATTAGAATATTCCCTTAGAATACATTTGTCAATGTCTGAGCCACTTGCCTGTTATTGTATGTAAGTATTTAGTACCCTTTTGATTAAATTTTTTGTCAATTTAAACACTCTTTTGCTACCTACAGTGTGCAAATTTGTTACTATATGCTATACTATATTTATTTAAGATTGACAGCATTAACATCTGTATAAATGATAAATGTTGATGAGGTAAGGAAAGTTTTGCTTACCTGCAGACTGGGCATTCATGAAAGCCTTTGCTGTATTTCGCATGTCCTTGACTTCTGAGATGAGAACATTGAGGTCACCATGACCTCCGTTAAGGGATAGGAGTTTGACACTGCTCCTATAAACATGAATTGATTTTATGGTACTTCATTTTTTCTTACTGATGGCCATAGAATAATAGGGCTATTGAAAAACATATGTTGACAAAGTCAAAGACATTTGGTCAAAATTATTCAGATGGATTTAGGGATAACATGAGCATAACTTATATTAAGAGCACAAATAACTATTATTTAGTTATTCAGTGCATCTTAAAATATACCAGTACTATGATTTGTATTTGAAAAATTCTAATGCTAATTTTTTACAATAATTTTACAATAAAAGTAAGAAAGGATTTGGGGTTTAATTAAAAGTATAATTTAAACTAGCCTGTCTGAATAAGATACCTCATTTGAATCATTCATTTAAATTATGTATTTCATTAGATCATATTCAGGAGATCAGATTTTGATGAAGTGGTGAAACAGGTTTCCACCTTTAGATCTTCCTGTTATTATTAGCTTGGTCTTTTGCCTTGTTGATAACTTGCATCATAATTTAAACAAACCATAATAGTTTGTTTAAACCCCCTCTTATTTTGATTGTATTATGTTCATTATTGATCATTTTTTCACATATATCAACAAAAAACATATGTATCTTTAATCATGCCTATTAACTTTCTTACTGGTGTGTTTTTGTTGATTCCAACTTGAACTAATTTTTCTGCAAAATTTACCAGGCATGGGTAGGCAATAAGATTTTAAGTTGGCTGATTTTAAAGACCTGTATATAAGTATTAATGCACCACTGCAGCAAAAACATAAAAAAACATATTGTCAAACCTCTAAATGTGTTACTCTGCGGTCTCACGATGAAAATATTGCAAATAAACATGTTTACCTTCTAACAGCCCTGGCAGCTTTATCCATGGTTTGTTGTTTTGTTGAAATAAAGCTTTCAACCTTTTCGGAACTGGACTGTTGACCAAAACAAACACAAAAATACTTTGTGCTGTCGACTATAGGCTATTTCCTGATCAGAGGTAATTGAATTACTCGTAATATATGTAAGGAAAGCGTCAATCAATCAAACGAATTCATTGTCAAAAGTAAGACTTCAGCATTAAAGTCACATATCTTAATTTTGTTATAAAGAGAATCGTTCAATTGCAGACGAAATCACAACTAATTTGTTAGCAGGAAGCGTACGATAAGAATAACGCCCTCTAGCGTCAATTAAACGGGCACCTGCTAAACAAAGAACGATAACTCTGTCGCAGTTGGGTCTTGGTCACGTAAGATGATATCTGACCTAAATTTTGATATGAATGTAGAAAACCGATGCACTATAGCATGTCTTTTTATTCACTCTCTTTCGATTACTATTGAATTTTTCTCAATCTCATTAAAATAAAATATAATATTGCTCCGCCATGTTACGCGTACACGCGCAATGGAGTGGAGCATGTAGATTTCATTTCAATGAGACTGGCCCCTTAGTGTAAGCGATTTGAAATTATTGCCCCACAAATAAGAGAAATTTGTAGATTTAAGCAGGAAAATGTAAAGGCCAGTTTTTATTTCATAAGCAAACCTTTTTTTATAGGAATTTGGACATTCTATCGCCAAGAGCACAATTTCGGACATTTAGCGTAGTAATTAAAGATCAATGGTTAAATATTTCTGAAGATTCTGCTTCACTTACCAGGGCATCAAACACTAGACGAAGCACTTTATGTTTGGACTAATGAAATGACCGTGTTATGTGTATATGAAATAAAACTCAGTTAATATTCTAAATACGTTGTCGTCTATCTGTAGATATGGTTCGTTTCAGTAGTCCGAACATTTCACAATCCGAACGTTTTTGATGAAAAACGGAGTGTTCGGATTATCGAGGTCTGACTGTATGCATTATTGATTGATTATGTATAAAAATTCATGGTATAACACTTCAAAAACTACAATTTGTGAACATAAATGTAAAAACAGAAAGACGGATCAATCAATTATCAATGCATTTATTGAAATTCTGTATAAATATGTAGCAATTAAAGATGTAGACAAAAGTTTTTTAAAATAGATGAATAAAGGTTCTTAATCAAATTGTCCTTTTTTATGATGTTGAAAAAATCCTCTATAGATGCATTTCATTGCCGAAATTGGGACATTCTATTCGGTTTTGCCAAAAGAGCACCTCCCGAAGAAACGAAGTACCTGAAAGAAATCACACAGCGATGTTAGTACACATATCATAGATGGAACTACGAAATGAAAAAAATGCAACCAAAGCAGAAAGAGGTTTTATTATGGGTCTTTGATCGCGATAAATATGACAGCCCTAAACCCTGAACTGAAATTAACAAAATGATTAATTTTTTAAACAACAGACAGAATGAAATGCTTCGATCGTCAAGTTGAAAATCCGTATGAATGAAACTGATAAAAAAGCATGGCCATCTGTTCGTGAATTTAGAAAGACTGCAAAAAGAGAAATTGCATAAGAAGGCCTTAGACCGCATCGTACGTTGAGTGTTAAGTGACCCTTTTTAACTTGTATGCAAAGTTAGATTCGTCAGTAGTGTATTTGGGGAAATTCTTATAAATGTTATTTGCTTTATTTGGTATACTCACAGAGATCGTTCTGGACCCGAAGCTCTTCTTTCTGACGACGGAGTGACGTGGTACAATGTGTGTATCACCTGTACCCTTTGTATCCGATACACTAGCAAGAGATGGAACAGGCGCAGAGAGTAGTCGAGGTACCGGGGATACTTCTGTATATGATACAAATAAACGGCCATTACACACCTTAAATACTTCAAATGAAATGAGAATGAAAATATTCAGAACCTACAAGACCCATAATGAAATATGTTAATTGTTTGAATTTATATTCAACATTTCAAAAGTGACACCAAAATGGCGTTTTTCATCATATCATATGCGATACAAAATTACAAAATACAATTGCAACACATTTGTATGTATAGTCTTTTTTAAGTTATGAAAAATTAAAAGGTATTACATAACTTTATTAAAGAGGTCATACTATTTGAAAGTAAGTCTAGGAAATGTTAGTTTACCTGTGAATGGTTTCTTCACTGGAATATACTCGACATCTTCGCCGAGTCTGTTGATGGACCACGATGGCTGAAGATCTTGAAGGTCTCCATTCAGATCATTTGTAGGATCCCCAGCAACCCTGCAGTCTGTTGAGAGTTTGTCAGAGGAAGATGTCCCCGTGGATTGGTTGACTTGTTCAATCCATTCCTTGGTACGCTCCTTTTTGTCCCCTCGCTGCCTCGTCGGAACACAGACTTTGGTGATCTTACTTCTCCCTTTGTTCCTTTCTCTCTTCTCAAATGCCGTCTTCGTCTTCTTGACTGAAGGTGGTGTGTCTCTTTTTACGTAGAAGCCATTTCCCATCTGCCATCTTTCACTCCTTGCATCCGAAGATTTGGAGAAGTTCTTGTTACCATGGACACCAAGCATTTCATCTCCTCTGTCCATCACTCCACTTCTCTTCTTGTCCAGTTTCACCATTCTCTCCTTCCTTCTCACGTTCTCCTCAAATCGTCTCCTTCGCTCGCTCCCTCGTTCATTTCCCCTCGCCTGTTTCTCTCTTCCCTTCTTCTTCAATCTCTCTGTCTCTCCGTCTTGAGAGGCAAATTTCCGGAATTTCCCACATTTAGAGGTGAACACATCGGAAGTTGACTCCATTGGAAGTGGAACTGAAATCAAACAAATCAATTTTGTTTTCTTTAAATAGTAGACCTACATTATTTGCGATAAGTACTTTTGATATAAATAAAGATAATATTCAGTCATTTACAATTTCTTAATTACATTAACTAGAGTCTTTGAGTTTACAAATTCAACGAACACTGATAGAATTCTTTCGTCTTGATGCTAGCTCTCCGTGAGTAACAATCTCTGACGTCATAGAAACATATCCCATGATGCAATGCAGTATCACTGAAAGTGACGTCCAACAAACAACTATTTTTTAAGAAAGTAGGCCTAAAATGAGTTTTTATTGTAAATAAGTTTTTGTTTTGATACATAGAGGTAATATTCAGTCATATACAACTAATTACTTACATTCACTGGAGTCTTGAGTTTATAAATTCGACAAACTGTGAGAGAATTGCTCTGCGTGTCTTCAAGCTTGCTCGCCTTGAGTAACAATCACTTACGTCATAGAAACATATCCCATGATGCATCACCTTCAACACTGTTTGTGACGTCACACCATCTATGACATCATTCGTCACAACAATGAAGAGTAATGTATCCCTTCTGCATGAAATTGCGTTTTAATTTCCCGTATTGTTAAATCATTTGTTTGATTGCTGTTTGTTTTGATTTATATCCTCCTGTTGCATTTACACACATTCACTATACTACTTACAAGGGTTGAATGCAGTATGTATATTCACTTTCAGAAATAATTGAAGGTTTAAGTACACTTTATATGCGAAGAATACGCACATTTCAACGTATCAATATCATATTAGACAAATTGAAAGTGAATTTTAATTCCATTGAAAAGTCACACGTTAATCAAAATCTCTCATGGTTAAAACAAGATATTTACAATTTGATTATTTGCTTGGGTATATTATGTTTACACAGTAAACTGACTAAAATGGATTATAATAAAGAAATGATGTGGTTGAAATAGATGCCAAATTACCATATGTCAAAAGGTAGGCCTTTTCATGATAAATAAGAGAGCTCTTTCAGAAGCTACAACCGATCGTCTTCCGACACAAAGAAGGCAAATGTCAACAATGATCTCGTGGCCGCTGGAGGGAGATCGGCCAAGGAGATGTTGTTAAGTTCATCAACAGTTTCACGAAGGGTTCCTTAACAATTTTTAGAACTGTGCTGTTTAATCAGATTCCATTAGATCAAGGTCCTAACACCACCTGAAATTTATTATGTATGAAGACTCATGAAGGTATAAGGTTTTTAAAACTACAATTTGTGAACATAAATAAATGTAAAAACAGAAAGATAGATCAATCAATCATTAATGCATTTATTGGAATTCCGTATCAATCTCATTAACATAAAATCTAACATTGCTTCACTACGTGGTGGAGCATTTAGATTTCATTTCAATGAGATTGAATTTTTCTGAAATATAAATTTGAATGCTTAATATCGAAACTAAACAGAGACTTCGAAATCCTCTCTGTAATTCTGTGATGTAATTTTTTCAAGGCAATTCACAACAAAAGCCTATATTACTAATATGTTAATGCTTTGATTTTTTCCCCCCAATTACATCGTTCGAGTTATTGTTGGTAACAGCTTTCAATGAGTTTTAAAGCTTTAAACAAATGCCATTGATATCTTAATCAAATATGTTCCGTGATACTTATCACAATTTCGATCACTGACTATTTTGTCTTTTCCGATTTTTAACTAACATTTTGAACATTATGAAATCCAAAAATAAACAAACTTAAACAGTTATATTTTTATCAACATATTGAAAACCATCACAAGATTTTGATAACGAACATACTTTTTGCTCATGTTATGTCAGCACTGATCGATTAAAAACATTTTCAAAAGAAGCGCTCATAAAATATCCAAACATGCAGTCACAGACAGCTTGTTTACGTCATTCAGACATAAACCAAAATAACTTGCATGAATAAAAGACGTAATATCTATTATATAAAACCAGATAAATTTATCTATATTTCGTAATTCTACGATCAAAAGGAACTACATCACATTCAATATACAGAAAGGAACACTTTAAAAGTGAAATCTACGTGTTGGATTTAATCGTCTGCATGCATGCTCTAACGTAACCGTAATATCTATTAGCCGATCCTAACGCATTTGGCAAAAACATTCGGTATCAGAACTTAAGGTAAGTAACTCTTGTGTGTCATCTGTTTTAATGATTTCCGCCATCCTGATGATGAACGGATGATGTGATTGTTCCGGTACTGACTAGAGTGTGTCTTCACTAAACTGGTGTCAAACATGTGCTCGTCAGACCGCGTTGAGAAGAATACGCTTAACTGTGAAACTGAATTTTTAAAAAACATTTTGCCTCGGTACATGTTGATTTTAATCAGACTTGACCTCATACCGAAAGTTTGTTCACTTACCAATAAATCGTAGTGTCAATATCAATGTCAATATTTGGTTTATTACGGACGTCAATAAAATAACTTCACAATTTTTTTTATAAAGGTTCACCTATTACACATGTGTTAAACAGCCATTCTTTAACATATTTTTGGATCTTATTGTCACTCGTGCAAAATGTTTCATAATGAAACAGATTTTCCAAATTCTTACTTCGAGAAAAATTAAAATCAGTATTTTCGATATTTTGACCCCTGGTCACCTGCCAATGGCACAATGACCTGCCCAAACTGTTACGGTTAACTGTAGGGTATGATATACGAATGCGTTAAAGAGCCACTCCGTGATTCTCAAAACATATTATTTTCCTTTGATACGAACCTGTCATATGTGGTGTTATAAACATCTTAACTTTTCATGTCCAAAATATTGGTTTTCCATGGAAATCTATAAGCAAACTTATAAATGCACAGGGGTGTAAAAAGCACGTCAAATATACATGGATACTAGTTATATAACCTAACAAACACTATCAACTCCTAACTGCCCTCCTGGCTGTTTTAGATAAGTCTCCAAAATTACGTTTGACTATTTGACGCACGCCACTGTCCGGTTTTCGATCATAATTGCGACGTTCTACCTTCATATTGTCACTGTAAAAAAAAACTTTAAGATGTTTCTTTTTGGGTAACAGTCAATACTTCGCGATCAAATGACACCATTGATTAAGTTTTGCATATATGACTCCAACGACTCACGTAGTGGCTCTTTAAAGTACAGGGGATGTTCAGTTCTTTTTTTCATATTTTGAGCCCTAGTCAGTGGGAGTTAATTAATAACGAGGACATTTGTTTTCAGTTTATTAACGTATAAAGAAAGAAACATACATTGAAATTTGAATGTCAATGAAGAAGATGACGAATGGCAGTAGTAAGCATATACACAAATGATGATCAAAAAGACATAACTGCAGATCAGTCAACAATCTCATTAAAATCTAAATCTAAAAGCTCCACAACTATAATCTGCGTAACGTAGTGTAGCAGTGTTAGATTTTATATTAATGAGATTGATCAGCAAACGAAAGCATACAATTCCTGGTCACAATCATAAGTCAAATAAAAAAGAACGCTTATATTCATATTTACTAAAGAAGAAAAAACAAAGTTGAAACATTAATGCATTTGGGAACTTCCGCGTAAGAAGAATTAAGCAATGAAAATAACGAGGTTTCCAATTGCCACATGTGCTGAAATTTCTTTGTCTCGTTTTGATCATTCCATCACCCTTATTGGTGATAATGAGTTCCTTTCATTTGTAAATACATTTTCTAACCAATGAAAATAATTTTCTTTAAAATGTGATATCACCGGTCAAGATAATCAATGAATGTTTTTATATTGACAAACTTTCGTTAGATTAAAATGGTTATTGAACCAATTTTGGAATAAAAAACCAGTACATTATTGCGGAATGTTTTTTAGAACCCAGAAAGTGGATTTGAAAAACCCCCGTAAAATTTGAGTATATTTTGAAACTATTTGAAACAAACAAAATGAATTCATTTACCTCATACAAACTAATGGCGTGAAGATATCTTGAAATGCTACATAAGTTCTAAATTGCTGAATATGATAGAATATTTATACGTAAGTTTCATGCAGATATATAGGACTATTGTAAAATCCCAATCAGCTTATTGAATGTCAATCACCCTCGATGAGTGGTTTTTCCATGGTAGATGCAACATACGTGTCTGTCGTTGAGTGTCTTGCTGAACTATTCTCGCATTCTTCACCCGACATATTAATACCGACCACAGGTGTGTCTTCCACAGATGGGCCTTCCACAGGTGTGTTTTCTACTTGGGGACTGTTGTTGACTTTTACCTGTGACGTTCCTTGGTACCCGGAGTTCAAGGGACCCATGTGTACACACTCAACTCCAGAAGGTCCAGATGTAGGAGCATACGGTTGAGGCAGGACACTAGAAATCGATGGGAACGGCTGAATTGGATTGTGTTTCTCGAGGAATACCTTGTACATCTCTTGACTCAAGGTGCCTGCCACCATCTCGCTCGAATTATGGGATATCATGGACAGCAACAGAACTCCGTCGATTCCAAGAAAACCGCTGATGAAGTGAGTGATGGAAGAAGAGGCCGAGGACAGTTCTGGATCAGAGGTGATGTAAGCGGAGATCTTGCCGTCTCTCAGGAACGGGATGAAGAGGAATCCTGCCCAGAGAACGAGGTTGATGAAGGTTGCCACTGCCAAGAAGAACACCCAGAACCACAGGAAGACGAACATCTTCTCATAGAGTTCTGTGATCGATATGTGACACTGTATACTGTATGTCTGAACATTTTGAAGGTGAACTTGTTTCAAAACACACAGAACATCGAGTGGCAAATAGAGACGGTAATGAGGTTGAACGTCCAGGACATACTGCTCAAGCGGCTTCAATGGTAGCAGGTGTCCGAAGAGTATGGTTAGAAATATAAACTGTGCAATGAGGTTGAGCAAGTACAAGACCTTCAGGATGATGTATAGAATGCCGAGAGGTACATTGCTTCTTTGTAACAGCTTACTGAACAGACGGGCTGCATCTTGCATCAACGTTGAACGAACTTCGGGCTTCTTGATCTGGATGGCCTCCAGCGAAGAAACGGTTTCGTCGTAGTTGATGGTCAAGGCTGATTTAAAGAGTTTCCAAATGACATTGGGTATCTTGAAGCACAAGGCTTGTACGAAAAGAATCAGAGGTACCCAGAGATGGTAGGATATCCTGCCTTCAACTCTCTGGTTGAAAGATGGTCGAGCAGGATCAAAGTCAAACAGGATGTCAGGTTGAAGAAAACATTTCTGATGCATATAGTTAACCATTGCCAGGCTGAACTCACGCGGAGGCATACAACTGATTGGTTGAGTGATGTAGCGAGCCAGAAAGGCGCCAAGTGAGCACACAGAGAGAAGCAACACGGACCAAAATCCATTGGCTCTGTCAACCCAGTCTTGATCCAAACCTCGGCGTAACCATGAATGAAACATCGTCCTGGAAAACAAAGACTGTAACCATTAATTTAAGCATTGGTTCACAGAGTAGAAGATTTTATTCACTCAGAGAATACTTGATAAACCGTATTTGTGCAACTTCTTGAAAGGACATTTCTATCGGATATTTTTTTTATATTGAAACGATATGAATGGGAATATTCCTGTTTATTCACTTATATAATTAATACATGAGTTTGATATAACATAGTTAATATATGTTACTGAGGATAAAAGTTTGGTTGATTTAGATTTGACAACTTGATAAATAAGAGTGCACACTCGGTAAAAAACCCACAACAATGAAAAGTCATTAATCAGCGTTACGAGTGTGAAAAGCCTTGCTTTGGCATAACAAGGCATTGTTGATTGTGTTACCATAAATCATTAATAAATGTGTGGATATCATTTCCATGCATATAGTTTATTGTTATGATGTTTTGAAATAAGTAAAGGTACAGCGCATTTAGTGATATATTGTCATAGTCCATAATAATCATGTAATTTCTCATCATTAAATGATAACTATGATATATAAATCTCTATACATTGACAATTTCACGACCTATGCCCACGGCGTTGCACATACACTGCAAAATTTGTTTCTGTAGTGGTTCAAGTTTTATATTTGAGTATGATAAGAAAACTGTATTTGTATAACTCCGAAATGGAATTAGTCAACGAATATCCACAGAGTTCTTTTTTCTTTTTATTTCAGTCTGAAATAAATGAAACATAATTCAGCAGCTATACCATAATTTGAAACAGGATTATCCTTTTTCTCATTCTTAAAAGAATGACATTTGTGTGCTGAGTAGTGTCTAAGAAGTATATGATATGATGTTGATATTTAAAAAAAAAATCTATTGAATTATAACTGAAAACCTGCATAGACGGGCTAATGTTAACTCGATGCATTGTTCACGATTATAGATTGGCACTTAACATTCTTACAGAATGCGAATTTATAACGCCTCGTTGTAAACGACGCCCTTGAAAGTTTTGCTTAATTATTAATACTTTATCACTTAAAAGTCTAATTAAGATATACATTTCATGGCACCATAAATTTCGGGTTTATATGACAATTACATACTGTAAGAACATATTAATTACATTGAAATATAAGAAAGTCAGCTTACCTACAAGTAGGCCTAACGGTTGCACAGTGTATTCTTCGTAGGGCTGATCTTAAACAAGGTCAGAGTAAGAATGATATGTCCACTTAAGGTATCCTGTTTATATCGTCCAGTGCACAACTGCGCAATATTTCTTGACCCTACAGCTGCATCCAAAAAGTTTGTTCATCCCCTTGAGTTTGTCAGTGCAAATATTTAGTTATTTCGATTATATAAAAATGGAAAATGATTGATTAGTCGATTAATACAAGAGCAAGATCGATTTTCTTCCGACAAGAAAATATTAATGCATATTGTTATTATTTGACTCATAATTTTATATTTACTTCTCACCTGTTGCAATGTTATTCATGTGAATGTAAGTTTTCCTTTTAGGAATAATGATTGAGAATATGTAATCGCAAGGTTAACTGTGGTATATGTGTTATTTTTTCTAATGAATATTATCGTAATTAGCGTTGTGCGTATAAACGCCACATATGCACTATGAAATTCAGGGTGTGTCTCTTGAATTTTGGAATAAAATTGGACCTACCGACTATCAAGAAACAAATCATGTCACATACACTGATTGAAGAATAAATAAAACCCCACCAAGTCTTATGTTTGACAACAAGATTGTTCAGTGAAGAAAAAGAAACTAAAATTTGGGCTATGAAATAAGATCTTAGGATTGACAATATATTGTTACCTCTGCTGTGAAAACACATTATTATAGGATTTATATTCATAACGCACCAATGCCTCAACTATATCTCGAATGAATGATATTTACATTAATATAGGCAAGTCGATGAACAAACTTTTGGGATGCAGCAGACATCCGGATTTTATTTGTAACAACATGATGATTCAGTTGATGTCTTGACCATTTGTACATTTCGCAATAACACTTCTGTGTTACATAATAATATTTGTATCCGGTTTTCTCGGAAGTCACCAATAATACCATGTTCGTGATGGTTATGTGTATTCTTTCGTATCATCCCATTTTCACAGTTTACCTTTCTCATCATCTTTTCTCGTGGATCAAAGGGAAGGTAATTTAAGGGATAGTGGTTCGAAAATGAATTTCTAAAAGTAACTCGTTTGTAAAGAGGTCAAACCTCAAAACCCCTTTCCAAAAGGCAATTATTTCGTATGAATTTTCCCTTTATAACTCTGCACTTAAAGGGACAATATAACGGGTTTTGTTTAGATCTAAGGTGATAACACAAAAACAAAAATAAATGAATTCATCTGCCAGACTTTTTTTTAAGAAAAGAAACATTTAAAACCCCAGTTAAGCTATATGAATCAATTTCCCTTATGATCAAATTATTTAAACGTGTTCACACAATTAAATGGCCACCAGTGGGTTTTGCTTGATGTGTGTTAATTTCTTCTACAACTGATAAACGGATTGAGAAATGTTGAACTTTCAGAAAATGATACATTTGGCAAATAAATGTGGAATATTTAAAAAACCCATGCTACAACCCCTTTTACACCGGATTGGTAGGACATGCTCTGATATTTCCTGACGTCATCACTGGTAGGCAATAATTCAAAAACCTTTTTATTAACAATATAGCTTTCAAAGTGTGTCTTACAGAAATACTTTTGTATCTTTATAACAAGTTTTAAGAACACCCCTTTTGTAATAAATTTGGACATTTATGACAGAGAACGTGAATGTCAAAAAATATGTCATCTTGGTGTGGATATTACGATTTTATAACAGGTATTGAAACATATATAATGAACAAAATAAATGAGGGATACTGGATTTTAAAAAATGAAATACATTTTATCAGAGGTCAATGAATATGTAGTCACTTATTTAAATACATTTTTCAGCATATATCCTCAAATATCTTTGTCCAGAAAATTAGCAGTGTTGCTTTCCAATCGTGTAAAAATTTGTAGTCTTTACACAATTGAAATAAAACTTGTATTTTTCTTTATCTACCGTTTTATTTTGTAGTTCATTTCGGTTATAAACACTATGACAATTTATTTTGATTATGTGTTAATAAAAAAAAGACAACTGATCTGATAATAAAAATTAAATATTGTCAAGAGGTTCCATATCCATCTCAACGGATATTATTACTTTAAAAAATCATATTCAATAGTGATTTATGCCATTAATAAAATCCTTACTTTCATTGAAGGAAATAATAAGATTCTACTCAGTTAAATATCCCCACAATCGCTCGACACCACCAAAGATGTCTTGAAGCAATTAAATGGCGTCATGAAGCAATGAAATGACGTCATGAAGCAATTAAATGACGTCATCAAGCAATTAAATGACGTCATGAGATGGCAGTGATAGCAAGGTGACTTAGCAAGAACATTCTCTGATTTAACGTAAAATTGGATCTATTTAGGAATACAATGAATAGAATATTTGACATTTCTCATCAAAAGAAACTCGAGAAAATCTAAATTCTAATTCATTCGATGAGATATACATCGTTCGAATAAATACCATTATGATTTGGAGCAATCTCTCCCAATGCACCAAGCTTGCACTTTGAGTCGTCTTTACAGAACACACACGCCTCATATTGCGACTGCATTATTGCATAGGCCTATGTGACAACAATCATGTTAGTCATGCATTCGGTGTTTTCATTGTCTGATATAATGCCAGGTAATTTAAGTTGTAATATTTTCCCGCTGCGGTAACTGCCGGAAGTCCGAGAAAGGAGCTTTAAGATTTATGTAACAAATCTGAAGATTTTATTCGTCTCTGTGATACTTGAAAAGTAGGTTTGATACTCTTAAATCCGATCGTTTTATTCACTGCTGCCAAAACCTGCCATTCAATTTTATCTAAGCGTTCCAGTATTTTATACACTTGATTTTATTTTTTACCTGTATAGATGTTTTATATGATGTATTATTTTGCTGATCACATTTTATAAGAATATTTCAATATGTTTTACTATGTGGTTAAGTTATTACGCAATACAGTCTCTCATAACCCCATTGTGGGTAGCTCGATGTGATTTACCTGTTATTCTACTTTGATGTAATTATATCCATGTTTTAAATGTATCGATGTGAGACTTTTATAAAATATCTGTCTCTCTATCTGTTATTCGTGTTTTGATTGGCTGAAATATTGCCAGGTAGTTTAAATTGCATAATTGTCCCGCTAGGGGAAACTGCCTGGAGCCCGAGAAACCTTCGTTTTAAGAAAGAGGTTTATAGGAATTTATGTCGTAGCTACCTCTGTTGGGAGAGAATGGATCTGGAGATGATATTCGTTATAATAAAATCCTGTCTGCGGAGTTCTTAGCTGTACATGGGGACTCAATTCTTGTTTTATTTTTCTAATAAAATATGAACTACTTGCCATCAATCACATTGGATGTTCCATGCACTAGAAACATAGTACTCACATATTGATATAAAATATGACAGTGTCCTCAATGGCTCGGTTGCATTTTCTATTTTAACATTTACTGTTCTTATTCTAAGGTAACGTGGGGAATCGTGTAGTTCTATCATTTTAATGCTGAGCGTCAACAATGCGCTTCATGCTGATGTATCACGTTTTTTACACTCGTAGTGAGAGGAAACATAATTGTCAAAAGCCAAAATATTTCACTAGTGTTTGCTTACCTAAACTGCTTGGGGATATTTCTGTGTATCCCTGATACAAAATGAGATATCTTACTTGTTACTCGCTATAAACATCCATTATTATCAAAATTCATTTACCAAAGTAAATAGCTTTAAGGGAATGGTTTTTATTCATACTTTGATATTTAATAAATAGTCACTTTCTAAAAATTATGTATTCAAAGTTCTTCCATCTAGAACTATTTACAAAATGCAGAGATGTAGCCACAGACAATCAATTCTTTTGATAAAAAGATTTTCATTGAATAAAAACCTTTTTTCAGCAAACTTGAGAGCTGCGTTAGTCATGTATCTAGCCATACTTGCATGCTTACATGTACGAAATATCATCGAGTTAGATAATCACGATAAGTTACGTGGCAACTCGGATTCAGTAGGAAGGATGAAGGCTCGAACGAAGTCCTTTCAATATCAATGATTTACCCTCAACTTCACCCCAATGACATGGCTTTTTACGTTACTCTGTGAAATCTAACCAAGAAACAAAGGCATAATACTCCCGAATTAAACAATATAGATGTATAAAATATTTTTAGAGACTTGTATCAGTCTAGTTATTATGCGCAGTGGTCATGGAGTTTACCTTTTTTCACAAAAGATCTGATACTGATTATATATAATTAAAAAATTTTTTTTTGTTAATATGCATTTAAGAAATTATTTACGTCCTTTAATAAAGTTTGGTTTGGACAGCATTCACACTTAAGTTGTTTCTGCATAACATGCTGTAAAGAAGTAGTAGTTGTAAAGTTTCTCAAAAACGCAAATCTATACTGTAAATGGAGAAAACGACTTGGTGCGTCATCTAACAGTTAACTCGATTTTCGGATAAAATGGTGTTTTGTAGTTGAACAAATGCTTTTTCCGTTCTGGTACGGAATGACATTAACAAAATTACTTGATGAGAGGGATGCTCTTTATGTTTCAACTCTGGTCCCACATGGGTAGACAATGAGGGATGTTCTTTATATTTTTAATCTGGTAGTGCATAGGTAAAGTTTCTCCTTGGGAAAGGCACATTTAGGAAAACCGGGTTAAAACTGTCGCGCTACCGGTAGTGAGAATACTGATCACATGATACTCCAGCGTCATTGAAATTAATTGACCAAGTTAATAATGATTAATTGAATGTTTTTTTTACTATCGATAATTTATATATATGCATGACAGGTACTTTTCAGATTTAATTAATTTATTCAAATCACTACTTATTTTCCAAAAACCAACTTATTTGATCTTTTTTGATAAGCTGATTATTGGCAATTATGTTTCCATTATACATATGAAATAAGAATTTCAAATTTATTGAATTATTCAAATGAACCTTCCATATTTAATAACCAACACGCAAAAGTGCATATGTAGACATAAATTCGCTATTCCTCGATATGATATCAGTCCTTGCTACGTGGCTATATCACCACAGTAAGTAAGCAGGTTCCCAACTTGGTCCGTGTACTCGATGAAGGAAAGTTACCCGTCGACTATCTTGGTCTTCAAGGACCTGAATCCTGAATCGATCCTTTTTATGTCCAGTGAACTAATAACCTCAAGATGTTTGAGACTGTTCTCGTTGAAACACAGACACCATCTCGTAGATGTTGCGATGACATTTCTCGCAAAGTCTGTTAATCTTACAGTGCCACCTCACGATATGATTGTTTACACGATGGCTGTCATTTCCATGGTGACCCGAGACGGCTGTACTGGTAACATATGCAAATATTCATTTACAAATGATGTATGATAAGACTGATAAACAATGTCTTGGAATGACGCAGGAAGGCATTTCACACTCGCAAGGCCGAGGAATGGCATTACTTCTCTTACGCGTTTTATTTTACCGAGTGTGCGCTCTGGTTTACGTTGTTGTCAAAGTCAACCAAAACGTTACCCTCATTAGTATTTTTCAACCGTTATGTTGTAATTTTGGACCATTAACATACATGTACAAACTGGAATGTCACCTTGAATGTCATTTCAACAAAAATACCCCATAACACGGCCCTTTGAATACACAGTCATGAAGTAGGACTAAAACCTTCCCTAAGACTATTCAAGATTGATATAATCTTAATTATTTTTATAATGAAAAATAAAACCGTTTCGCTTTTCTATTTATTTTTTGTACAATACTTTCATAAAAAGTCACCCTGATAAAATGTTGACAAATGAAATGTTTATTCTTATGAAATATGGAGATACTTTTAAACGTTTGTCTATGTAAATTTACTAATCTTTACTTTGTGCTCATATCTTAAAGAGAGAGTTGTATTGGTGGAAAATAATTGGTGGTGCCATTTCTGTGAATATATGTATGCCATAATTCTTTCCCGACAGAGGTAGCTCCGTCATGAATTCCTAAACGAACCAAGGTGTACATTTTGTTAACCTACCGTTTCACCCTGTAGGAGCTCTAATGAAGATGAAGATAAACATAAAAAAGGAAGTGGATTTCATTGTCATTGTTACCACTTTTATACATCTTGCAAATAGCATCAGATCTAACAGTTTCGTTCCATCTGATGTTACATCTTATACAGCAATGCATTGGATCTTGGTTGGCATAATTATCGCTTTTGGTCTCAAACATTAATTATCCGAATGCAATGATCAATGGAAAATGGTCATATAATATCTTTGAAAAATGTTAGACTTGAAGAATTTATTATATTGCTACTTATACTTTGTTTTGAATAATCAATCAAACTCTGCTTAAATGATGACAAAAATAATATTACATTGCTAATGTCATGGGCAAGCAATACATAACCAATATTCATATTCATTAAGAAGTGTAGGTATGCCTGAAGCCCAGTTAACCCTACGCACAGCATCTAATTTGAGTATGCATTTATAATTTTGTTTAGGGAAACGATCGGCTAGATTAGGATAACCAATTTGCACCAAAATATTATAATTTAAGATAATATTCCACATTAATATTAATACTACATCCGCCACATTCAGTAAAGGCTGCATTAATTGATACATATTCACCATCATCTGGAACAAATTTACACTCAAAGACAACCTTGTAGTGATTTGGCCAATATCCATGTCAAATATTCTAAAGTGATTTAATACTGCTGATAAGCATCAAGACGTTTTATACCATTATGACTGGAGACAGAACTCGATTCCATGAAACCCTTTTAGAAATATTTTTATGGGAAAACTTCAACTCTAGTTTTATTTGTGGAATATATTTGATTTTGATGAAAATTAATAAAAAGCGATAAAAATTAAGAAAACAGATATAGAGTTAGATCCTGCGAAGAAATGAGGAAAAAGGCTAAAACAGAATAATAACCGATTTAAACCAGTACATAAAGAGATAACAATTAATACAGGAAAATTTAATAAAATAAGATAAAAAAATACCTTAATCGTGCAATATGCTACTAATTGTATATAAGATTATAAGAACAATACGTATTGTATTAAAGAGATAACAATTAATACAGGAAAATTTAATAAAATAAGATAAAAAAATACCTTAATCGTGCAATATGCTACTAATTGTATATAAGATTATAAGAACAATACGTATTGAAATATATGATCATGCATTAAACACACCCACTAAACATGTATTTTTAATGAAACTTTATATGTTACGTTTTGCATGATAAAGATGGTCAAATTTAGAAAGAATGAAAACTCTGTAAAGTTTTAGATACTATCATCATGCTAACAAAAACACAAACTATTATGTGAATGATGAATCTGGGTACTTGGTTTTGTTAACCACCCTCAGGTCACCCTTGTTCTTCGGGATTTGACAATGACATTTACACATGTCCATACTACAAAGATGATATTTTAAAATGTTTAGATTCCTTGCATTAAAGGTTTGTGGAGAAAAGAAGATTTGAAGTTGGACACCCTACTACCTCCATAATTTAAGACGTTACTCTAAAATGTTGACCTCCTATAACAATTGGTTTTGGAGAAGAGGTTTTTAAAGATTTCAATGAAAATGCTTCTCACTGAGGCTGGGTCAATTACAAATCTGGATCGCCTAGATGCAAGTTACATCCCCATGACATTTCAGCTTTTGGAGTGCAGCCCTTCTTGAGGAGTAGCCGAAAATGTGAACAAATTAAGACGACGTACATCCCAAATGCCGTCAGACCATCTGAATTTTCTGACTGATAAGCTGGAAAGGTTAAGGTTTTCCTTCACTTTCTCCCATACCTCCTCTTTGAAGAATGTCCAAACATCAAACAGGGGAAGTTTTGCTTCACTTTATCCAAAGTCCATCATCGAAACATAACATAAGATTCTTTCCATGAATCAAACTGGGTGAGGTTTTCCTTCAATTTCTCCCACATTTCTCATTGGAACAGTTTCCAATCCTGGATAAAGACCGTGGGCGCCGGAAGTTGAGGCCACTGGCTGAGCAAATGGCGTCGGTCTATTCTTCTGAAGAAAGACCTCATACATCTCCTGGCTCAGATTGGCTGCTACCATCTCACTGGAATTCTGGGATATCATGGACATAAGGAAGGCACCGTCCGGACCCAGGGAGCTGCTGATGAAACGACTGATGGAGGAGGAGTCTCTGTCTGGTCCGGGAGTAGCGTTGATGTAGGCAGAGATCTTGCTGTCCCTCAGGCATGGGATGAAGAGGAATCCTGCCCACAGTAGCAGATTAAAGAAAGAGGCCACCCCAACAAAGAAGATCCAGTACCAAAGGAAAACATACATCTTCTGATAGGTATCAGTGATCGGAAAGGTACACTGTACAGTATATCTTTGAATGTTGTCTATGACCCTAACACTGTAATCACACATTACCATCTTTGGAAGAATAGGGTTAACCAAAGAACTGACATTCAAATTCGTGAAAGTTTCAACCTTCAAGGGAATTTGATCTTTGAAGAACAATGTAATGAAAATGAACTGTCCAAAGAGATTAAGAATGAACAGAAGCTTGATCACAAGATATAGGAGGCCTAAAAGGAAACGGTTTCTTTTTAACAAACTGTCAATAACTCTTGCTGTTTCCTGGAACATGCATTTGCGTGCCTCTGTATTGCCTTGCTGTGTCTGCTGCAGTGATCGTACAGTTTCATCAAGATTGATGGACAAATTACTTTTACAGGTCGACCAGATGATGTTGGGTATTTTGAAGCAAATGGCCTGGAAGAAGAGGATCAGAGGAATCCATAGATGGTATGAGTTTACGAAAGGATGTAAACGGGCTTCCATTGTGATGGGAATCAAGTCGTCAAGCGGCTGATAGAAGGTTTCCTTCATGAAGCAAGTGTTCAATGCATACTGGATGAAGGCCGTTGTGAAGTGAGCTGGACATACGCAGCTGATCGGTTGAGTGATGTAGCGAGTCAGAAAGGCACCAACGGAACAGACAGAGAGAAGTAACACAGACCAGAATCCATTGGCTCTATCCACCCAGTCCTGATCCAAACCTCGGCTAAACCACGTCATCTCCCTCTGAAAATACAGTAATATATGTTATGGATAAACTGCGTATAAAAGCAAGGGGGTACGTTTCGAAATAATTATTCTGACAACAATTTATAATGTAATTGGCAAAGTCGGTTTGCGCAAATTAACCTAAGAAATGTCATAAATTTAGTTTACAACCAACGTTTGATCTAAAAGATGGGAAACCGTTCATAAATCCAATCACGTCTTGCCACGTCACGCTAGTGTGGTAGTATACATTGTCAACGGACATGGTCATGTAATTTCAATGACTGTATTGTCAAAACCAATAACTGTCACTAATGAAATAAAGTTGAGAGACATATCATTAAGAGGTGCAATTCCTAAGAAGTATAATCTCTGATAGTTCTAATCCTGGTTCTAATCAAGTTCATTAGTATTATATTTTATATTATTACCTACGAGGGCAATCATATAGGGGTTGATATTTAATCATATTCAAATTAATCATAACTACTGACAATGTTTTCAGAGATAGTTCAAAATATGTTAATCAAGTTACTGTCAAGTCTGGAAGACATTATCCATTGTATTTCCTCACTATTTTATTCTTTTATACAATGAATAGATATAGAAATTCAAATATGAGAAGACGTCATGTTTTTTTGGGTTATTTTGTAGGCCTAAATCTACTTCTTTGCCGTCAATTCCTATCCTATTTGTATCCTATTATTTCACAGTATTTCCAAGTCCAATTAGGGTGCCTCCAACTTTGCCTTTTTAAGGCCTTTCTTGTTTCTAAATGATATTTTGAAGGCATTACAAATATTGTCAGTTAAATGCATGATAACTCATCTATGCACTGGATGAAAGTTTTTGTAATGGATACGCCTTCTCATGGTTTTGAGGGCGTTTTTGCATAATGATTAAACTCAACTAATTAAAGCATTAATTAGGACATTACAAATATTTTCAGTTAAATGCATGATAAGTCATCTATGCAAGGATGATAAGGATGCATGAAAGTTTTGGTAAGGATACGTCTACGTAGATCTATGTTTTAGATGCGTTTCACAAATACATGTAAGTGCAGGTGTAAACTAGTGGCGATATCAGTCATAGTTCTAGGGGTGTCCCTTTCCACTCATACGTCCTTACTTATGAAACTTAATGCTAATATTAGGTATTTTCACGCACCTGAGATAAAATAAAGACGAAACAAACCAGTTAATAACACTTATTTTCCTATTGACATTACAATTGGCCTTGAATTAGCAGTTTGCAGTTTACGTTCCTTGATTTTTAGTGCCGTGTGAGTCCTGTGAAAAATAATATCCCACGCAGAATTAGAGCGAATCGATAATTCTTTTTGCAACTAGACCATTGCGAAAACACACAATTGTGTTTATACAAAATCACATAAAATGTTAATGTTAAATAACACCGACAAATTACTGTTCTAAAATTGAAAATATATATGATAATAATCATGTTATTGTGTGCTATAATTAAAATTACAAAAAGGTGTGTCTATTCATTAAAATGCATCTAACTTATGTCATGAAATTTATATATTTGCTTAGCATGTTTATGTTCTTTATTTGAAACGGTAAAAGACTGTATAAGAAAACGTTGCTTTTTGGTTATATAAACAAAGAAATTAAAAAAAAATATGTTGGCACTACCTCTACTAATCAAAAAGTGTTTTTACCTCATGACATTAATTACTATAAAATTTGACTGTTTTAAAAAGGTTACTTCGATAATTGTTTTTAAATGATTAAATTTGTAATTATTGTAACCTTTATTGGATTTTATGACAGTCATTGAAAAATTATCTGTTGCAACCCTTTTTCCCAGGTGTGTTCTCATTTTCACAATATATACTTGACATTTCAAATAAGGAGAATTCCAAAACAAGTTAAAACAACTTAAAAGTACTTTACATTGCATTTCCTAAATTATTGTTTTAAAATGTGAAATCACATTGTTAATGTCTCGTGACTTTGTTCTTTTCATTACCATTCCAATTCTCTTGATTCATTCAGTGTCAATTTTCACTGCCTTCCCAGCCTAACTACACAATGTAATCTCCCCTAAGAGAGATCATTTACGTTTGAGTAAAGTTTTGTGACCTTTGACCTTTTAAAGCTCTCCAAAAACTTATGTTCCCTGAACAATGATGATATCTTCTGTTAATGGTTCAACCAATCACGGGAAAGATGGCGAGGAAGTAAACCTATGTTTTCTTTTACGAAGGACTATCGTAAAAATCCTAAGATAAAATTGTTAATGTTAGTGAATCTTGCAAAATGACAAATGTCGAATAAATATTTCAAGTCTTTTTTAAAAAGTCATTTTTGCTTTGTGGAAGATGTACATATATTTTGCTCACAGAGCAGAGAAAAAATGTTTGATGTCTCCAGCGTCACATTCCAACATCGGTCACTGGTGCCACAAACCCTGTACCATTTGTCAACCTGTCAATGTTGGTTACCGGATGACAGTGGACAGCAGAATCTCAACATTTAGTTATGATACAAGTTGACTTTTTGATATTTTGTTGATTTTATGTTATTTCATTGATAGTGTTTCAGGGATGTGAATTTTTATTATCAGCTGATTTCCGATTTTTTTTCATAGTTCTGAAAATATTAGAAAATAAACAAACTGATAATAAAAAATATAATATATAATGTTCAGCCCAGGGCATATAACTGTTCTACTGTTCTTCTAACTTTGTAAACACTAAAATCCTTTTAAAAATACAAGACCTTTATTTGTGCATACTGTGAAGACAATTCTAGGAATTAAAACAAACAACGACCTTCCAGAACTGGCTTCGGCTTGGGAAAGCAGAGTTGATAAGAAAGAGAGATAATAGGTTTAACATGCTAATATATATATTTTTAATGTGTCCAACCCAAACATGACAGTTTCGTTTGTTTTTAAAGCATTTTCCGACCAAGGAAATGATTATTTTTGTCTTGATATCCCCTGATGAATAAGAGTTGTCTTTTTTCTATCGCTTTATACGCTTATTATTATCTTAAATAATTCTCCCAAATTAATAATTTCATAAATAATTTAACAAACATCTCTATTAAAAGCTATATATTCTGGGCCTTGTACAATATTTATTGTCGCCTGTCGAAATTATTCCGTCAAGCAGGTAATGCACCTTGATTACGCCTTAGTTAACTCCCTTTTTATATGAACACGTTTTTCAGCGACCTTGCGCAAGTCTACCAAAGCTAGGAGACTCATTGGCTGACCCCTACTGGCTAATATGAAATACCACTGAACTAGATAATCACGGTAAGTTAAGAGGCCAACAGGAAGTGTTAAGCACATAGCCTATCTCTCAGTCCTCTGAAAATCTATTCACCCTGAACATAACCTCGATGACATAATATACGATACCTACTCAAGAGAATTATAAATAGTTTTCCCCAGCCAAACAAGAGAGGCGTATGTATAATAAAGTTGTTAAGAGACGTGTATCAGTCTAGCTAAGGGGGCCACGAATTGACTATGAACATGAGCCCCCATAAGAGATGATACTGATTTTCTACACAATTCGAAGTAAAAATATTGTTAACATGCAATAAAATAATGCATAATTGTTCTTGAGTATTTGCGTTGCGGTTGCGTATAAATTCTTATCATTTAAAATACTGTCAACTGATAGGATCGGTGTTAAGTGTTTGATTCTCCAACAAGGAGACTTACCTTCTAACGTTGAAACGATGTTTTGTAGGTTAAAAGTTCTTCACAAACTGGCACGCAACTAACTACATGAACGGTAGGATGTAAACAACCCGCTTGCTGAGAACGCTGCCAGGGCGTTTGAATATGTGGCTCGGTTACTCGTATCGTGTTACCATGGCTACTGCTCGCAGATTCTTGTGATTCCTGAAAGCGGGAGACATAAAGACTGGCAATTGTTCCTTAATATTTATTTTAAAAAATAATGATTTATCCAAAATTGTAATAAATTAAAACAAATTTGTATCCAAAACTGTAGATTCCTATTATTCCTGAAAGCGGGAGACATAAAGACTGGCTAATGTTCCTTAACATTTATGTTAAAAAATGATATTTTATCCAAAATTGGAATAATGTAAGACAAATTTGTATCCAAAATTGTAATAAATTATAGCATTCTTTTTTATCCAAAATTGTAATTTATAAAAGCATTTGTTATCCAAAATTGTAATACTAGTATCATAGCATTTGTTATCCTAAATTGTAATTTATTATAGCATTTGTCATTCAAAATTGTAATAAATAGAGATTACAAAACGAGTGGGTGTTGAATATGGAAAATATTCCAACGAGATATTTTTAAACATTTTGATTTATTCACGAGCGAAAGCGAGTGAATAAATCAAAATGTTTAAAAATATTGAGTTGGAATATTTTCCATATTCAACACCCACTCGTTTTGTGATCTATTTATTACACACAGGAAAATAGGAAACGTGTTCTTCGAAGACCTCAAAATGTTCACTGAAAGACGTTAGCGCGCATGAATACATTGTGCTCAATAATACACTGCCTCTTTCGTCTGAAACGTAGCCCACGTTATAGTTGTACAATCATCAACGAGCCATACGTGACAGAAATATGAGTTTATATTTTTTTATATGGTTTAATGTACGAAGATTTGATAAACACTGACAGGCAAACAACTTTACAGATCAAAACGCAATTACAAGTTCCTCCGTCACTGAACACTTGACGCGTCATCGCTCAATTTAACGTGTCACTCCTAACGATAGATGAACAACGGCAGCTCGCCTTGAACAAAGTAACACCGAGTCCTTCAAACTAGATAAAAGAATATTACTTGTCATCAAGTCTCATTTTCTTGTTTTCTGGTCCAAAGAAGTTAACAATTTCTTGGGGTACCACTAGGCCTATATATTGGGGCTGAGATGATGGAATGCAAGAGCTCGGTACTCCTGTAACTGGTTGTCTGATTGCTCTGGGAAGCTAGGTTGACGACAGAGTTGGAAGGGAGACTACTCTCATTTTGACATGATTCGACAAGTGCGAGAGAACCGAGAAGTAGCTTGGTGACTTAAAATATGACTCAAGTCATTGTGGCGGTTCGACAGAGTACTGTAGTTGTTTATGCACTCTACGTTCAGGATGTAAACAAAGCGCTAAAGGGAGATAACTCTGCCGCGACTGCCTCATCGACGAAATTTACATAAGAATTACTTTGAACACAAAAAGTACTTTTTCAAAAAATAACCTACGTCAATATTTTATTATTCACCAATTTTATGTGATGTTTGGTTGTGTTTTGTTGCTGATAACTGCTTGAATATAGGTGTGATGTTAATCTGAAATATTGAGGTGGCAACGGAAAGATCACTAGTCTTGTACTCGCTTGATTGTTAAAGTAGTTCGGCATTATGACGTCACTATTGTTGAATAACCTGTTTTGGTTACACAACATTCGTTGAATAACTTTCAACTGGTTACACAACACTTGTTTCAAATAACCAAAGTTATCTCATAAAGATATTCAGAACACGTGTGTAATAAATAATAGCCAATGGATTTTGGTCCGTGTTGCTTCTTTCCGTGTGCTCACTGGGCGCCTTTCTTGCTCGCTACATAACTCAACCAATCAGCTGCGTATGTCCAGCCCAGTTCGAACAGTCGCAGGTCCAATACGCACTGGACACATGCTTCATGAAGGAAGAATTTGATAGGCCCGTTGCTGACGATATTCCAAGAAGAAATTCCCAGCAGGATATGGTTGAATCTCACCATCTCTGGATTCCTTTGATGCTTTTTATTCAAGCACTTTGTTTCAAAATACCCAACATCATCTGGAATGCATGCAAACGAAATCTATCCATCAATCTCGATGCAACAGTTTCCTCACTTCAGCAGTCACAGCTGATGAATACAGAATCCAGAAATCCAACGTTCCAGGCAGCTGCAAGAGTTGTTGATAGTTTACTGAAAAGAAACAGCTTCTTGTTGGGAGTTATGTATCTTGTTACCAAGCTACTGTTCCTTATCAATCTTCTAGGGCAATTTGTATTCATAACTGTTTATTTCAGAAATGAACTCCTTGTCAAAGTTGGACGTTACATAGAGCACGATCTTAATTCTTTTGTCAAGCCTCTCCTTACAAAAATTGCATTTTGTACTTACAAAATCAGAAGAATGGCAAGAGTTGAGGAATATACCCATCAATGCGTGTTTCCAATCACCGAGATATACGAGAAGATGTATGTTTTCCTTTGGTACTGGATCTTCTTTGTCGGAGTGGCCACCTTCTTCAATCTGCTCCTGTGGGCAGGATATCTCTTCATCCCATTCCTGAGAGACAGCAGGATCTCTACCTACATAAACGCTTCTCCCGGACCCCCCAAAGACTCCTCCTCCATCAGTCGTTTCGTCAGCAGCTCCCTGGGTCCGGACGGTGCCTTCCTCATGTCCATGATATCCCAGAATTCCAGTGAGATGGTGGCAGCCAATCTGAGCCAGGAGATGTATGAGGTCTTTCTCGAGAAGGATAAACAGACGCCATTTTCACAACCAGAACCCTCAACGTCCGGATCTGCAGGTTTTGATCCGGGGTCAGAGACTGTTGCTATGACCAACATGGAAGATAACTCAGGAATGGATGAGAAAGCTCCAATTGTTTAAATAATAATGAATTAGTTGAATTGCATGGCTTCTTTGTTTGATCCCTTAAATCTACTTTTCTCTCCTGGGAGAGATAAACAGATGTATATGTTTTAATTTGTATTTATTATCAAACATATTTTCAATACCATGGAAGAATTGATTTTGGAGATAGATTCAAACACCTATTGCTTACTTCTCTTGTTTCAGTGTTAAAATTTTATAGAAATTGATGGTCGTCTATGCGGTAAACATTTGCTGAGAGAACTTTGAGAGTTCTCCAAATAGAAGATCTTTCAGATTAATTAACTTTAAATTGTATTAAACGTCATTCTTATTCCAACTACAGCTTTTATATTTTGCTATACTTGAGATCAGTGGCATCAGGTTCGATCGAGTTCCAAAGAAATAAATTTCGAAATATTTCCTAAGGCACATCAAGCCAATCACAAGGTGACAAACACATTCTTAAAGTATCTGTGGCGCTGACAAAATACGAACATAATCATCCTCGCTACTTCCTAATACCCTGGATCCAGCAAAAGCGGCACAACCCGGATGAAAACTTTCGTTGGGTTCAAGCTAGTTGCCTTAAGCTCCTTATTTAACGATATTTAATTGGCTGAAAATATAATAGGTGAGCATATCCACGAATATCAAGCCGCCAGACATACGAGGAATTTGGCTTGAAAGAGATGAGGGTAAAGGAAGGAGCGGGAGCGGATTTATATACCCTTATTTAGCAGGATGGAACATAATTTAGGTAAATCATTTCACAATATGTTCTTGATAATCATCAAATGCCAAAATAATTACACTTATTTAAATGACTTCGAGGAAACGCACATTCGGAAGCCGAAATTATTCGTCCCATTTATAGATAATTATTGTATATAACCTATTTAACACTAAATACTTACTAACATAGTTACCGTTTACCATACTACTGCACCCGTTTCCAAAATTAGATCTGACTCACTGGTTCTGTTCGGTTGTCCTGCTTTTGCTGGATGCGAGTCGTCTCATTGGCTGGTTAGATAGCTAGCATAACGAGGCTTTTGGCTTGAAAGAGATAAGGGTGTTAGGAAGGAGCTGAGCGGAATTAAATACACTGATTCAGCAGGATCAATTCATTGTCATTTTCGCAAATTATTTGTCAGAAAATAAATTCATTTGAATTGTTTGAATCTTACTTATCTTTTGATTTTGAATAGAAATTGAAAACACATTGAAAGTACTAAGAAGTGTCATTAATCTGACCATGCTTTAACTTTCCAGTATTCCACCAGAATCGCCATTGTTTTGGCCGCATCATTTCTGTACATGTAATAATGTGAAATACTGATTTTCTGTATAAAATTATATTCTTGTAGAAGTAAAGCTAAAATCAATGTAGAATGTAGTCAAACGACAGCATTGTTCTGTTACCTGGTACATTTGAGAATGTCTTCTGATCGTATCAACACTAATACTGTCAGGGGGTAATGCAGCAGTGAATTTATTTAGAATTAATTATTGTAGAAATTGTATTTTTTGTAGAAATCGTTTAACATTTCAACCAAAATTATTTCGAAATAAATTCACTGCTGCATAACTCCCTGACATGCTTTTGGGATTAACGTGTTTTGAAAAGTATTTAAGTTATTAAACACGTCGATGACAAGCATCCAAAAGAGGAACGAAAGGATAAGAGAAAAGAAGGAATGAAAGGGATTGTGAGAGATAGACAACAGGTTTTACAACGACTCAAATTTGGTCTGACTTCTATCCGACGACTTATCAAGCTTGGTTGCCCCTGCTAGGAGCATTTACACTCCGGTTGGCACACATGTAGCTCTAGGGGTCTCTGGACAAATTCAAACCACCACGATAAGGTATAATGAGTTAAGTGGTGGAAAATCAAAACGATCTCTTAAAACTGGATGCATCTTTTCTTGTAAACCAAACAGAATCGCAAAAATGGACTCGGACATTATCACCATGGTCGATCAGTTAAAAAACTTTCGATTCCAGTTTGTTTACCTATGGACGTCGCCATTTAGTGTAAGAGCGAAAGCCAATTCCTGTTCGAGAGGCTCTATTTGGTTGGCTGAAATATATATAAAAGTAGTAATATTAATAATAATAATATAAGTATTTGATTGGCTGAAAGATGGGTTACACCCAGGGTAAGAAGAATGGAGCGTCAGCTAGTCGTCTTACCCTGAGACAAGATGGTAAAATAAATGCATGCGTTTGTTCCATACTTCAGACAAATGTCTGTAAGAAGAGATAACTCTTAACTGTAAAATAATAGTCTTCTTTTCATTTAAATCTAAAAGTAAAGACTCTGGAGAAATTATCGTTTACTTATAAAAGAAATATGTTTTCATTAAACCAAAATAGCATCCCCTACCACATATGAATTTATTTGATTTATTTAAATGCGTTTGTTGACACACTCTTATAAAAAAAATTCAAAAGGTAATTTCTTAAAATGATCGGCTGCGAAGGTGAAGTCGTTGTGCCTATTTAAGACGTGAATCGTGGTTGCTTTCAATCAGTGCCCTTTCTTTTGCTTTTGAAAGGTCATGGTCCTTCTTTAAGTGAGATTGCTTAAAATATAATACATTATTATAAGAATAACAACGCCGATTTCCACCTACATGTTCCAACTTTACCCTCAGAGAGGTTAACATTACAGTTTCACTGAGGATAAAGTTGAAACAAGTAGGAAGAAATCGGCGTTGTTATTCTTTTAACAATCTTTTGAACATATGCTGACTGTACTATATATATATATATATATTAAAAGAGCTGTTAATTTTGTTGATCTAGATTCAGTGATATTACTTACAGCATATTTCAAATTCTTTTGGTGACAATTAGCACACTGGTTAAGATCATTTATCAAATGTCATAACCTACGAAGAAATGGATAGACGGGTTAATGAGGACATGATTTTAAAGATTACAACTTCTCTATTGTGAAATTCACGGCGTTTCGGAACATATGCTTACACCTTAATCAGTCTTAACTATGATATATTACATGCATCCCTTTTTAAAATTCCCACATACCATTTGAATAATATTAAGCACTAAGCATGTACTCCGAAACGTTAGAACATCACGATAATGAAGTTGTTATCCCGAAAATCTTGTCGTTATTATATCACTTCAAAGACTTGATCAGTATTTATTTGATAGAATGAATACAGTGACGTTATTCCAGGAACACTAAAGACTTCATCAGTATTTGTTTGATAGAATGATTAAGTGACGTTATTCCAGGAACACTAAAGACTTGATCAGTATTTGTTTGATAGAATGAATACAGTGACGTTATTCCAGGAACACTAAAGACTTCATCAGTATTTGTTTGATAGAATGATTAAGTGACGTTATTCCAGGAACAATACATGGTTTTCATAAACCGAGGGGCTTTGATACGTTCCAAAATACCATGTTTTTTCTATTATTCATTGTGCAACGCACCACTCCAAGAGATTTTGAGCAGTCAGCTGTGACGTCTTTTCATCTATGGATTCCCATGATCCTCTTCATACAAGCACTTTGTTTTAAGATTCCATATTTGTTTTGGACTCCACCACTGGACTCAATACCTTATCGTGGTGTGGTGGTTTGCGTGCTTCAGAGACCCCGAGAGCTATGCCAGCCGGAGCTTACATGCTCCTGGTAGGGACACCCAAGCTGAAAAGGTCAACGGGTATAAGCCAGACCAAATTTGAGTCTTTCTAAAACCTGTTGTCTATCTCTCACTATGCCTTTCTTTCCGTCTTTTCCCTCATCCTGTCGATCCCTTTCTGTGTGTAGGCCAGACCCTGAAATAAGGTAGAAGCCTAAGCAAGTCTATAAAAATACTTTAAAGCTTGATTCTCTAGAAGGAACGAGGTGTGTTTGCTAAATCACAGCCTTTTATGTTCAGTAGGCCAAAACCTAACCCATTATCTCGCTTCATAAAATATTTCGTGAGCCGTTGCTTTGAGTACAGTTCACGTGACTTATTGAGCGCGCTAAACAAAAACTGGTTTGACGATTCGATTCGCTGGCGAAGAGAAGGGGTGGTCTTGTTCATCCTTTGTTTTCTGCTATAGTTTGGCGGTTAAGGAAGCATTTTTGGTAGAATCGTGCACTTTGGGTTAAAAGCATGAAACTTTGTACGTAGATTGCATGGAACCTACTAATTATTTTGGGATGTGGATCCACCTAAACAGCTCCCTCTAGTGGCCATTTCTGCCATTTTTTTCAAAATGGCCGCCAATTTATTGAAATACTTATCATACTTTTTAACTAATCATTGCAGAGTCATGATTTTGGTGTCTAATTGTATAATTTGAGGCCAACAAAGTCAGTGAAAACAAAAAAAACATAAGATAGAATCAATTATTCAAAACAGCAAATTAAAATCAACATAGAAGGTCTCAAATTTAAACTTAAGAATTTGTGAATATTGATAAAAAATTAAAGCTCCAAATTAATTCTTTTTCTATTAAATAGCATGTAAAGGAAAATATAAACATCTTTTGAAAAATAATATATATTTAAAAAAATAAAATAATGACTGCTCCCTTCAAAATGGCCGCTAGCAGACGATACAACAGGAAAATTTGCTCTTGGAAAAAAGGTATGTATCTGATAAAATTGATTGTTAAAAACATGGAAATGTTGATAAAAAGAAACAATGTATCACATACAACATGTATGTATACGCAAGTAGCAAAAAAATCAATTGAATAAAACAAAATTGGTCCCATAGTCATTAACATCTTTTCCTAAGGAATTCAAGGGAGATAATCAAAAGTGAACTGCTCTCGGGGACCAGTCATTTTTTTGTGTTGAAAATTTTCAGTGTTTAAGAAGCTAATTATTGCTTTTATATATATAGAGTTGAGCCTAGTTTTAACTCTTTAATTTGGATTATATCAAGGCAAAATGTCTGAATGTCTATTCATAGTTTCATTTGTCATCAATTTGCAATTTTCTCATGACTCAAGTAAATGATCTACAAAGCTGAGATCCTTGACAAACTTAGCCTGTAACTTGACAAATAGTATAAAAGATTAAACATATCAAACTTCTTTTCAAAATGAGGCATGTTTATATATTAATGATATTGACTTTTGTTCTTGTTTTCTACGTTACAGGTACAAGAGCACATACACATGTTGTGGCGTTGATGGTTTAGACAAATGACAACTTACCATGTCAAAGCTATATAAGCTTGTTGATATCCAGAAGCCAAACCTTTCTAATCAGATTGACAATGCAACTGACTGGAATTTATGTATTCTTTGCTAGAAGAAAACTCTAGAAACCCTTCAATGTCCTTCAAATTCAACACGACAGGATGTTGGTGCAGGATATAAATATGTAGCTGAAAATCTTCTTAAATTTCAAGAACTAAATTTCATGCCACAAGATATTATTGTACATCACTTAGATTTAAGCTCAGGGCTGGAACAAGAATTACATGAAAAATGTGCATCCTGGCACAAGTCGTGTAGGAATAGAATAAGTAATGCCAAGGTTCTGAGAGCATGTAAGAGAAAGAGTGAAGAGCTACAGGAGCCAAGTCCGGTGAAAACAAGAAGATTCAGTTCTGAGTACCAGCACGCAAAGGACACATGCATCTTTTGTGACAAAGTTGCTGGGTCTGCTGGCCTTCACTGTGCCTTTACATTTGATGTTGATTTCAAAGTAAGAAGGTGTGCTACAGAGCTGTGTGACTCACAACTGTTGGCAAAGTTAGCTGCTGGAGACATGGTGGCAATTGATGCCCAGTATCATGCCAAATGCTTAGCAAAACTCTACAAACAAGAAAAACTGTTGGGAAAGGGCTTGGCAGAAGGTTCATCAGAAAATGTTTTACATGGCATAGCTTTTGCTGAAATAGTCTCATATATAGAAACGTACAGAAAGTCCTTGGAAGCAAGGCCTGTATTCCGTATGGGAGATATTAAGAACCTTTACATTTCTAGGCTTCAGAAACTTGCTTTGAAGGATGTTCAAGTGCATACCACAAGACTTAAGAACCGGATTTTAGCTGCCATTCCAGACTTAACATCTCATACTGAAGGCAGAGAGGTTCTATATATACTTGCATATGACCAGGATACTGGAGCAGCTCTAAAGCAAGCATATACTGAAGATTTTGATTCTGAGGCACTGACTCTAGCTAAGGCATCTAAGATCATACGACGTGATGTCTTTAAATTGAAGCAGGCTTTCAATGGACAATTTACAAAAGACTGTCAGGACACGGCTGTGCCTTCAACCCTTACTGCATTAGTGAACATGATACTTGGTGGACCAAATATTAAAGAGAATTCTGCTCATGACAAGCCAATGTCCTCTGCAAACCAAACTATCTCACAACTTATTGTGTTTAACAGTTTGAAATGTTCCAAACAACAGGCTTTACAAAGCACAACTCATCGACACAACAGAGAGAGAGAAACACCTGTACCCATCTATCTCGCCCTAAAGATTCATGGAGAAACAAGAAAGAGAGGGTTGGTTGATCCTCTCCATAACATGGTTTTATGCATCTCATATGACCGTGTCCTTGGAATTTCTACAGACATAGCAAACAAAGTATGTGCATTGTATGATGAGGAAGGACTGGTATGTCCCCCTAAGCTTGCAAGGAATATCTTTACAGTTGCAGCAGTTGATAATATTGACCATAATCCAAGTTCGACAACATCAAAGGATTCCTTCCATGGGACAGGCATATCTCTGATGCAGCAGCCTTGTGTAGAAAATGGAGGAACAGCACGTTCTATACCTGTAACTGATGAGAATTCAGAGAAAAGACAGAGGATTCAGGCACTTCCAGCAGCTTACACAAATGTACCGCCAGTGGCTTTGATAAGAGCTGATCCTCTTGTTCCTCATCTTACTGGACCAGTAGCACAAGTTCACCCAACTCAGACTCCTAGACTTACAAGAGAAAATGACTGGTTGGAGCATGTGAGGGAGCTATTGAGGAAACCAGAGCTAGGCAAAGGGGATTTTCTCTCATGGGCTGCTTATCATGCTTCCTTGCAGCAGAGTCTAACATTTCCTACCACTATTGTTGCCCCCATGCCTCTCTTTATGGAATGTGCACATTCAGTCACCATGATACAGCACTCGATGAATGTTGTCAAAAATGCAGTTGAATACCTCAATCCAGGCCAGGTTCCAGTATTAGCCATGGATCAACCACTTTTTGCTCTTGCAAAAACGATTCAGTGGAACTTTCCTGCTACACATGGAGAAGATAAATATTTGATAATGTTTGGTGGACTACACATTGAGATTGCAGCATTCAAGATCCTTGGAGAATGAATGCCCTTGTGAAAGGTGACGGTGGGGCTGTTGGTTTGATGGACAACCCAAATGCCCTACACCGTTGGATGGTGGCAGGGCCTGAAATATCACGGATCGTAGCAGAGTTTGAAAAGAGTACATACAGTAACACCAATGATTCTCCAAAACACCATGAACAAATTGCATCAATTCAAACCTCATTTGCTAAGGAAGTTGCTGCTCTTATTGATATCTTTGAAGAAATGGGGAATCCTTTCAAAGAAGACAGTGGCGATCTCCTCACAATTGACACAAAGCTCATAATGGACTCCAATGTACACAAGACAGTGAGGAATGTCTATAAACTGAGCCAGGAGCAGTACAACCTTTTTGTGAAAGACAGATTCGTGGATCAAACTAAACCACTCAAAGACCCAATCAAAAAGAATAAGCTCCAGTTGTTCTATAGCAAGAATAGTCCTCCAAAGCAGAAATCCCCAGTGGCAACAATGAAGGAAGACTGTACCCAGTTCTCCAGGCTATACATTGCTTGCCAGTCCAGGGAAGGCAATCTTGATGAATTTTTCAAGCATGAGAATCAGCCATGGCCCCCATCACTTTCAAAGGCTGGTGAAATGAGATCTGGCAACAAAGCAGATCTTCTTACAGAGCTTGAATCACTAACACAACCAGCAGTAGCAAGACCACAAGCGACTGCATTGGTATTGGATGGAGCAGTAATTGTTCAAATGCTGTCACCAGAAACCTCCAAGACCTTCCAAGATTACACAAAGAATGTTTTCATGCCATATATCCAGGACCAGCTGCAACACGTGAAAAGGCTTGACATAGTGTGGGATGTTTACAACTCAGACAGCTTGAAGGCAGCAACCAGAGAGAGAAGGGGAAATGGAGTTCGCAGAAGGGTTGAACGTTCATTAATGGTACCCAGTAACTGGCAAAGCTTTCTTCGTGTCAATGAAAACAAAACCGAGCTCTTTCACTTGCTGGCAGAGGAGATTACAAGCACTCAATTTCAAGGCAAAGAGGTGTACAGCACTCAAGGGAACCAGGTACTCTCAACATCTCAGAGAGATGACTTAAGTCATTTAGAATCATGCACACACGAGGAAGCGGATACTCGACTAGTACTGCACCTTTGGGATGCTGCACATGATGGACATGATAAAATTATGGTGAGGACATCCGACACTGATGTGGTGATATTAATTCTATCAAAACTGCACAGCATCCAAGTTAGTGAGGTATGGATATCATTTGGAGTTGGGAAACACCACAGATACATTGCATCACACGATATCGCTTCTGCCCTGGGCCCATCCAAGCACCAGCGTTGGCAATGTTTCATGCATTCACGGGAAGTGATAACACATCCTTTTTTGCTGGCAAAGGCAAAAGGACAGCATGGGGCACTTGGGCTGTATTCCCCGATGTGACAGATGCATTCTTGTTACTTGCTGATGCTCCATCAAGTATTCCTGACAACATCTTTGCCTTGTTGGAGAAATATGTTGTTCTAATGTATGACAGAACATGTGGACTGTCCAGGGTGAATGAGGCAAGGCAGCATCTATTTGCAAGACGATCCAGAGCTTTGGAGAATATCCCTCCAACACAAGCAGCTCTCAAGCAGCATGTACTAAGGGCAACCTACCAGGTAGGGCATGTTTGGGGGCAACTACTGCAAAAAGAGCCATTGCTACCAAGTCCTATAGAGTGGGGATGGGACAAGAGGAATGGATCATGGCAACCAAAGTGGACCACCATTGGTCAAGCTCAAAATGCTTGCTATGAACTGATTCATTGCAACTGTAGAAAGGCATGCAGGGGTTTGTGTAAGTGCTTCAAGGCCAGCCTCCAGTGCACTGCTCTTTGCCTATGTGAAGGCAATTGTTATCAAGATTAACCAAACATCTGCATATTAAATGATTCTTCTTCTTAAATTAGTCTTGTGTATACTGTGAAGACCACAGAACTTAACATTATGACACCAAAATCATGATTCTACAATGAACAGTTATAAAGTTATATATGTATTTAGTCAAATTGGCGGCCATTTGGGAAAATTTGCCATAACGACCACCAGGGGGAGCTGCTGAGGTGGATCCACATCCCAAAATGATCAGTAAGGTTCAAGCCACCTATGTGCCAAGTTTCATGCTTTTAACCCAAAGTGCACGATTTCTTGCTTAACTGCCCCACTACCAAAGAAATAATGATAAAACAAGAAGTATTAGTGCACACGACTCTCCGATGATGACTTGACCTTTCTAGCCCGTGACGTCATGCATATATTACCTTATTAATGAGCTACGCTGCATTTTCACTTTTAGCTTCTGACGACCGCTTGTATACTACTCTTGTAGGTGTTATGTACTTGTCAACATTGATGAAACGATGGGGTCGCTTCCAATCTGATTAAAATCAGATGAAGTATCGCGCGCTTAACATTTGTCCATCATCAATATGCGATACTAACATCTGACACTATCCCGCTAGAGGGGTCACCAGATTGACCTTCGTCCTTGAACTCCCAACCAACAACCTATTGAAATATAACCAATCAGATTACGCGTTACTTCCATTGTTCGGGTCACCGTTAAAAGGGCGGACGAAGTACGCGAAATGGCTTGCGGTGATCTCGTAGACAAAAAATTTCGTAGATACGGGAATTTCGTTGACAACACAATTTCATAGACAGTGAATTCATTGGCAGTATAAATTTTTTATTTCTAAGTCAATATTGGCTATTATTTTTAATTATTATTTTCTTTTAAAGTAGTTTATATCATCCCAGGTAGCAATTCAGCATCGTGCGCCATCACCGGGCCGGTACGGTTTATCAACGCTGGTGCGGCACTGGGCCAGTAGTGGCATGCTGTATAAAACCGGCACTGGTCCAGTACTTATACTATACTGAAAATATCAGCATTTTGGCTTGTCATGTCGACTTCGGACCCTCATATAAATTGTTAAACTCTCTTAGAACTTCCAGATAGTGATCAATATTGAATGTTACATATTAAATTGTTTTAATTCTTTCAGTCCGAACTTTCGTCTATATAGCAATGTTTGTATTGTTATATAAAAAAAGATGAAATATTACAATACTAACAGGAGAAGGGGACAAAGTGAAATTGTTATCATCGAGAAATGTGAATATTCAAAACTAAACCTTCACCTACAACATAGGAAAGGTAATCGGAATATAAATATAACTGTCAGATATTGAAGATGACAAAGCATCAGAAATAATAACTGACACCAGTAATTCATTTGTAAATGATATAGTATATCATTCATATATTATTGATTTATTATTCGTTTTAGTTCAGTCAAACGAAAGGCAAAGCAGACAGGAGGGCCTGTTACCTTAATTTATTTTTTTAAAAGATCAAACAAGAACTAAAAGAATTGAAAATAACACATGAATATTGGATTACTTTAATAGTTTCAAAATACAACAAAATTGATTATTATAGTTTTTATTCACTTTATTTCTTTAATCGAACCTATTAGTGTTCGAATCATTGAGTTGGATAAATAAAGGTTTGTTATTATAACTTCTAATCCTGTTTTAAAACCTGTCTACGAATTCACTGCTCGATTTGTCTACGAGTTCACCGGATTTCGTGTCTACGAAATTGTTTTGTCTACGAAATCACTGCATCCCCGCGAAATAGCTGAAGGATTTGGAAATTCCAAACTCAAAGTCGAACAAGTCAAAATTTTGCATTGTTTACTGGACCGTTAAGATTCACATGTATTGTAAGGTGGTCCAAGGATTTGAATAGGCCTGTACACGTCCTTGGGTGGTCAAAGCAAGAAACAAACTCGCTTCGCGTCGGATCGTTGTCAGGTTCTGCAAACCCCTCGATCGGGTACTAGTTCCCGTTCGGGAACCTACACCCCGATCGGGATAATAAAACCGTCTAAAACACGGACAAAAGTGTTACTTTACTTTGTCTTTTTTTAATTTCACATTGGCGCATCACGACGAAGGAATCTACAGGTAAACAAACCTTTCGGTCTTTATGGTATTTACTCTCTCTTCACTTAAACGCAGTTTTTCTTTAAAATACTTTCTTACAATTTAGGCACCCGTTTCTGAAATTTCCTTCTGCACAAACGAGAAACCACATATCACGCAAATGTTCGTCTTACAATACACCCGTTTGGGTGTAAGACAGGAGGACATGGCGCCTTCTGTCAATATCTACATTTTTCAAATATTTAAATTTACAGTACATGAAATGTCAATATTCAATGATCGCTGAAGAAACATGCTAACTCCAACATCTTTGTGTAGAAGCGGATATGCGAGGGAAACCCACCGCGGAATACACCGAACGAAGCACTTGGAACAGATCGGCTGTTTTCGCCATGCCTAACTCCGCGCAACACCGAACATACGCTGTATGGAGTCCAGGCTGATGGCATTAATAGCCTAGAATTTGATTGGTTAATTCTCGTAAGCCCGGGACATTCAACTTAACGGGGCAGTGTCAGATGGAATATAGCTTGTTAAACTGAAACGAAACGAAACGGAAATAAAACGAAACGAAATTAAACAAGCGGAATTCCATCTAATTTTAATCAGATTGGGGTCGCTTCAAGAGGCTTTGCTAATGGATGAGAAAAACCGTAAATCTATGTTCAAAGAAGCAGCAACAATTGTGGACAGTTTGTTGAAGAGAAACAGATTCTTATTGGGTACCCTTTATCTTGTGATCAAGCTTCTGTTCCTTCTTAATCTGCTTTGACAATTTGCGTTTGTAACACTGTACTTCAGGAATGAGCTCCCAGTCACTGAAGGTTCATATATTAATCACAACTTTAATTCTTCCGTCTAACATCTTCTCACAAAAGTAACAATGTGCGACTTTGAAATATGGCAAATTAATAACAGACACATATACACTTTGCCATGCGCATTTCCCATCACCGAGGGGGCGGGATAGCGCGTTCGGCTTCGGATAAGGAGGTCCGTGGTTGGAATCCCGCCAGGGGCTTGGCAACTTTGTCTGCAGTAGAGAACTGTTTTAAACTCAGTCAGGTTTGGGTGCAATGCTACACTGAAATTCAGCGCAGTACTACCCATGGTTCGCTAGTTCCAGCCGATGCTCGCATGTTTCACTGCAATGCATAGCCTCAATGGTGTTTTGGGCTTTCTCCCTGCAATAATACTAGCAGCCGTGAAATAATTTTGAAAGCGGCGTTTAACACCACCTCACCTCCAATCACCGAGATATATGAGAAGATGTATGTTTTCCTTTGGTACTGGATCTTCTTCGTCGGAGTGGCCACTTTCTTTAATCTGCTACTGTGGGCAGGCTTTCTCTTTACTCCATTCATGAGAGACAGCAAGATCTCTGCCTACATCAACGCTAATCCCGGACCAGACAAAGATTCTTCCTCCATCAGCAGCTCCCTGGGTCCGGACGGTGCCTTCCTAATGTCCATGATATCCCAGAATTCTAGTGAGATGGTGGCAGCCAATCTGAGCCAGAAGATGTATGAGGTCCTTCTCCAGAACGACCAGCCAGTATACTCATCCTTCGGTGCTGTAGGATTTGTTCCTGGGTCAGAGACTGTATGACTGATAAGAAAAATTAAGATTATTAAGATAATTCATAAATGGATGAGCATTCTCCAATTGTTAAGATCACAATAACTTTCATAATTTGCATGCATTAAGTTTTAGATGACCACAAAAACGTGCATATTGTTGGCGTGATTATAGACCTCGTAGATTATACTTACATGAAATGTCCACCTATTCATAACCTAACCCCCTGAACATAAAAAAATGTAAGGAGTAGTTACTTCATACATAAACGAGGGGTGGATCCAGTTACACCAAACCTAAACTCTTTAAGTTTTACTGGCGTGATTATGTAAGAAACGAACCCCCTTGACATAATGGGTACTATTTGACTGTAATACATTTGTGTATCATTTTAAAATTAGCACTTGTGATAGCGTTTCAGTCAAAAATATTTTCATTCGATTAACGTCGGGTGACAGCCATCATATTTATTTGTATCATTTAGAATATATAGGTTTTTTTGGGGTTTATATTTAAGTTAATTTAAAGAAGCTTCCTTCAAAAATAATACATTCCGTCAAAAACTGATAATTTTTTTACCTGCTTTGCGTTGTATGTATATATTGTTCGTTAATTTAAGCAAAACAATGAAATCAACTGAATTCTGATTAATTAAACTCTTCAAAATAAAGACACTTGACACTGAATTTCAAAGTTCAAAATAAAGACCACAGATCCAAGTTAAACATTGAAATGAAAACAAAAACGCTGTTTGAAGATCTCTGTTCAGTAAAATTTATTCAGAATAGACATAATCTTGAAATGCACAGGTGCACACGTGTTTCAACATCACAGGGGTGCACAAATGTCAGTATCGGGTATGGCCACCATTGGCATTGATTATTGCTTGGCACCGACGACCCATGATAACAATTAAGTTGTCAATCACAGCCTGTGGAATGTTCTGCCATTCGTGCTGAAGTGCTGCAATAAGTCCTGGAAGTGTTTGGGGTGGTGGATTCCTACTGCGCACGCGTCGATCGAGTTCGTCCCAGAGATGCTCAATTGGTGACAAATCTGGTCCACAATGAAGAGATGCATGGCTGGACACGCCAAAGTGTGTTGCAACATCTCGCTGCTCCTGCTTGCATTTTGCCAATAGGGTCGTTGCGTTGCGCTCTGTTCAGTCTTGGCATTCTATAGGTCGCTGTACCGAAGTTGTGCAGTCTGAATGAACAGCGGCTGATATGGCTTTTTATACCCCTAAAGCAGACACGTCTGCTTATGCGTGTCTGCTTATAAACGTCATGATCCCATGCTGCACGTGCTTTGGCAGAAAATCCATCTGGACGAATCGCTCGTTTTCGTCCCTGAACACAACGGCAACTTTTTGGGCCATTGTTTTTGGTGAATAATACTTTTGAGCCAGCCTCTCTTTAAATCACAGGTATGTATCATGAAAAAAATGTCCCCGTTAAGAAAAATTCAATTTCGCATGAATGTCAAGTTTCTTTTTTTGAAGAGTTTATATTGAAACCACAACATGACTCAGTACCTTATCCGGAAGTGGTGGTTTGTGTGCCCTTAAGACTCGAGCGGTACCCTAGCCGATAAGCTCCAAGTCGAATCGGCCAGGCCAAAAAAGTAAGCCTGATGCCCGCGGGACATACCCTTTGTCCAAATATCCACGAGCAATGCGAGGATCACAGGGGCGTGTATCGCTTAGAAATAGCTTTAGAAAGACATGTATACCCATAGACCCTACCCTACTACTATATAAAAGGAAAGGGATGTAACGACCAAGCCACCCCATGCTCGAACAAAGTCAGTTTTCGCATCCAAAATAATTTTTCTGGACAAATTGTTCACTACGATTCGAAAGCTAAATGATTTCCCTACAAAACGAGCTATGGATTGTCAAAATCGGGTAATTATTTCAAAAGTTACATGCAACGACGTCCCGAAAATCGCTACCGCCAGATTTTCAGGCCAAAATCCCCACTCACGGAAAACAGCAAAAACTCACCGTTTAACATCGTTTATTGATTCCAGCAATGTTGACAACACCAATGTAGAGCTCGATTCGATCGGCGACATCGAACTTCATGTTCACAATATGAGAACAGCACCTAATTATTATTTCTACGAGTGCTAGCAGACATTATATAAAAAATCATCTGCTTTGCGGTTGTCTTGTCCCAGGGCATACACAGGTTTATTTAGTGCAATAACTACTATGGAGAAAACTCTTTATATAGTACAATCGATACTATCTAAGGACATGATCATTTATTAGCGGTCATCACAATTGCACCCATGCGCATCAGTCACTTCCGCTTGCTCAAAAAAAAATGCCGGGAAAATGTGATCGAGGTATCATTTTTATTTTTTATTTCATTAAATATCTTGTAGTTGTTGAATGTATACTTAACATATCTACATGTATTGTGGGGTTTTTTAAAATCATGTTATAAAACATGACGATCTTATTTACGAAAACAACACACAATGCAACTGGTAGCCGTCGCTATGTGTACAATCTCTGGTGTTTATTGATTTGGAAATATTACACAGTGCTGTCGGGCAAAGCTACGCACCTGTATGTTGGATAAAGTTCACGTCTCTGTTAAATTTAAGAGATTCACTGGTAATATTAATGTAAAATGTATATGTTGAAATATGCTTGTCAGTGACAATGAAAGTTTTCCAACGACTACCCAACTATTCCCGTAGGTCGGCATATGTAGGCTAAAGATACGCACGCCTGGTTTGAATACACCTAACATTTCTCTTTATTATAGATTTTTAGCTCATCAGGTCTGAAAGACCCGATGGGCTTATGGCATGGCATGGCGTCCGTCCATCCTTTTTCAACTCCTTCTCCTGAACCTATGACTCTAGAGAGCTGAAATTTTATGTGCATACTCCTTGGCAAATGGGGATTCTAAATTGTAGTTTTCGTGACCACATGACCCAAAAAGGGGGTCACAAGGGTCAAAACATGAAAAACCTATTTTCATCTTCTTCTCCAGTTCCAAAAGGTCCAGAGAGCTGAATAGTTGTGTGTAGACTCCTTGGGCACTGGAGATTCTAAATTGTAGGTTTGGTGACCCCATGACCCCAAATGGGGTCACAGGGGTCAAAACCTGAAAAACCTATTTTCATCTTCTCCAGTTCCAAAAGGTCTAGAGAGCTGAAAAGGTGTGTGTAGACTCCTTGGCCAACGGGGATTCGTAATTGTAGGTTTGGTGACCCCATGACCCCAAATGGGGTCACAGGGGTCAAAACCTAAAAAACCTAATTTCATCTTTTTCCCTAGTTCCAAAAAGTCTAGAGATCTGAAAAATTGTGTGTAGACTCCTTGGACAATGGGGATTCTGAATTGTAGGTTCGGTGACCCCTTCACCCCAAATGGGCAATGGGCGTTTTTTATTTGATTGTGAATAACTTTTAACAAAGTTACCCGTCTCGGACATTGGGACAGGCTATCTTTCCTACACTGCCAATGACCCCATGGTCTAAACCCAAACACCTATTTCTATCAAAAGTCGGATGAGCTACAGAGCCCATGGCTCTATTTTCAAACTGTTACAAGGTAAGGACATACCGTTAAAGGAAAAGTGCTTTCGGGGTACTTTTCTGGAAACTAAATTCAAGGTGACATTCCAGTTTATACAAGTATGTTATCATTACATGATTGTAGCATAATCCAGTTGAAACATGATACTGAGGAAAACATTTTGGATGATTTCCATTTTACAACTAGACAAATCAGAGCACATGGCATTATGGAGAGGCTCAATACAGCAGTATGAGGCATTCTTGATTAGTTTTATCATAAATGATGCGTTAATTTGTGGATATTTAATCCATATATTTATAGAGGTTATTACCTGAGGGAGTGTGTCATATGACTCTTACGAAACAAGGCTTATAAATAAATTTGCACACAAGTTTAAAAAAAGTCATATGATACACTCTTGAGGTTAATAATTTCTTAATTACCAATTTGATTCTATTTCAAACGCATGGACATATTCATTAAATGGCCTTTCACTTGCGACGGTTCACTACAGTGATGTCATGAACAATGGTTTTATGACGTCACAGACATCGCTATATGGTAACTCGCACTCAAACAATGGCTGCTAGGCAAAAGCGATATGAGCACATGTGCTCATATATTGAAAATATGTCACCACTTTTGACAAATGGGTAATTAAGTTTATTTTCATAAAGTAGTGAAATTATTAAAAGCATGGCGCCTTTTTTCGTGTCATTTTCCCTCAATGCAACATGGCAAACCATAGCTGATAGATAATCAAGTTAAAAAGGACAATCCCATCTGCGTACGTTTTATGGAAACAAAATTCAAAGTGACTATCTTAATAGTACTTAAATATTAAGCACGTTCAAACATGTTACTAAGGTTACGATTTCAGTTGGTAAATGCCTATGATCAGAACTTTCGACATGGGATCATTAGTATTGAAATAAAAACGATAAATACTCAACAATGTTACTTGTGTAAGCGCAATTATTTCAGTACATGTTCAAAACATGTTGCCGTCTGCGCATTTTCTGTCAATGTATCTTTTTACATGGCACTGAGTTCCGAGTAAAACAATATGAGGGAATTTGAGAATTGATAATTAAAAACCAACAGCTATACAGATATTTTGATAATGAGTTTTATTAGATATCGCATTTTGTGATCACATAAGCAAGATATTGCCTGGAGCTTTCAATCCTTGTTACTGTACCTGCGCAGTGACGTTGTGTGAATCGAATGTTTCATTTTGCACAATCGCATGTTTAAAGTGATGATCGTTGCTTGAATGATGTTATTTTGTAACTTTTCAATGTGCATTGCTTCATTGTGATGCAATTTTGTCTGTAAATGAGGTCATTTTGCTGCTTCTTTTTGTTATTCAACTTTTGTCTTTGGTTGGCCTGAATCTCTCATATTTCCAAGAAACAATTGTAAGTTTGAAAATTATAGGCCTAATATTTATGTATGCAGTGGAGTGTTTAGTAATTTGATATGGGCTGTCTGGATTGGTTTTTTTGGACGTACCAATGACAGTTTATCACAAAGACACATTACCTCTTCATTGAGTGCCTTTACAATAAAGGTTGAATAAAATTATATGCATCATTATCATATTAAATTACTCAAGAAATCTATTGAAGTTTACAGTTACTAGTTGTTAATGATTTTCAAATTGATATGAAATAACTGTGTACTGTGTACTGAAATAGCCATGCAAAATTAACTTAAAGCTTCTCTTTTTAAGACCAGCTTTTGCAAGCCGGGAAAAAATGGCTATCAATAACAACTGTAGCCACCTCCTGTCTTCCATCGAAAAAAAGGTTGGTACTTGCATGTACAACTGCCGAGATGTTTAAAAATCTGAATTTCAATTACATTATGACTTGCAAGTACAAGTTGGTGTTAACTATTTTGCCTGTAGATAGTACTGTCTACAATTTGAATAAAAAGGATCTTATGATTTTTAGCTCATCAGGTCTGAAAGACCCCATGGACTTAGGGGCATGGCAAGGCGTCCGGCGTCCGTCCGTCCGTCCGTCCATCCGTAAACTTTTCACTTTTTCGACTTCTTCTCCAGAACCAATGACTCTAGAGAGCTGAAATTTTATGTGCATACTCCTTGGCAAATGAGGATTCTAAATTGTAGATTTCGTGACCCCATGACCCCAAATGGGGTCACAAGGGTCAAAACCTTAAAAAACTATTTTAATCTTCTTCTCCAGTTCCAAAAGGTCCAGAGAGCTGAATAGTTGTGTGTAGACTCCTTGGCCAACGGGGATTCTAAATTATAGGTTTGGTGACCACTTGACCCCAAAAGGGGTCACAGGGGTCAAAACCTGAAAAACCTATTTTCATCTTCTCCAGTTCCAAAAGGTCTAGAGAGCTGAAAAGGTGTGTGTAGACCCCTTGGCCAACGGGGATTCTAAATTGTAGGTTTGGTGACCCCATGACCCCAAATGGGGTCACAGGGGTCAAACCCTAAAAAACCTAATTTCATCATTTTCCCTAGTTCCAAAAGGTCTAGAGAGCTGAAAAATTGTGTGAAGACTCCTTGGACACTGGGGATTCTAAATTGTAGGTTTGGTGACCACTTGACCCCAAATGGGCTCACAGGGGTCAAAACCTTAAAATCCTACTTTTATCTTCTTGTCCAGTTCCAGAAGGTCTTGATAGCTTAATGGTTGTGTGTAGACTCCTTGGACAATAGGGATTCTGAATTGTAGGTTCAGTGACCCCTTGACCCCAAATGGGCAATGGGCCTTTTTTATTTGATTGCGAATAACTCGGACGTTGGGACAGGCTACCTTTCCTACACTGCCCATGACCCCATGGTCTAAACCCAAACACCTATATCTATCAAAAGTCTGATGAGCTACAGAGCCCATGGCTCTATTTTTTATTCCTTACCCTAAGGCCTAACTTGTTTTGAAAAGGAACGTCTGTAAAGTTGTAATCTTGGATATATAATTTCTGCAGTGGCCATGATTGGGGGAGGGGAAGCTAAATCCTTTGATGATAATATTTGTGAGAAGCAAAAACCTCCTTTAACAAGCATGCATTTAAAGTACATATATGATAACACCAACAATGCATTTAATGACTTTTTTTGTTATATTATTTTTCATGAATGCACTCAAATTTCAAATTATCAAAAGCATAAGCAATTACCAGAACCTAACTCTTTGAGGTTTTTCAATCACAAAAAACTGAAACAGGAATGTCCCTCATAATTGTTTTTGAAAAAAACTACTCTGTTCTATATTTGAGATCCTAAGATTGATTACTGAGGAAATTTCATTGTGACTGATTCTGGACCTGTAAGTAATTACTTGTTTGTAAAAGTAAATAAAGGCTATATTTGTCATTCTCTTAATGTTTCAGATGGTAAAACTAGAAGGAGGTGGGTACCATTCCCTCCTCATGTGGTATCGTCCTGCCACAGGGGAGGGAAAAAGATCAACAAAGGGGACGAGGAGTGCTTTGTCAACCATCCCACAGAGCACCAAAAAACAACTGCTTCAGTGCTTCTGTGGCATGGTTGACACGAGCCAACGGAAAGTTGTGAAAGGTATAACTTTTATGATGAATCTACCCGCCTTCTCCATTAGACATGAATTCAGCCAAGAAAGGTGCAAACGTAGTAAACAAATTATGTCATTGGCACAAATATGATATTTTATTTATTACTGAAGTTGAGAAATCAAAGAAACTAATCAAAATAAACTTTTAGCTGTCATAGGCGAACTGTGGCATAAAAATTGCTTTTGATGTGACGTCACAATGTAAAACTGATATTTTGCCTTAGGGCATTGTATGATAGGGCGGTCGTGGGCTGGTATTGGGTATGATATGTAAAATGGCATATTATTATCTCTAAGTATCTTAGTTACCACCTACATTTATCAATATTGTTAATTACGATATTTAAAAAACATAAACTATCTGCATCCTGGAGTAACCTTCTCCTTCTTTAAATAACTGACTAGAGGAACAATGTGCAAACTGTTTCAGAGCTTGCAAAAATTTGTCATAGGACTTTCCAAAATGTGTGTAATGCGTATGTTAGGATACTTCTTTTAAAGACATGGAGCGTTGTTATGCTTGCTCCATAAATATTGATTTAACCATTATTCCAGCAAGGCTTACGAACTTTCAATGGAATGCATAAGAAATTGTTATTATTGCATCCATTGATTACTAGAAGACTGATGACACTGATTTGTTCAATACTGTTCAATACAAATTATTCATTCTTATCTATGCAATAAAGTTTTGAAATTATCTAGCAAAGCAATGTTAAATCTTTTATAATACTGTGCTATACAGGTCAAATAATATTAGCTGTTTTCTAAAAATTATTTGGCCATTAGCTCCCGAATTAATGGCCGTTTCCTCTTTAACTATGGTCGTTTTCACCAGTTTATTTTCTTCTTGGCTGTTCACTAGGACCCCCTTTAAGGGATTAAAACTATTAAGTGCAAAATATTTTTGGAATTTTGGCCAAATGGCCAAATTTATTACTGTTCTGTTCTCAGGAGCATTTCTCTTAAATCAAACAACTTGGATCCCTCAAATTTGATATACATGTTTTTCAAAAATAGTTGCTTTTCCTTTTATGAGTTAAAAGTAAAGGGTTCTAATAGTTTTTTTTAATCTGACCAAAAACAGTAAAAATTTACAACTTTGTTCGAAGGAAACTGTTTATAACTAGAATTCTCAACAGTGCCACTGAATGTTTTGTAACGCCTTTTGCAGATATGCCAGAGGAAGATGAAAATGAGAAAAGCAAAGCAGTTAGTAAAGGTAAGTTTTCTCTACAGCTCATCAGGCCTATACTTTCTTGCCTATAGTCACAATCATCTTTTAACTTTGTAGATATTACACCAGTCTATCAATAAGACTAAGACTATCACCTAGACAGTGAGTCCATAATAGTACCAAATAGACAGTGAGTTTATTAAAGTAAAGTCAATCAGCTTCCAGTTTAAGATTGAGCTTCAAGCATCATCAAGAACATCACTGTCACTGTCACCAAAGTCACTGTCATTTTCCTCGATAGTCGGATTATCTTCAATTTCAGTTTCTTGAAAATAATCTGTGTCAGTGTACAGTACAGCAATAAAGAAACATACCCCGTATCTAGAAACACACTAGAAACACACTAGATACGCACTAGATACGCACTAGAAACTTTCTAGAACGTATCTAGAAACTTTCTAGAACGTAACTAGAAACTTTCTAGAACGTATCTAGAAACTTTCTAGAAATTTCTAGAAATTTCGAGTTTTCACTCTTTTCAAACTATTCAAAAATTATTACCTGATTCAAAATCCTCATGTTTACTTTGCCTATTGTGAAATTTTGAACAAGATTGCATAAATAGAAAGAGAGATAATTAATATTGAACTTTAAATTTTCCTCGTTTTAACGCTCCTCTTACCGCTGCACAAGGGGCAGTCTATATATAGCTCACGTCGTATATTAGCACCTCATTGATCAGCGCTAATTCGATCGCTCGTCTTCAAGATGTTCCGACGCATGTTGTTGGTTTTTGTTGTCGTTCAATATAACACTTATATGTAATATATAACTTTGCAATAAAGCATTAATAAAATAAGTAATTATAGTTGACATAACTTATATACATTGCGATTGCCTTTTTATAAATAATGTATGCGAGCTTATGAAGGAAGAGGCATTGAGGACATGTGTAAATCTGTCACTACATGAATTATATCATGGTTTAAACATATTTTATTTCATTATATAAATATCCCTTCTTAACAAATATACTATAACATAAAAAGTGACGTACATATGGACGAATGAATACATACATACAGTAAGCAGGACACTATAGATGCATGATTATATTAGACACTTTTCAATGAAACAATACAAATTTACAAACTTATTTCATACCGCTGATAACTACATAACTACATGTTGTTTGATTGTTTCAGCAAGGCAGGACACATAGGAAAAAGTTTGTTGAATTCCGAAAATCTTTTTGATAAAGTGATACAATTATTAACAGATTTCAAAAGTCCTTGGTTAGCCTCTTGTGATGAGCCCGGGTGACCAAATAGAATTGACGACAGTTTTAACCCTTTTTGAAAGAAATATGCCTTTAGTCTTATGTCATCAACATTTGGACAGGTGATGAAGAAATGTAAGGCGTTTTCAAAGCGATAGCCACTGTCACATATAAATCTAGTATAATCCATTTAGATCACTACACCCAAGTCGAATATGAAAAGATTATATTATGATAGAGAATCCTAGTTGTGATTACTTCTATGCAATCCTCAAAAAGTCCTAAAGCCTAAAGAAAACTGCTTAACATATGATGTTTTTATCATTCAATACTAAAAGGAAAATGCCTACGCTAACCAACTTAAAAATGCGAGGTTTTGTAAAAGAAGCATGAAATGCAAGTGTGCGAAGTAGAACAATCGTTCCGCAATATACCATTATCACTTGATGGATAAACTTTTTATTACATATAAAAACGGGATAGGAATGGTGAACAAGCTTGTTAATAAATCAAAACATCTCTCAAGACAATGTACTGCAACTGGCCAAATCAAAATAGTGATTACGCTAAATTAATAATGTGTATGTTATGTTAACAAGATAAAGGCATACATATATACAAGGTTATCTTTAACATGTTTTAAAGACAGCTGTTATGATAGAGGTCTGGTTCAGTGTTTCTTACATTACTGTGTATAAAATCGCATTTGAATTAACTATTTATCAGTGAAATCTTAAGGGCAATCTCATGATGATACAATCGAAGATTGATTTAAAATTTTTATTATTTCATAACTATCGACAGGGGATTCACCTCGAGCGTCATGCGTTCCGATATGGGTTTCTGATCATCAATGGGTAAGAATCAGAAATACTTAAAAATGATATTTACAAACCTGGCAGTGCTGGTTAACGTATTTACCATTCTTACAGAGAAAGGCGCACCAACGTTCTGTGCCATCATTAATGTCATGTCATTAATTACAATAAACATTATCTCGTCCTAATGCTGGATTGACTTATCGTTATTTATTTTTTCGTCAATTCAAAGTAGATGTATACATGCTTTTGACATTTATAAGATAATGAAATTAAAAGATAATGTTGGATTAAGATTGAACATAATAAAAACCGCATACTAGTAATTTACATTTTGTCATAGATACGGTATCATATTCCACCTAGTTTATCAGACGCTATACCATGCATGAACGAACCGGTTAAGCTTCATTCAACAATGATGTTATCTAATTAATCAACCAGCCAGCGAGGCGTACAGCAATAAAACACAGCTGTCTCGGAGCGGGAAATGATAATAAAGATATTATGTAAGAGATCGCCGACATACGTAGTTTATAGCACTTCAAGGAAGTTATATAGTACTTGGAAAGTCTGATCAAAACAGTAACTGTAATCTCGCTCTCCTCCCGTGTCTTCAGTTGACGAGCTGTAATAAACATTGTCAATTCACTTCCTCTCTAAGACTATTTTATTTGTTTACGAGTGTATGAGGTGAACTTTTAGATGCCCAGTTAAAAAATAACATCTTCTCACAACCCGCTTACCGCTCGTTATTGAACTAAGCTTTTCCCAGTGTTTATGTATTCCACCGATCGGCACAAAATCGATGGATCGCCAAACAGTATTTATGAACAACCTGTCGGAACGTAGACATGTCTAAATTGAAAACGTTCTTCAAAAGGAAGAATAATCCCGCGCCTGCATATCTATGTAACCTACAACACCTAACATTAACGACAAACTCAGAGAAAATTAATCCGTTCGAACAGTAAAATGTAGGACAGCGTTAAATGCAAGAACGTTTTTCCTGACACAATAAAACTATGGAATTATTTAACTCCTGGCAGTAAAATTGTTAATTTAAATGAATTTGCTAGATTATCCACTCTCGGCCGCTGTGGTGAATTGAACGCTGATAAGTTAAACAGACATATCATAGAAAGCCAGGCCTGTTCCTGCATGTGGTCACCCAGTCGAAAAACGCTGTTCACTATTTCTTCACATGCCAAAAGTACATAGATTAAAGACAGAAATCTTTCTTTTATCTGAAAGAATTAAGTATAAAAACTGTACTACGGGGATGTACATCGCTCTTATTACTAGATTGTTGAATTCTATTCACCATACATAATGAAATATGATCGATTTAATATTTCATAAAGACTGCCAAACAAGCGAAATGTTATTTATGCATAACCACTTTCTTTGAACCTATGATCGCAATAAGATGCGTGTAACTATCACAAAATTTTATATTCTTTCTCATATGTAATTGCTTCGGAGTGGCCTTAAAATAAGCACCTTGGATCTTGTTGGACAATCTATTCATGAATTGTACATTTTCATAAATAAAAATGTTTCAATAAAAACAAGCATCTCATCTTCAACACAGTCGGTACAGTTAAAACACTCTCTCAATAAGCGAGATTTACATAACGCTAACGTTGTTTTAAGATTTGTCGGTGCAACACCGCTTATGACCAAAACTAACGGTCGTCTTTATCGGTAACGGCTTTTGGATACATATTTCCATGCTGTAGTCTTTCATGATTTTGTTTTGGCACAATTTATCAACTCTGCTGCCACTCAAGCTGACACCCTAATATATCGTCCACACCGTTATTTGCAACACCATTTGACGCTAGATACACTGAACGGAGTCTTGTCCGTCGTGGAAATACACGGTTATAAGAAAATTATCCATTTGACGTATTAGTATGTTTCGATATTAGTAACCGTTTAATTTAAAGATGTCGAAGATAGACATGACAGCTATGAAAGTTCAACAACTGTTCATTCATCGTTCCAAGTAACTTTGTATGGTTTGATTCTGCAGAAAGTCAAATACGCCGTGTGTTCATAAATTTTGATTTCTTATTGCATAAAATTAATGAAAATAATAATTTTTAACCGTATGTTTTTTTCGAGGCGAGATATAACATTTATGTTTATATATAACGAATTATATTACTTTGAATATGATTAATGTGTTTAAAACTGCAGCCTCTACCGTCCAATGGTAATAGATATGCCCCCTGTCGTAGACTGAATTGCGTAACATGTTTAGGCGTTTTAGTCTGCAGAAAAAGATGAGCATTCACGTCTATGTCTCGGCAGCCCGTTCGTGTATTGTAGAATACACTGTTAATTCAAACTGAAACCTTTGAAATTACGACATATTCTTTCCAGGTTACGCTTACACTTGCCTGTTAGGGAGATACGGTTCACCGAGTACATTGCACGTAAAACAATAATTATTATTGCAGTTACTCGTCATCATTCCTTTAAAATTCTTTCGTATATGAAAGAGTGAAAGAGATAGTAAGGCTTGATAAATCCCATTAAGTATTTGACGACTTTATATGTTTGTTTTTCGCCATAACTTACACAGTCGAACAAACTTCAACTTAAACTCACAAGTTACATGATAGTACTGACGCTATGACTTGTTGATTTCCTTTTTGGTTAAAGGGGCACATAAAATGTTATTGGAGTCAAATATGTCAAACTTTATAAATGGTGTTAATTGTATCGATTAGTAGTGGTGGTTCATGAAATTCAGCAACCCGATGTTTATCAGTTAAGTATAGCGACAATAAGCAATTTTCAGTCGTAATGTGTGATGAAAAACGGACAATGGCATGCGACATTGAGCAAAACGTTATTTAGAAACTTATTTACAGCAGACAAAAATACAAATATGGGTTTGTAGTGTTAGATAAGTGTTGATTAATGAACATGTAAATGTGACCAAAAAGGTTTAAACTTTTAAACAAACATATTGCCGTTTCTAAATTTAAAAACAGGAAAACATTCCTTGATTTTGGCATTTTAGAGATAAAAATGAATGTGTAGGGAGACGATTAGAACCTCACGAAGGACCCATGGTCTTTGAGCTATTATCTGTGTTATGAAAAATCATAAAACATACTCTGTGACACCTTAAAATGACTGTTTGCAAACTTACAAAACATGTCATATTCTAATGTAGATTACTAACACCGACGTTACCGGTAAAGCGGTTATACATCTGAATCCATGTTTCTACATTAAATCGTAAGGGGAAAGGGAATGTAATTTCTACTTTGTTCCTATCAATACGCAGAAACCATCGACAGTAAAATGATTATCTCTATGTTGGTTTCTTATATAATTAAATGCATATAAATATGTGAATAACATAACACTGCGTACATGTCAATATGACTGAGTTGTTATTAAATTATAATACAAACTGAGATATATCTTTAAACACATGGACATAAAATGCCGTTATTGTTGAAAATATTATTGATTTATAACATATTAAATTGTAATTGTGGGGATGAAAAACGAAGGGAAATTGTCTAGCAATGTCAAGAACTATAAAGTCTTCGTCGTTTTCTTGTTTTATAAAGGTCAAATAGGAAATGAAGGTTAACGATAATGATCATTTATAGTACGTTATATAAGTGATTTGTTTCGTTCAGTTTTGTATCTCTCTGTTTGGCATAGTTCCAAATGCAGAACTGTAAAACGTTGAACAGTTAAAGGGCCACACAGTTAGTTGTTAGAGTCAAATATGCCAAACTTCATTATATAGTGTTATTTTATCACGAAGGGATGGTTGTTGCCAAAAATTAGCATCTTAGTGCTTATGAGTTCAGTATAGTGACAATAAAACAGGTTAAATCTTTGATTTGTGATCGATAACTGGACAGTGACGCGTGTCAATGATTCAAACGTAATTTTTAAAACCTGTTTACATCAAACTCCAATGTAAATATTGATTGGCATGATTAATTAGGACTTTTAACTACAACACTTGTAAAATGTATGCAGAATGTCGACGTCCTGACATTTATATGGCCGTTTTTCATATATCAATGAAAACATAAAAATAGCAAAATTTGGGAATTTGGGAGATTTACTGCATTTATAGAATATAAACACCCCACGACGAACTTAAAACAGCAAAAGATATTGTTCGCTATTTAAACTAGTTTTATCATTTATAAAAGTTTACACATAAATATATAGTTTTCATACTAAAGATCAATTGTATTATCCAAATGTATGTTGTTCCAATCCGTTACTACTCAGTATTACTAACAAGCTTATAGCATGGAGGAAATCTGATATACCGTCTCAAAAGAAAAAGTTTATGAAGCAAACACACTTCTGGAATAAAAATATGTTTAAACCTTTAAACCATACCATGGATAATGAAACAATTCAACATTATTTTGATCGAATCTTGAATATGTTGTCACAGTGTTTCACTAATCAGTATATAAACATACACCTTGGAGAATTACTGTGACGCTCTACTCACTGTGTGAGTGAACATCGGCATGGCTCTTATAATTATGTTGTCAAATAATACGACGCGACAAGGATGAGCGTACCTTCATCTTCCACAAATTAAAAGATACTTCCTAAGATTATCCGTAGATAGACATGCACATAATGTGTTTGTAATTTAGTCAACCCCAATTGAGCCGATAAATTGAACAAATTAGTAACGGTGTTTCAACAGTCTGAATATAGTTCGAGTTTACTATTGTCAGGCCCAAAACATTGTAGTCGTACATGTAGTAAGCGCGCACACTATAAACAAAGATGAGGGAAAAGAAAAGCTTAAGACAAACTAGAACGGCGACAAGTTGATGTGACCGACGACAATTGCTTAGTTAAAACTGCGAATACTTTCACGATTGAATTAAACGTCAAAAGCGCATGCTTGCTTACACCTAGAAAACCCTTTTTTCTCAACATTCCGATATGTCATTATAACGTGTAAATGTTGCCTTCATATTTTCATGTAGAGACAGAGAACTAGCTCTTACAATCTTTTCATTTCCTGGAGAGCAAGCAGAGGTTCTTTGCATTAGTCAATCCCCCTATAACCAATTCAATTATAATATGTAAGTCTTTGAAGAAACGAGGGTATTTTTGATTTGCATAATTACTTCAAATATGTCCTTTATTAAACCAACAAGAATGTCTTCTTTTTTTATGTCATTCACCTATTTATTTCATAACGTTTCTTTGCACTTATGTTAAGTTTACAGATTGAATATTACGAACTGAGAGAGAAACGTAATTTAATAATTCCTTTTGCATATAAGAAAGATCAATGCTTTTGACGTGCATGAAATAAACATAGAAGACTTAGATAGATAGTACGTACGTTTTCTTTTGAGGTGATAAAGGGCTTTGATTATAAACCTAATCAAAACCATTTTGAAGGCAAAGCTGTACGCTGACTTAAGTTGTTGACATGAGTTAACGGTCAATATTAACAGCAGGGGTTTACTATCTCAGATACACCAACTTAATATCAAGATATGAGATAAACAATAAGCAATAAACAATCAATTACAACCATAGAAATTGTCAAACACATTGCATATGCCAATGCAACCAATTCTTAATGCAAGACCAGACGCGTTACAGCTCATTAGTGGGAGCCGGAAGCTCGTAAGCAATGCGTAGCGTTATAATGAGGATGCGTTGTAGAGGAGGGAAACTTTAACATTGAATATCATCTTTCCTAATTAACATAAGCAGTTCATCTTTTCAAATTGTGCAAAATATAACATACAGTTTCAGAAACAATCAAAATTATTTGAATATCTCTCAAAAAATAAAAACTCGAAATTTCTAGAAATTTCTAGAAAGTTTCTAGATACGTTCTAGAAAGTTTCTAGAAAGTTTCTAGATCCGTTCTAGAAAGTTTCTAGATCCGTTCTAGAAAGTTTCTAGATACGTTCTAGATACGTTCTAGAAATTTCTAGAAAGGGGGTAGTTTGTTTATGGGTGTAGTGTATGTTCCCTTATGACTTGGAGGGTATTTAAAACCCTGTCTTTCTGCTTTGACAGTAGGGCAAGCTTGCCCCTCATCAAAAGGTCTGTGCCATCTGAAATTAATAATCATTATGGTCAATGATTGACAGGGTTGTTTGGATTGTTACTTCCGTTATCAAGTTTTATAATTTCAGAGATAATAATTAATGATAATGCACACATTTAAATATTGGTAGTTGACGCCAATAAACATGAATAATTATATCTAACGAAAGTAGTATCTTTATAAAATGCAAACCTTCGCTTATTAGATTCCTCTTCAAAGACTCGATTCGTCCTATGGTGGTGTTTAGCTGCCCTTTAAAGAATCTGATCATACTTATAATCTCCTGTCCAATAAGCGCCACTTGCTCTCCCTGTCGTACTACTTCGATTGCCTTCTCAACGAAGTCTCTCTTCGTTGCGAAGGGAATAACATCATCTGTTCAAAGTAAAAGATCAGATATTAATTAAACTTGATGATACTTTGTTAAAAGGGAATTTGTACTGGAAACAGATACTTCTTGTCACAAATTCTTACCCCTTATAACTATTTTGTCCTGTTTAATACTAAAAAATATCGATGACACTTACTGTGATTGACAAGCCATGGCCACATCCCCTCTGTTTCCATAGGAGTTGTGACTGGATTAGGAGTTTTGGCTAGGCTGTTTACAGCATTGTATTCGTTGATAAGTTGTTGTAGTCTGGCCTTCTCTGCTAGGACCTTCTTCCTCAGCTTGTGTCGTTGTGTACCACTATCTAAGTTAAAGCAATGACATTAATTAAGCCTTAATAACCAGAACCAATGGTTGCAAACCTTCAATTGTATTTATATTTGCATTTTAACTATTTTCCTCCTGATTCATTATTTACATTTTTATATTTGGTGAATATAGCAATTTCATGAACTATTACTTAATTACTTAAATAATTTTTTTACCTCCTAGCCTGGTGATGTTGTTGTGCCTGATCTTTATAGAGGTATGCAGTACCTCTATGTCCCTTTGTAAGTCCTCGCACTTGGCGGCCAGAGAAGCTTGGAAACTGAGGTTTTCTAATTCCTCTTCGCTGGCACCAGTAGATGTCATCAATCTGGAATTGATGTGGTTTAAACATATTTTTATTCACATAGAATCTAGTGAATGCCTCACCAGCACATACATCAAATGAAAAAATACTCAAAAACTAGACGCAAGATATGACAATATTACGTTATGAAATACGGACCCTGATTTGACGCAATACTGCTAATCAATCAAAATTTTAAAAGCAAAATTTGCTTATTAACACCTATGGGTTTTTTTATCAAAAAACTAAAACTCCCTTTAAAGAATGATTATAGGTATGTAGGACATGTACATTGACAATTAAGTAAAGAAACTAATTTGACGATAACTATAAAGTCAATTTAAAAAATAAAAGTGTACGCTTACCTTTGAGTCAAACTTTGTATTTCTGTCGGATTAACAGAGATATTGGTGGCTGCTTGTTTGAGGTCTTTGATGTTACATAGTATCGCAAAACCCTCACTTGTATCTTGCAGCTTGGCTAGATTAGTCCCAAGGCTCTGCGCTTGTTTCATCCTGTAGTATTTCTGAAGGTCAGACACCTCTGGTCTTCTGTGTTTTGATGAGTCTATATGCAGTAACAGAATAAATCGAAATGAGTAAACGTATTATTTCCAAATATTGTACTTTTAACAGCAAAATATGTCAAAAACAAAGTTTATAAACTTATGTTTCCGTCTAATATTGATACCTGGCTTATCGGACTAACTCTTATGTATGCAGATCTCCCTTCTTTACATGTACATTGTACTTTAAATTGTAGAAAGAGAATCTAGTAGAAATCCATATTTTAAAAGAAAAATATATCAAGAAAGCAAGCCTTACCTTCTGCTATAGTTTTGATTCTGCATGCCACTTCTGGATGTCTTCTTGCGTGACAACCATGCCCGGGATGCAGTTCCTCATGCTCTCTACGAGGTCATCGTTGCAGGTTTTTGACAGATTTCGAGCCTATTGATGTGAAACGTAATGTAGACGGATTAAAAGAAAAACAACTGACTATAATGTGACACATTTTTTAAAAAGAATCTAAAAGTTTAATAAGCAAGTCACATTATGTCAAAGTCTTTAAAAATCAATGTATTTGCTCTTTGGCGCTAACAAAGAACCTTCAATATTCATATGGTACCTTCAACAACCACTTCATGAGTTGTTTAGGAAGTGTCTCCATCTTTGAGGCATTCCAGTGAAGAGCATGCAGCGTCAGTTGTTCCTCTCTATCTGAAGTGCACAGAGACATTATGACAATTTGATGATAAATGCTTGTGACGTTTTGTACAAGCTTTACGTTTAGATAAGAGCGTTTAAATAATCAAAAAGCAACATCATTATATTATATTAATAATATTTCAAAAATCAATATATATGAGGTACTTCATTTTTATCAAGGGGCACTTAAATGAATAACGGTGCTATAATGTCCCTGGTAGATAAAAACAATGTTAGCATATTAATTTGTGCTTGTTGAGCTCATACATACTTCCTTTGCTCATGTTCTTTGTCGTGCAGCCTGTCGTGGAGAGATAGCTATTACAATGCTCCATCTCCTCTCCTGTTGTTTTCGCAGCTCCTTCCTGCCACTTCCCACCCCAAAGTATCTGTAAGATATGGCTGTTATGAAATATGCATTAAAACAGATGTCTTGAGCGCAGCTTAGAACTATAAAATCATTGTAATACATTACTGTAAGAAAACGGTGTATTCTACATCATATTTCATGTCAGATATCATTGTTATCACTTACTTGACATGTCCAATCGTGAGACTTTGCATGCATCACGCTGAGGAATGGTTTCATTTTCAAAGCCTCTTCAATGCCAGATGCATGCTGAGACTGGTCCATTCTTAGCTTTAAGCGGTTGAGCCAGGGCCAATATTTGCATATCACATCCTGGCAAAAGAACCGTATGTTTTGTTTGGAAGCAAGGTCTTGATGAATGTAGAGGGGATATGCAAATATCTCGCCCTGGAACATATTAACCGCCTTCAGTAAGATGTTGTGCCTGCAACATGCAACAACAAGACCAGTCTCAGAAAGGTTCTTGCAGCTCTTGCTGGTGGTGCGAGCTGCCTGCCAGTGGGTCTCGCCACATCGTCCGTTGTCCAACTACATGTACATGAAAATATAAAGCAATTTTAATACGGTCATAGGTCAACACATCTTAAATATACAATCTTTTGTTACAAAAGATTAAAATGCTTAGTAATTATTCTTGCTAGCACTCCTTCGATTCAATGCAATGATCTATTCCTTTATATAACATTAGGGTATTATGATTTATAAACATACATAAAGCAATCGAGATGTATGACCTTCTATACATATAATCTATATCCTTCTTATTTTGAAAGACGGACTGGCACTTTGGTCTCTGATAGGATTACACAGGAGAGTCAACTTACTCCAATTGTTGTGTTTTTAACTTCTTTCACAAAGTTGTCCACGTCCTCATCATCTGCGATGAAGACATCCTTGTAGAAGTTCTTTGTTGGAGCTCTAAACATGTATTTTTGTATATATACGTGTCATGAAACAAACAAAAGTTTATAAAGGTGTGGATAAAATAATTAAAAAGCAGCACAGACAGTTGTATGATGTTTCATTTTCCTTTGGTCGTCGGTTATGTTATATTTTATACAATTATCAATATAGAAAAGAGGGTTTTTCAATTTCAAAATAACTTTTCCTTAACTCACTGGTTGTGCCCTTTAAACCGGTACACCTTCCGGTTACCGTCACAGTGGCAGGCATGCATTGATGTGGAGCAGGCGGGACACTTCATGTGGTCTCGTCCCTGCAACTGCTCCAGGTCGTACTGACAGTGTTGCCACTCCCTCAGGGACTCGGAGAACACCTTGGTTGATATTTGACCATTCTGTAAACCATTTATATCATCATGAGTAAGTGAGCAAGGAAGATCATTAAAGATCACTTCTTAATCGTGGCGCTTACTTAATAATTTTGAATTATTCTCTAAAACTTGAAAGTTTTGGGAAAATTATGAAGAACAATTTATGGACTTATGGATTTATTATCTAAAGAGAAATCATTGTTTGAAATGTTTCTTATTGTTAAGATATCCCGGCCTGTCTCCATATATTAAGTGGAATAAACATTGATTTGGAGCATTAATCTTGTTTCATACCCTATTTTTTGCAGTGGATAAATACTCCAACATTGACAGCCATGACCGTTGCGACAGACTTGGTTTCTCCTTTTTTAAAAGGTCGAACGCCGCAAGCATGTCTTGACAGAGGATGTACATGCCTAAAAAGATGTAAATTGTTAACAAATGTAGCATTGTTACAAAATGCAATCTTGAATTCAACCATGAATTCTTTTTCTTCAAATAATTATACTATGAATTAATAGAAAACTTGTCGACATCCCGTTTGAACTATTGTTGGAGCAATTATATCGTGTGTCGTTTCATTAATATATATCATATTTCTAGTTCTTACTGTCATCGTACTATACCTGGAGTGACCTTCGAATTTCCAGGCCAATAACCAATTCTTATTATGTCTTGAATGGTTGGGCATACACAACAACTGCATTTCTGGCAGGAAAACATGGGTAGCTGAAGATCGAACCGTCCTGTAAAATGTTTCTTAATGATGTTACAAATGTTTATAATATGGGCTGCTAAAAACGTCGTTTAAGTATTTCATCGCATTAAATAATGCACATTACACTTATAAAATAATCAAGGTTACTGAGTTAGTCAAAAAAATTATAAGATCGAATATGGTGTTAATATATGAGGATGTTACAATCTAAATATTAGAAGACTCAAAACGGTCTTTTTTTACCAGAATACATACCCTTCATGGTGACAACTATGCACTGACCAAATGTCGTCAACACCAGATCCTCACAGGAGCACTCCTTGCAACAAGATGGTTTCGGAAGCATGTTGTGAAGATATTTGTCTAAAATTGTATAATCAATATCATTATTTATATAAATTCCCGGTTTAAACTGACAACAATCAGAGATGACAAGCTTCATAACAAGGCATACCTTCTTGAATCTGTTTGAGGACACCAGTTTGATCTTCCTCAAGCCTGGTTGATGGTGGCACATAGTAGAACTTCTCACCCGTTTCTTCTAAAAATTGCCTGTGGTGCAGTGATTCCGACGCATGCCTTTCGGCATCACACAGTGGACACAAATAGATATGCCCACAGTCGTCACATCTAAAAACATAAGATACAGAAACTGCTGTAGGCAATATTGACATTCTCAGACATCATGATGATTCTAAAAGATAATGAGTTCAAGTTGAAGATGAGTTCTTAATAAGATCATTGCTCTATGTGATGATGCCCATGTTATGTTTGTTTTTGACAGAAAAACAGATGAAATATCAATTTCCGATATGTTTTTCCGTCAATTATTTAGACAATATCAATGTGTATGTATTGTAGTTAGCACAAATCTCATGTTTCAATGCACACACCTCACACCAACATCCTCTGAACCACAATCGTGGCACCGTTGGGATGAAGGGACTGCCAGGGAGATAAGCAAGGCATACACAAGGCTCTGGTGAACCGCCTCCCAGTTGCATCTCTCCCTGTTCACTCGAGAAGTCCAACTCTTACTTGGCTTGTCATGTTGGTACTCCTCGCTTAATTCTTTGATACCTGAAGAGTGTCAGTACTTTAAATAAATGTGGGGGTTATTTTCATTTTCACACTTGTGTAATACTAATATTGAGCGTCTCGAATTGCCATTTCAATCAGAATGTACCCATTTACATAACAATAATACCTCTTGAAAGGTGATTATATACAAAATAGTTAAGAACAAGATAATACGTGCTGGTTATAAGTACACAGGCAACAGCAATTTTTATCCCTAAAATTAGTGTCAGATACCATTATTACTCACTTCTTAAGACCTTGTCGTGTTCTTGATCGAGCTCTTCCTTCGTCCAAAGCTTTAGGGTTTCTCTGACTGACCGATCTATGTAACAAACGAATAGTGATCTCAATCGAAACATTATCCACACTTCATACATGAAAACTGATAATCAATCGTTCATTCATCGAATTGAAACCTAAAACCCTACTATAACATTTAATACACGAAATGTTTTAATCTGCCTGTTTCCCTTATACCCGTTTTCCCATTTTTTGAAATTATATAAAAGCTGTATAACTTAGAAAACATCTTAAGGTGCTAGTTGGAACCATTGGCGGTTCCCTACTGTAGACCATCCACCCACCCACCTACACACGTCAGGAATGTTGAATACCGTAAAATATAGATGAAAAAGGTTAAACGAAATTATGCTTTGATTCGTTGTACACAATGATGGTTCCAATGTGAGAAGAAGTTTAAGCTTTTGATATGTGGAATTATATTTCATCTTAAATTGCTGTTTTGGTTGTTTATATTTTATCTTTAAAACAAATGTGTCCAATGACTTTATTTGTAAGTTATGTAAGTGACAGTACTATACTCAAAACAATAATAGTTTCAAATGTATTCAAGGGTCAAATCTGAGAAAGAGTTGCGTTACGTCCAAAAGTAACTTGGGGTTTCATACGGTCTGGTTCTAATTCTAATTAAAACAAACTGTTGTTTTCTAAATACATTATTGCTTAATGTTGCATAAAATACATATAAGTTTTAGCATCTACTTTTAAATGTTCATTGGGGGGTTAATTTATATGAGGATATAACAGCTCAATGACAGTCAGCTACGTGTAAAGTACTGATAATGGTGTCGGTAAAGTGTCGTGTAAGCCAAAATCAAAGTAGAACGAAGACATTATTCACTGTACAAATGACATTTGATCTCTGAAACATGCTTCTTTATCTATTCTTATGCATTCATAATATCTATAATGATTCATTTGATTAACTTTATATAATGATTTAAAAGGAGTGACAATGATCAGTGTAACAGTTATAAATTCCGTCACGTTACTATTGCAATGACAACGGTTCCATTTTTCGGTTCTCAATGTATGACAACATGTCCGATTTTTGCTTATAACTGTCATTAAATTATTTTGGATATTAGAATATATATCATACTGTTATTTCAAATATATGTTATAAAAATAAACACATCCTCGCTTGACATAGGATATTAACTATTAATTTCGTGGTGACATATATGATATCATAAGACACTTTGGGGAGGTTGGAATTTCTGTTTTAGCGGTCCATTTACCTTTTAGGGGTCGACCGACGTCCGACGAAGTAAGAGAAGGAGAAACATTTATGTAGAAATACCTGTTAATTTAAGAAAATTTGCAATACTTTCGCCTGATGTTTACTTTAAAATATTTTACAGTCAAATACAATCGATAATTCTGTGTGCATCAGAGGTTTGGGGTCTAAAAAGATTTTGAAAAAATAAACATCTCTGCTATAGTAAGATATAGTTAAATGTCAGGCCTCAAACACAAAATGCGATTGTGTACGGTGAATGTGGTAGAAACCCATAGTATATCAATTCTGCAGTGCGTGCAATTAAGGTATTATTCATACATGAAGATCGTTTACCAAAAAAATCTAATAACATGTCACTTCATATAAAAAATATGTGTTACAACAATTGGGCATATGATATTATAAAAATTGCTTTTTTCTCTTATGAATTTGGTTGTGTCTGGCTATCACAAAGTTAAGGAAACAAAGAACTGTTTATAAAAACATTAAAACAAAAAATGCAAAAAGATATCTTTCAAACATCAAATAAAAGTACAAGATATGACGAATAAGAGGTATTCAATTAAATAACGATCGCAGCTGCTACGTCTAAAAATTAATGAAGGTAGATGGCAACAAATTGATTCGAGGATTTTCTCTATTTGTAAGCGCGGAATTTTAAAAAAAAATAATTGAGCTGTTATAACGTTGGAACTTGACCACAAAATATTGACTAATGTGGGTGTGTTTAATGCCGCTTTCAAGATTATTTAACTTTTTTGACGGCTGCGTATGATTGCAGGGAGAAAGACCGCAACAACATTTAGGTTATACATTGCGGTGAAATCTGAGAGCATCGGCTGGAACTAGCGAACTATGGGTGGTACTGCGCTGAAATTCATTGCAATTTGTAGCATTGCATCCAAACGTAACTGCCTTTACAACAGTTCTCAACTGCAGACGAAATTATCGAGGCCCTAGTGGGATTCGAACCACGGACCTCTTGATCCGAAGCCGAACGCGGTATCCACTGCGCTATCCCGTTCCCGGCTATACTTAGTAACATGTCACCTAATTCACAAAATTCAGTAGATAACAATATATTGCGATAAAGTCTCTTTTGATTTCCCTTAGTATCTACATTATGCATGAGTACAATCTATCCAAGTAGTGAAATTAGGAATATGAAGTGTCATTGTACCCAGCTTTACTTGTAATTATATATACTTAAGGACTGTACTCTCTCAATAATATCATGGGTCATATGCGAGTATTAATATGATCTCAGACAGTTGAGTCATCGATGATAACATGGAATTTCACCATGCATCATCATTATTAAACCCCTCAAAATGTTGAACGTATTTTTGCTCCTGTATGCCTATCTCTTAGTTGCATTGACTGTTAATTCAATTCATAATTTAATCATATAGGCCTAATATATGCTGTTTGCAAATAATTATTATCTAAAAAGACAAGGCAATCGCTTTTTGTGATAAGGAAAGATTAGGACATCATAAACTAACCAAATCCCTTAGATTGCCCATTTGCAAACAAAGGCTTATTGTTATCTTTCCCGTTCCCATTGCTTTTCCGCATCTTTGAAGATCGCTTTGGGGCATTCCATATACTTGGTTTTGTAACAACCCGCTTCTTCCGCTTTCGCTGAACGTGGATTTGGGCGTAATAGGATAGAAACTCTTCATCAATGTCGTTTTTTTTCCTGGCCATTTTGAATTTCGAAAATTCAAATCTTCTTTTTTTACCCTTCATGTTAAAAAGAGTCAAACGAAATGCATGATGGATGATGTCTTTATTCAGTAGCATATGAACTAAATAACAAGTTTTGTGCATAGTAGCTAATGCACTAAATAAGGCTGAGAATACTTTGCTTGTCCACCATAACAGTGGCCTTGACATTCATTTGACCTCGTAGCCGCAGCAAATAAGTAAGTGAGCGAAATCCGAACTCTGATCGAACTCCTCACAGTCCTTTCAATACCATGTTTGTAAACAACACAACGTGGTCGAAAAACGTTTAGGATTGTTAGACGTGTCCACCTTACCACAAGCAAGTGGAGCTGTTGTTTTTGGGAAATTAGTCACATGTACTAATTTAAGAGAGCCTTTTGTAAGAGTTTAAATTTTTATGTCTGAATCGGCAAAAGAAAAAACGATTCTTCAACTCCAGGCGCTTCGAATCACTTCTCTCCGCTGCTGTCAGTGCTGGGAATAATTAATGGACCGTTGCCTTCAATTTGCGAAGCCTCCATCAGGTAAGCATCGGCGTATACGATGTTTTCACTGATAATTATATATTTTTTTGTAATTGCCATCAATCATTTTAACATAAATTTATTATTTTACTTTAGTGATTGTTTAAACATCTCTATAAAGTTATTTATAAATGTAATTACTTTGCCAATATTCCATTAAAAAAACCCCAATAAGACAGGCTTAATTGATTATTGCTTTAAGATGAAAGTGCCATGTTTTTAACATTTGTCAATAATACCAACTTTATCGATTAGGTATGCATTCCTTTTGAAAATTTGAAGGTGCTATATCTGTATATGATTATAAAATATATATGTGAAACTAGAATAGGTAAATGATAAGTTAAATTAAGTTTGAAACTATTTTAACAAAAGTCTAAGTCATGATTTTTATTTTGGATTTCAGATGAAGGCATGTCACAGACATAAACAGTAAGTATTTGATTGAGAATTTATGTCATTTTAATGATCTGGTTATCAATTTGATATAACACCATCAAATGTATTTACCAGCACTTCTATTTCTAAGCTGCTCAATATTTGATTTTTATCAAAGACTGTTAGAATACCTGAATTATTTCCATTTTGTAATGTCATTTTTATACATGTAGATAATTTAAAGATTGAGCTTCTATATTACACTTACAAACTGATGGTGACTAATGGCCTTCTTGCTTTTTGTAATAAATATCAAATATATGATCATGTACATATCTATTCATTTGGGTAAAAGTTTCTAAAGAGAGTAGCAGAGCAAGTATGGTTTTAATTTGACAAGCACAAATACATGATGTAGCCTAGAATTATTAACATAAAAAAAATTAATTTAAGAAATAAAGCGATGAATAGTACCTTGTTTAAAATATAGAAGTGTTTTTTCAAAAATGATTCTCTCTTTGCAGGCATATGTCTAAATACAGGAGCAGAGAGTGGAGACAATTTTCCATCATTATTTGAAAGTTTCAGGTAAGCACAACAGCCACAACCTAACGATTTAAATCTTTGCATGATATACTTTTTTAAATTTCTGTTAATGCATTTCAGCAGATATGTAGAGTTTTAGATATATGCCACTAAGACATGATCCATTTGAAATATGTTTCTCAAGGTAATGTTTTAGATATATTACTTTACCATGAGTGAGAAAAGGGAAGACAATTGTCACAACAGGTTTAATGGGAGGAGAGGGGGGGGGGGGGGGGGGGGGCTTTAGGGTTATAGGTTTCGGAAAACTGCAGCAGTAACAAGGAAGTAATTTCAACAATCAAACCTAGCTCAGCAGATGACTACCCCGCCACGTTTACAGAGCTCAGTTATAGATGGGAACTCGTTGCGCATAGGACGTTATCTACCCGGGCGACGCGATTCCAAAAAGACGCTGTCCTTTTCCTTCGAATTTTTCAAACGTTTCGTGGAAACGCCAAGGCACATACAAATCAAACCGAGGTTGGCACACCAGTTCATTTCGTCTTATCAGTTTTCAGCGCGCTTGGTGTGGTGTCACTGTTGTCAAGATGCTGTTCAAGATACTTATGATTGCAGCAGGTATGTTTTCTAAACTTTTCTTAAACTTTAATACAATGATAAATAGTCTAATCTTTTTTCCCGTATTTCGTCAATATTTCGGACAAAGTTGTTAATATTTCAGATAAAGTCGCCCGTGTCGTAAATGCCGCGTCTAATTTAAGTAGTCAATAATATCGACCACAAACACGTCATTTAGCTTGTGTTACACATGCTGATTAAAAAATATCTTAAAAGTTTTGAGTTGAAAGAAATTCACCGATGGCGAATGGTCAAGTCTTGTGTTGTAAACCAATTATTTGTAATAAAAGACTATTGAAGATTTAATCAATATATAATTTAAGGAATTACCTTTTGCCTTCAATCTCAAAATCATCTTTCTAGTTACTCTTTACCAAAATATGACATTTTTTGCATAGAAATATAATATCTCTATTTGCAATTTTGATGAAATACACGTAAAAAGAAAAGTTTGATAACATTGATGACGAGGGTTTTGTGATTCGAATCCCGTTAGGGGCTCGCCATCTTTGTCTGCAGTAGGGACCTGTTATACACGCAGTAAGGTGTGGGTGCAATTGTGAAATTCAAGGAACACCTATTCGTGGAAAACTACATAACCGATGCATTCTTTCCTTATTCGGATCCCTTCAATCTTTTGTGTTATTCAAGGTAAACCAATGCATGGAAGAATGCAATGATAAATGAACAAATGCATTCTTTCCTTGTCAGAGCCCCTGAAATTCAAGGTAGACTTCTTCATGGAAAACTACATAACCGATCCCCTTTTCCATATAAGGACATTCTGTCACTCAATCCGCTAAACTTTTTCAATAACCCACCACCCGCTGAACTAGATAAATGCGTCTCTCGCTTCACGTTTCATTGACACAAAACTATGCATCCTGGGCAATATTTTCCAGCAATTCGGGGAGAAACATACTCAATACTTAAAGAGACTGACCTGTCGGCATCCGATCCGCCATTTTCTTTTGAGGAAAATGTCATGTAAATAGGCGCTGTCCTTTCACGAAATTGACAACATTATAACAATTAACTACAAGAATGGTTAAAATATCCACTCTTTTACAAATGAGTTGTGATAAGACTAATAATCAACAGTGCGTTGTAATGCTGAAGAAGGCTTTTCACACTCGCAGCGCCGATGAATGGGTTTACTTCTCGTTTGTGATTTATTTACCGAGTATGCGGTCTTATTTATTTAGTTGTATACCACAGGGCTCTGGGTCATAGAGCAACCCCCATCTACCCCTCAAAATAGATGTGAGATGCCCCCCACCCCTGGGTGAAACATCTTCAAAGCTACACAGTACTTTTTAGAAAAGGAAAGACACCATATTTGAAAACTACATATTCCTATAGTTGTGTTGTTTAACGATGAACATGTGAGAACATAAAATAAAATAAAATCGTCATGCCTTGATTTTGGCAAGTATCAAAGACAAATTGTATGTCATGTTTCCTAATGTTAAGTGAAGCAAAGGTACATGTGGGGTATATGAGCTGTGCTCACTTTTGCTTATAAAAATTATGACTTGTAATTATGACTTGTGTATTCCATGTGTCTTACAGTTTTCTCTTGCTGCAACTGCCAATTCGGTGAGTTGTGCGCCAACATCGTGAACGATGTCAAGACGTGTGCGGCTGACTATGTTGACACCATCAGCGATCTTGCAGGACGGTTCACAGACGGAGAATCAGCGCTGAACCTCGAAAAATTGGTGACCAATGAACTCAGTGTCGTGTGCAGGTTAGTGGATTGCCTAAAAGGGATTGTGGCACGGTTTTGAAATATTTACTTCCAACAGTTCCCCCCAGTAAAATTAGGAGATATCGAAATGAGGACCACGAGGTGAATAATACACAACTAATTGACACAGTCTATTTAGAAATAGGATGACATTGTAAAATTTGAATTTTTATAAAGTAAAACCGTCAAACAAACCGCCCACGACTTACATATCCCTTTTCAGTATCTTTTAAAAAAAAATAACAACTGACCAAAGATAACAATGATATAAGTATAACTATATTAGCTTTTTAGTTGAATGAGTATTTCTTTAAAAAGGTACAGAAGATGTTAAGAAACTCCGATTGCCCAATTAACAATGGTTCATGCCATATTTATTATCTTTAGATTTTTTTTCATAACTCATCCAAATCATCCGTTCTCGTAGAAAAAAATAATCAAAAATTAAACAAAAACCACTAGCGGCCTTTTTTGTGTGAACACCTTTTTATAATTTGAGGTGGGAATAAGGATTACCATATCTAAACCGCGGCCTGACGTGATATAGCCAGGGGTAATGATGAAGAGTATCGAACAAGCATTTCCGGTCACTTTGAAATTCAAGCAATATGCTCTCTTCTGATTGGATCAAAGACGATCATGTGACAGATACATATTCTAAATAACCTCCCAACTTAGAGAGGGGTACTAAATAACCACAGGATTCAATGTAGCATTGCGAAGGTTAATTGTTTTCTTATTTATCTTTGTTAAACTGCTTAGATAAAACATATAAAACATCTGATCACAAGTTATACAGTTCATTAGAACTATGCATCAATCATTTTAGTGATATTTTCTCTGAACTTCATTTTGTTAATTTTGGCTGTGTGATGCGGCGTTATTGTGGGTTAGGGTTAAGGTTAAAGTTATTGTGGACCGAGTTACGAGGCTGTAACATAGGAAAGTCTAATCAGTTGTTTTACGGTTGCATATAGTTTGCCTCTTTTTTCAACATTTCAAATTTCAGAGTTCGAATGCATAAGAAATAGATAATTCTTTATGTGTTTGTCAGTGGCTTATAAACGGTTTGAAATGTAACTTAACGGCAAACCTCGGTATTTATATAAGTTTAAATTTTTAGTAACAAGAAAGAAAAAACTTCTCTTCATAACCTGCATATAGCTTCTTTTTAGGAAGACGCCGGGCCCAGGCGATTGTGTTGACCATCACATTATTTTCAAGGTCGCAGCGAGGCGTTGTATTTTTCACCAATCAAACCTACATGTCAGGTCAAACCTTTCAGCGCGATAGCAAACCACTTATAATTTTTTTTTCATAATTGGCACGAAGCATCTTACTTTGGAAGACGTTGGGCCCAGTTGAATTTCGTGACCTTCGAGTTATTTTCAAGGTCACAGCGATACTTGAAAATTCAACATTTAAAATTACTTAAAAAGTTCGTCAGGGACATTTTTCTAGAAAGGATTCTCTAGATTCTCTTCATATTTTGTACAAAGCCTCTTTTTTAAAGGTTCAAGGCCACGTTTTGGTGACCTTTCTATTATTGCCAAGGTCGTATTTTAGCATTGACTTATTCAATATGTGAACCTTCATGTCTATCTGTCAATGGAATATTGCAGACATTTGATGGAAAAGACACATGAGGATGTAGTTTTTGGTGACCTTGAGATTTGTTATTTTTCTAGCATGGGAACTTGAAATTTGTCTGACCTGACAGTGAACTTTGTGATTCAACTATCACCACGAAACATTTCAAGATACTTCGTCTTGATTACAGATCAAACAATATAATATTATATTTTGTTAACCTTAGTCATGCATATATATTATACACATACAATTTTAAGTATTTGAACTGTTTGTGTACATCCTTTCCCAAATGTATGTAAAACATTAAATCATCATACTTTGTTTTTACCTATATGTGTAATATGCACGTATCATTCATATGTATTTGGGCATTTTGTTTCCACAATGTTGACAGTTGTGGGTTTAAATCCATCAGCAATATTAAATCAGATGTTTTGCTCATATCGGGGAAAATTGAAAAACGTTTTTTTTTTCAAACGAAAATATCTACATTTACATGTGTGATTTTAGAATAAAGGAAGATAGTTGTAAGTTCAGTTTTATAGATATCACTTTTATGCATTATGATAAAATACTAAGTCGGTAATGATGGGTGCCGGGGCGACTAAATTGTGTTTACCATTACCAATAGATAACAAAATTGCCTTGTATTATATATTTGCTTACAACCTCAAGTTAATTCTCATGTGAACGAATAGAAGATTAAGTATTTTCCCCAATTGCAATTTCGTACAAGATTAATTGCATGCGAACGGGTAATGGTTTTCTTTTTTTACAGGAACAGCAAACCACTGAAGGAATTCTACCGGTGTTTTTACAACAAGTTCCTTGCTTGTATTCCATCCGAATGGGTCAAGGCCCTGCCAAGCATTGAACGAACCCTTGAATCCATCACCTATCTCTGCAACAACATTAACGGTGAGATTGATAGATTACTAAAATACCTATCCTGTAATACTATCTTTTATCAAACGAGTTGATGATTTTGTATAGACTGGGCAAAATGCCTCGGACTCAGACTCTTTATTACGTAGATGATGGCCTATGAGGCCTATAGTACAATCAACTAAATACATTTGTCTTTGGTTTGTTTCAAAAGCGCAATGGGCTTATGGCATGGCAAGGCGTCCGGCGTCCGTCCATCCGTCCATCCGTCCGTCCATCCGTCCATCCTTAAACTTTTCACTTTTTCGACTTCTTCTCCAGAACCAATGACTCTAGAGAGCTGAAAATTCATGTGCATACTCCTTGGCAAATGGGGATTCTAAATTGTAGATTTCGTGACCCCATGACCCAAATGGGGTCACAAGGGTCGAAACCTTAAAAATCTATTTTAATCTTCTTCTCCAGTTCCAAAAGGCCCAGAGAGCTGTAAAGTTGTGTGTAGACTCCTTGGGCACTGGAGATTCTAAATTGTAGATTTTGTGACCCCATGACCTCAAATGAGGTAACAGGGGTCAAAACATGAAAAACCTATTTTCATCTTCTTCTCCAGTTCCAAAAGGTCCAGAGAGCTGAATAGTTGTGTGTAGACTCCTTGGGCACTGGAGATTCTAAATTGTAGGTTTGGTGACCCCATGACCCCAAATGGGGTCACACGGGTCAAAACCTGATAAACCTATTTTCATCTTCTTCTCCAGTTCCAAAAGGTCTAGAGAGCTGAAAAGGTGTGTGTAGACTCCTTGGCCAACGGGGATTCTAAATTGTAGGTTTGGTGACCCTATGACCACAAATGGGGTCACAGGGGTCAAAACCTAAAAAACCTAATTTCATCTTTTTCCCTAGTTCCAAAAGGTCTAGAGAGCTGAAAAGGTGTGTGTAGACTCCTTGGACAATGGGGATTCTAAATTGTAGGTTTGGTGACCCCATGACCCGAAATGGGGTCACAGGGGTCAAAACCTAAAAAACCTAATTTCATCTTTTTCCCTAGTTCCAAAAGGTCTAGAGAGCTGAAAAGGTGTGTGTAGACTCCTTGGACAATGGGGATTCTAAATTGTAGGCTTGGTGACCCCATGACCCGAAATGGGGTCACAGGGGTCAAAACCTAAAAAACCTATTTTCATCTTCTTCTCCAGTTCCAAAAGGTCTAGAGAGCTGAAAAATTGCGTGAAGACTCCTTGGACACTTGGGATTCTAAATTGTAGGTTTGGTGACCACTTGACCCCAAACGGGGTCATAGGGGTCAAAACTTTAAAATCCTACTTTCATCTTCTTCTCCAGTTCCAAAAGGTCTTGATAGCTTAATAGTTGTGTGTAGACTCCTTGGACAATGGGGATTCTGAATTGTAGGTTCGGTGATCCCTTGACCCCAAATGGGCAATGGGCCTTTTTTATTTGTGAATAACTCGGACGTTGGGACAGGCTATCTTTCCTACACTGCCCATGACCCCATGGTTTAAACCCAAACACCTATTTCCATCAAAAGTCTGATGAGCTACAGAGCCCATGGCTCTATTTTTTTTTAGATAAAGCGCTAGCTTGTTTATAACAAAAGGATTATGACTGGGCTCCTCTCCTGTATGTTTTTTAATTACTGTCCATTTTTAAAATTATCTGAATTTTATATATGAGCGCTTTTCAGAAAACGTTTTACTTTGGCTTAACTATTGATATGTACATACGAGATGGCTCTCTGCTAATTGAGTATATTCCCCATTCCCCTTGCCACGGGGCCATTAAGTGAACATATTATGAACTTGACTCAAAGAAAAGCAGTATTATGTTTTGTTTCTGTTATTTTGGATGAATTCGAGGAATCCAACCTTCACTATCTAATACCCTTTAAGAGGCATTGCACTTTTTGGAAATTATATATCTTGATATTTTCCCAAATACATATATCACCTGAAAAATGCATTCACTTCAGAGGGCCAAACGACTTACATGTTTTAGTTAAACCGACTCTCCGTAGTTGTAGAAAACTGCTGGCGGCCATATTAGTGTGAACACCTTTTATTCATTTAATGAAGAGAAATGGATTTGCGTAGCTTAACCGAACAAGTTGGTTTGAGAACGTCTTATTTTGATACTTTGCAATTGGTAATTTTTGTTTACTCTTTTGTGCCACCGTCACTTTGATTAAAATCATAAACTAAAACATTCAACTGGGAAAATGCTACAATTTTATATTTAATCATAATCGAAAACTCGTGTTATTATCTGTTTAACTTCAGTATTTGTGTGTGAAAGACTAGTTTTGTTAAAGTAACCATTAGTAATACCATTAGTTAGGAGTAATGTGTGCATTCAAATAATTTTACCATTATAATGTCTGTTTTAGATGTTGACATGTCTTGTGTAGCCAGCAACGTTCAGAAGGTGCCTCTGTGTGAGCAGGCAGCGGTATCAAGGATGTCGAGTCCAGACGTGTCATCTGCTGATGGCTACATCAGCTTCATCTGCAGGTAAACGAATGGTCATTGTCGCTTCTGTGTCGAACATGCATTGATTGCCAGTACTTGTAAAACTAGATGTAAGATCAGGTAAAGCAATGGCTACATGCGGAGGTAAAGCATGTTTATATTAGTTACATGAACAGGTAAAGCAATGGTTACATTGGCTAAATGCGGAGGTAAAGCAAGTTTATATTAGTTACATGAACAGGTAAAGCAATTGTTACATTGGCTAAATGCGGGGTTAAAGCATGTTAATATTAGTTACATAAACAGGTACAGCAATTGTTACATTGGCTAAATGTGGAGTTGAAGTATGGTTATATTAGATACATGAACAGGTAAAGCAATGGTGACATTACCCATATTTGCAGGTAATACAATTGTTTCATTAGCGATATGTACAGATAATGGTTACATAAGCTAGGTATGAAGGTTACAAAATGATAAAATAAACTGCATGTACAGGTAACCTAATGGTTACAAAAGCCACACATGCAGAATGCGCAGTAGTTAAAATAGGCTTACGTACAGGTATGCAATGATTGAATTAGCTAGGGTGCTGGGTAAATAAAGGTCATGTCTACATCTACATTCACGGGTAACATAGTGTTACATGTACATGTTCATGTTACATAATGGTCAGATAGTAATGAAATGGCTATAGTAGTAAATCACGAAATTGAATGGTAAAGTGTGGTTCTGTAAGTTGTGACATTTTTATCAAGTTGCACTTAAAAAGCATTTTGAAACTTTGCCATCATATAAGGAAATTTACAATTATTCTGGGTTTTTTTGCAGAGCTTATCCAATTAGAGAAGGTTGCTACAAGAGTGCTCTGTCTGCTTGCCCTCGAAGAACCTCTGAAGTCTTCACTCAGTACGTCAAGTACCAGACCCCCGCTGCCTGTGATGCCAGCATGCTCAGGTTCTCCTGGGCTCTACTGGTTATCTCCCTTTGCTATAATTGGCTCAAGAAAATGATTTGAATAAATCACTGATCAACATAGCAATCTCATTAAAATCAGATCGGAGTAATCACTGGTACCACGCTGCGTTTCTGATAAAAAAGCAGGGGTATTTGTGATAGGTTCCAGCTGATTTTAATGAGATTGCCGACAAAATTCTTTTCCTCCGCAAATTAGAAATACGACATACTCATAGTCTGAAGGGGCAAGTGAAACGGTATTGCATCGCATGTGGACACATTTTCAGGAGAAAAGTTAAATCATCAATCAATTTGTATTTTTTTTACTCTCAGTCTGATTAAAATCGAGCGTGTTCCGAGGAATAAAAGTTTCTAAATATTGACTCCAACGAGATTAGAACATACTCTATCAGCAACTGTCCTCTCTACAACGGACTGAAAGCACTGTCCTTGCTCGCACATTTTGACGCAATCTCAACCGGCAAACACAATGACTGGGGCAAAAGCCTTCGATATCGAGGGGCAAGTAACTCCCGTTTACCATTCCTTTTCCTTGATCGTTATTTTAAACGCGATGATGCGATTGGTCCGCTAATGGCTAGTTTTTTCTGCGGTTATCAGGTTTAAGAACGTGCGAGCATAGAGAGTGCTTTCAGACCGTTGTGGAGAGGACAACCCTTGATAGAGTACGTTCGAATCCCGCTACGGTAAATATTTGAAAACTTTTATTCCTCGGTACACGGTCGAATTAATCAAACTGTTTGTACTCTCATCTCTAAAAGGTCTTAAATGTTCTTAATTAAACCAGTAAGGCGTTTTAGAATGAGATAAAAAATATTTAAGTGCCAATCTTGGACATAATTTAACTTCAATATCAGACTTTGAGCAATTGATTTGCTGACTGATTTATTTTTAAGTTTGATTTAGGGCGAACAAAGATGATAAAATAACGAAAAGAAACGGCAAGTACAACGAAGGTTGTTAGTGTGTTTTGCAAAGGAATCTCCCGTTTGACTTGCACCTTTTTCTTTCGTAACGCACATCTTGTTATATCGACTTCACGCTTAGCCTTATAGTCCATCTATGCTAATATGCTACTGCTGATTTCTTTATATTCAAATACTCAATTTTCAATAATGTTTGTTGTTTTGTATCATTTTCATAATTTTTTAGTATTGAATTTTGAAACTTTGTGTGTTGGAAATATGTTTGTAGTGTTTTCAAGAGTTGTTTAAAAACAACAACTGTCAATAAATTTAATATAACTTTTTTTTAAAGCTGTATGGTAAAAGCTGTTTTCATTTCACAGTTAGTGTATAATTTTTGCTTTTACAAGAGTTTCATCACTTTTTATGTGTTTGTTGTAACTTTTTCTTTGATAATTTCCAGTCAGTGACGGATCCAATAATTTCTTGGGGTTGGGCTTTTGGAGGGTGAAGTTTGAGACATAAATACATGCAAAAGTAAGGGAGGATCTGCCACTGACGATAGATTGATTTGTAATCACTCATAATTGTGTTGCGAGAAATATAAATTATCGCCATGTGAAAAAAATAATTCATTTAATTTGTTAATTTAAAAGGATTGAAAGCTACAGATATGTTAATGTTTTATTGCAAATTGATTTGATTTTGATGACGTACTGTTTCCGTACTTCTGAAATTAGATATCTTTCCCCTGTATCAAATATCTGGAATTGTTTTTTGATACCATTTTTCATTGATTCTACTGATTCTTTGTATTGTTATGTCACTTTTAGAAATAAAGCTTTTTATATAAACCATAAGAGCGTTAAGGCATTATTGACACCATCTCCAAGGAAACGATACCTCATGGCGGAGAAGAGAAGGGTGGGGGGGGGGGGGGGGGGGGGGGGTCCAGTTAAGTCCCTCTCCCTCTCATGAATTTCAGTTATCCCCCTCCCTCTAAAAAATATATGTTTAACCTTTCAAGATTTCCTACGCCTTTGTACCTGTTTTCGCAACGGCGTTCGTTTTAATGAAAATATCAGTTGACTCTAGGACTGACAAACGCAATTTTTATATACAGGTTAAGTTGTTATCTAGAACATCTAACTTTTTGGACGTTCAATTCATAACGTGATTATATTAACTACATGCATAAATGCACATTTTAACTTTGATAAAGTGTTTCACTATTTACATTCAATGGTTTATGGTTGTCTACAAATTTGACATTTTAAAAACATCCCTTTTTCATATGCTATCTATGCTAAAAATGATAGCTTTAAATATGTAGTTTCGAACGTCTTTATTTTCAATTTATCAAAATTACGTGATTTTCCATAATGAAATATCTACCTAGCCTACCTCCCAAATGAAATTATTGATCCAGAGCAAAATGAGGTCATTTATGATTTATAAACGTTGATGGTAAAGAATGGTCAAAAACAATTTTGAATCTTTGAATTGTACAAACAGAGGTGTTAAAAGAGACAAAGCGATTTATAAATGTTGCATATGTCTTACATAAGAGCCATAAACCAATGTCTAGAGTTAATTTCAAATCTCCTAAACCTTACATATTTATTTCTAAAATGCCCAAATTGTGACGTTTTGGTTTTTAATAGTATTTGAAAAATGGCCATAAATTGTAGGAAGTTGAAACCCTGCGTACATGTTTATCAGTTAAATGACCTACTTAGCATTACCAACCAATATTTGTCGTTGTGTCTCCCGCAAATGCATTTCGGCGATAACGTTTGAGTTATTGGTAAACATCTTTGTCCGACAAATCTCCACTTTAAGCTGTTTATTGTCACAGAACTCAGAAACATCAAAATGCTCATTTTCAGTAAAAAAGACTAATATTTAACAACTATTACCATTTTTGAAGTTTGACGTACTTGACTCCAACAACATACCCTCTGCCCTCTATACCTAACAACAGCACTTCAGTCCTGATACGTACTGTCCAAAGCAACGCGATGTAAGTTCAATGGATTTACGGGCATTGGTCTATGACGTGCCCTTGATTAAGCAGCAATTTTAACAGCCATACCTAAAATCGAATGAGTAGATGGTAAATATTCAAATGTTTATTTCAAGGCCATTCACCCTTCGAAATAAAGTATCAATTAATTGAGTATAAGTAAGTAAATTTTGGATCGACGAATATTTTCTTTAAAAAAAATTTTCTGCTCATAAAAAGGCATGGTTAAATAAGTCTTAAAGTATAACAACGAGTGACGGTCTCTCGATTTAATCCCGAAAAATATCATTTCGTTAAGTTTCATAAAGTAGAGATTTGCAAAGGTCGTCATGAAAGTTTGGGATTAATGGAAAGTTATAGTTATACCCCTTATCTTTATCACAACAAAATTCATCATGAATATTTATCCGGTCAAGGTGTGTCAAGATAGGACTTAATTTCGAAGAAGCAACTGATAACGTTTTCCTGGAACACTTTAGTTATTGAAAACGGAAGTCATAAAACTTGGTGTTGTAAGCATACACATGCGTTCATTTGTGTTGGAAGTAGCTTATCAACATGAAGATCCTGCTGATTCTTATAGCTGGTAAGTTCATATCATTAAATCCAAAATTGGCTTATAAGTTCATATATATATATATATAAAATTGAAATGAGGTGTGCAAAATCGAAATGAGGTGTCTTCAAGTGTACAGTCAGCATATATTCAAATGATTATTAAAAGAATAACAACCCCCATTTCCTCCTACATGTTTCATCTTTATCCTCAGGGAGGTTCATATGTTCATGTTTATGTATTAAATATTCTTTGAAAATAACAAACTGAAGATTGGTCTTCATGTAAGTTGATTACCAACCGGTTTCACAACATAGTGATCATCATGGTAACTTATACATTGTGTTGCTAATGGTATAGCGTTAACCTTGCCATTGTTTGTTATGAAATGATGGGTACCCCAGTCTTTTATCTTCTTGATGTTTTTTTCTGAACAAACAAATATCGCATATTCAAAGGACCTCTGAAACGAAAAGACAACTGAATGTAATTTTTTCAAAGGAGATTCTGTTTTGAAAAGTCTGCCTTTTTCTCTCCACAGACACTGACATGGACTGTAAATGACTTTGGGGATTTAATATACTATTTCTATCGAAATATAGCTATAATATCTCATGCTTCAAATATCCATACTTTGGGAGAATGTGGAAAAGTGCCTTTACAATTGACTTATTAAACAACTAAAGCTGTGAAATACTGGTGTAGACTTCTTTACATGCCTGACTATAGATTACCAAAACAATATTATTACATGCTTTTATCACTAGACAACCTAAGCAACAAAGATTAAAAAAATTCTTTTTCATTTTGGATTTGGATTTGTTTGGCCAAGTCAGGACATTGGAAACCACAAATCGTTTATCAAATCATTCAGGCAGAGTTTACATGATAATTTACTCCAATCCTGGCAATCATCTATGGAAAACAATATTAAATGTATTTACTATAAGCAATTCAAATCTTTATCAAATGTGGAAAGTTACTTAACAAATAATGATATTCTTCAATATCTAAAACTCATATTAAATTTTGTAAGATTTCGGTGCTGTAACTTTAAATTAGCAGTAGAAACTGGTAAATACATAGATGTTACTTATAATGAAAGGCATTGTTTATTTTGTAAATCCAATGGCATTTCAGTTGTTGAAGATGAGTGGCATGTATTTTATGTAGGTGATGCCTATTCAGAGTTAAAAAAAAGTACCGATAAAAATATCTCAGTAAATACCCAACTATGATTAATTTTATGTCCATTTAATAATAATATTAATATCATGAAGGATGTTTGTCTATACCATGTTGACAAGAAACACAAATCTGAAATGTGTATGTATATGTTTGGCCGGAGGAAAATTTCATATGTACTTAATCATTCTCTGAAATACACTGTTTTTGAATACGAGTTCAGAAAAGGCATCTGATTTATTTTCCCACAATTATGCCACACACGACTATAAGTCTTTCCACTTACTCCAGATGGTTCCGCCATGCACCACACTAGATCTGGAGTCATTCCTCATTGTCCGCAGTCTTCCGCGAGTCAAACATGTTCTGTAAACGTTCTTTTGAAAATGTTGTAGCGTAGGTATAAGGAGATGTAGGTTAGTATATTGAGGGTAGGAGAGGGTAATGTACAGCTGCATACCGAAAGTTTGTTCACTTACCACTGAATCTTAGTGCAAATATCATGTAATTTGGGTTTCGTTTCAACGTCAATAGAATAACTTCAGCAAAACTGACAATCACCCACTGTCCATGTGTGAAATAGCTATTCTTGAACTTATTTTGGCATTGTCTGGTCACTCGTGCAGAAATCCGAATTTTGGCATCTTGATATAGATAGAAGGGGTCACATTTTCGAAATTTCGATTTCGTTAAATGTCGAATAAAATGTTCCATATCGACTCTCTGAGATTAAAACCAACATATTAACATTGGACTTCCGGTCATGCTCCCGAGCGAGTGAGACGTGTTTGAAAGCGGCTCCTGCTAAATCAGTATTCATCCTCGATTATGTCCAAGGTGAAGCGACAAAATAAATTCTTTCAGAATAAAGCAACTGCAAAAAGCCCAGCGACACGAAAATTGGACGATTTTATTATAACCAGATCAAGAAGTCAAGAAAATTCTGAAACTGGTACGGAGAAAGACGAAACTGAAAACATGGCGACGACAGATGAGAAAGTTGGTAACTTTGAAGAACTGACAAAGTACATCGAAGACATGTTCACGAAACAAACAGAAGACATTACGAAACAATTCAGCGAGGTTAAGAATGAACTCTACGACACTAAGAGAGAAATAAAAGAACTGGACAGTAAATTTGAAGACATGTTGAAAAATATACAGTTCAACGAAATTGGAATTACGGAAAACAGATCAGAAATCGGAAAACTGAAGACTGAATTAGAAGGCATGAAACGTAGTTTTCTGGTTCAAGACGCTTACTCAAGGAGAAATAGCCTTTTGATATATGGTATTCCGAACGACCGTGATCCTAAAACAGCGATAAATGAGTTGCTTACCGACACACTACACGTGGAAAAAATGGCCGAAATAACATTTGACAACATCCATAGACTGAAAAGAACGAGTACGGATCCATCCAATTTCCGCGCGGACATGCCCATGCCGATAGCAGTACGTTTCGTATCTACTATGGACAAACAACGAGTTTTTCAAGCTTCACTGAAAAACTCCAAAACTCTCCGGAATTTGAAGATCACGGTAAGGACGGACCTACCGGTAATTCTAAAGAAACAACGAGGAAAGTTGGCAAACCGCGCCTATGAACTTAGGAAAACACAGAAGGTACAGACAAGGATAATTGAAAGAGAAATCAATCTTCGTTTGGAAACTAGGAAATCACCCCAGGATTCATGGATCATTGTTGAAGAAATCAAGAACTAGTTGGCCTATCTCAAACGAGAACTGCTGTTCAGTTTTATTTATCATGTGTCAAGTGTGAAACCATGCATTTGTGATTCTGTTCGGATTTATATTCATGGAGTTGTGAACTGTGAGTATCTATACGAGACTCTATTTTGAAATTAACTCTCCGGTGATGAACAATAATTAACCAAAAGAAACACGTACGAAATAATTATACAATTGAATATTAAATCATTATAGACATTTTATGAACGCTTCAATTAATATGAACATAAAGAGATAAATAAACATTTCCAATTTCTTTTACATGAGAAGGAAACAAATTCACCAGTGATATATATATCTCTAGATTTGCTTCTTAACCTTTGAACTCAAACTTCCTTCCCGAAAGGAGAAAATCTTTATATCTTGGCCATATAGGACAGCGATTTACTACCTACCCGGTGAAGTAAGTTTCATTCAGAAATCTGTTTTTGCTGTCATTACTTCTATAGACATGTCGTTATTTTAATAAAATTGTCAGCGATTTACTATCTACCCGTTGAAGTAAGTTTCATTCAGAAATCTGTTTTTGCTGTCATTACTTCTATAGACATGTCGTTATTTTAGTAAAATTGTCAGTTTTCTTACCAGAGATAAAATTTATTATTATTATCTATATTATATTATTAGATTACTATTTTCACCAGGACTGTGAAAGATCATGTGAACTTTATTAACCTTCTGTTCACTGTTTTTTTGTTCCTTTGCACTTTCATTTGGCTTCATGTTTTTTGTTTGTTTTTTCTTCTCAGACAATAGTATTGTCTGTAAATTGTAATATCAATACACTGAATATATTTTGAAACTAAGTGCAGAAAAATCTAATGACTTAGTACGGTGGCACCGAATTATATTGATATAACTGAATCAACTCTTTTTCTTTAATTACTTCATTTATTTCTTTTGAAAAAAAAAATAATGTGTGATTGTGAATGTTTCACGAAATATTTTTGGTGATATTTTACCAACGCTTCTATTCATTAGTTTACAGGATATCAATAACATTGCTCTAATAGATATAAGAAGACTTTTTTATTATCTAATGGGATGTTTCTTTTAATTTAAATTTTTTACCAGGGAGCATGCCCTTTTTTCTCTGTTTTTATCAATTTCCCCCCCTAATGTTTTTTCTATTTTTTCATCTTTTTATCTTCAGTTTTTTTCCTTACCTTAAACACCTGTTCCCATCTGGTTCAATAGTTATTTGCTCATGTCCCGCCACATTCACTGAATTATATGATTGTTTGATAACTTACCCTCAGATCAGTTTCTACAATTGCTATTTAAAAATGTCCGACACTGAAAAGCAACCGAATCAAACCATACTATACATTTATTTTGAAAAAAATACAAAACAACACAAAAAACATTACCTCCATCCAACCTGTCTTCTTTCATTTACATATTGTTTTTACTCCTCATTTCTTAACTAAAAATGAATAAAGATAATATTAAAAAAATAAAATTGATCTCAGCAAATTGTCGAGGCCTAGGAGACAAAAATAAAAGACGGGAAGTAATGAATTTCTATAGAGATAAAGATTACTCTGTTATCTGCCTGCAAGATATTCACTTAGCTAAAGATGACATCAACATTATGAAAAATGAATGGGGTTTACAGGCTATTATAGCACCTTATAGATCCAATGCTAGGGGTGTAGCAATACTTTTTAATAATAACGTAGATTTTACCATTCACAGATCTATCGAAGATGATGAAGGAAATTTTATTATTGCTGACATTACTATTGAAAACAAAAGATTTACATTAACAAATATATATGGTCCGAATAATGATGATCCTAACTTCTATATCCAACTTTTTGAAAAAATCTTCTCTTTAGACAATAATTCATTAGCTATTGTAGGAGATTGGAATCTTGTTCTGGATCCCTCCATTGATTTGGAAAATTACAAACATTTAAATAACCCTAAATCAAGAGATGTTGTTATATCAAAAATAGAAGATAATGATCTCCTGGATGTATGGAGAATATTAAACAAAGATGAAAAAATATATACATGGTGGAAAAAGAATCCAAGGAAACAAGCCAGACTCGATTTCTTCCTCATCTCCCAAGATATATTTGATATAACTTTGGATTCTGATATTTTGCCAGGTTATAAATCAGACCATTCAGCTATTTCATTAACTTTATCAAATACTATTAATCAAACTAGAGGTAAGGGCTATTGGAAATTTAATAATTCGTTACTACTGCATCCTGAATATTGTAACTTAGTTAAAGAAGTTTTAAAAGAGACTATTGAAGAATATTCTGAAAAAAAATCACCTAAACAAAATGAATTTGAACAGAATGACGAGATAAAACTTAAGATAAGTAACAGTTTATTTCTCGAAACCTTTCTTATGAAAGTAAGAGGTAAGACTATATCTTATGCTTCTTTTTTGAAAAAGGACAAAATTAAAAAGACTGCTGAATTAGAACTAAAGATTAAAGACTGTGAAGATAACATAAGGAAAAATTTTCAAAATATGGATGAATCTATGCTATCTGAACTTTCAAAATATAAGACTGAATTAGAAAAAATAAAAGAAGAAGAATTAAAAGGTATTCAAATAAGAAATAGAATTAGATGGTATGAAGAGGGAGAAAAACCATCCAAATACTTCTGTAATCTTGAAAATAGGACTTACGTCAGCAAATCAATAAATAAGATTATTACTGAAAAAAATGAAGAGATTACAGACACTGACCTTATTCTAAAAGAGCTGAAATGTTTTTATAAGCATCTTTATTCTTCAAACAATGATCTAGAAGATGATATTTGTTTAGATAATGTGAATACACCAGTTTTGAATGATGAAATGAGAGAAGAATTGGAAAAAGACATTGATATTAATGAAATCACTTATGCCGTAAGAAATATGAAAAATGATAAAAGTCCAGGAATTGATGGATTCCCGATTGATTTCTTTAAATTCTTCTGGAAAGACCTAAAAGAGTGGATTTTTAGAGTTGTAAAAGAGATTTTCACCAAAAAGGAGTTATCTTTAACTATGAAAAGGGGAGTCATAACATGCATACCAAAAGCCAATAAAGAAAAAACTCAGTTAAAAAATTGGAGACCAATTACTCTGTTGAATGCTGTTTATAAAATAGTAAGCTCATGTATAACAAATCGTCTAAAAAAGACTTTAGATATACTAATACATGGGAATCAAACAGGTTTTATTCCAGGTAGAACTATAAGTGAAAATACAAGACTATTATATGACCTCATGTTTGAAACAAAAACAAGAAAGACTCCTGGATTACTCATTTTAATTGACTTTGAAAAGGCTTTTGACACAGTCTCAAAAAATTTCATTAATACGGTCCTCCATAAATTTGGTTTTGGTCCGCAAATAATACAATGGATTAATGTTCTAACATATCACACAACTTCGTGTGTAATACAAAATGGCCATTTATCTGAATTCTTTGATAATGAAAGGGGCTGTAGACAGGGTGACCCTCTCTCACCTTACCTTTTTCTATTTGTGGCTGAAATCTTAGGATGTATGATAAGAAACAATAAAAAAATTAAAGGTATTGTTATTGATGATAAGGAGTACAAACTAGGTCAATATGCAGACGATACACAACTATTTCTTGATGGTACTGAAGAGAGTCTATATGCAGCTATTGAAACAATAAATAATTTTTACAAGATGTCCGGCTTGAAAATAAATATAGATAAGACAAAAGCAATATGGTTTGGCTCTAAGACAGGTAGTGAACAAACTTTGTGTACAAATCTGAAAATTGAATCATATAAAAAATACAAGAAATATTCCTACGAATGATTTGTACATCAATATTTACCAAAGAAATATCCTTAAATCTACCAAAGGATCAAGAATTTTTTATGATAAGCTGATTTACAAGAATACAAAACTTGATGTGAGTGAAAAGTGGGAAACCATTTTTAAAGATTGTGAGTTTGACTGGAATAGTATTTTTAACTCTTATAGATATGGACTGAAGGATGTTAAACTGATTGATTTTCAATACAGATTTTTGCAAAGAGTTGTTTATACGAAAAAAGAATTGTTAAAAATGAATCTTGTCGACAATGACTTATGTAGTTTTTGTAATGATGCTTCTGAGAACATTGACCATGTATACTGGGAGTGCTATGAAACCTCAAAATTTTGGATTGAACTTCAACTTTGGATGAATAACTTTTTAGAAAAAAAAATAATGATTTCAAAATACTTGATTTGGTTTGTAACACTATACAACAATACTCTAATAAATCAAATCATTATCTCTGCAAAGAAATATGTCAACCTATGTAATATAAAAAGGATGATACCGAAATTAAAAAACTATCTGAAGACTTTGAAGGAAATCTTTCTCGTTGAAAGATACATTTTCAAAAGAAATAACAAATTGGAAAATTTTAACAACAAATGGAAACCACTGATACCAGTATTCATGGAATAATGTACAACAATCAATATATTTAGATAGATATTTTCACTATGAATGTCCATATATTATGTCCATATATTATGCTCAAACTCTGTAACCTATGGGAAATAAAAAAAAAAAAAAAAAAAAAAAAAAAAAAACATATTAACATTGACTCTGTGCTAAGAAATAAACGTGACTTATTTTTAAAGAAGTTGATAAATCATAAAGGATTTTATGGAGAAAAATAAAAATTAGTGTTTTTGGAATTTTGACCCCTGGTCACTTCCAATGACCTGCTAAAACTGTTACAGCTAATTATGGGGTACGATAAACCTTTGCCTTAGAAGAAGAAGAATAGATCTATATATGTGCATTGAAAATTCAATATTATACGTTTCTTTTTCGCAACGCTAGGATACCTCAAAGGCATCTAAAATTACATGATATTTGCACTAATATATTCAGTTATGTGAACAAACTTTTGGTAGGCATCTGTAATATAGGGTGCGGTAGAGTGGGGAAAGATGGTTTAAAGAAGGGCATTATATTTGTATAGGGTAGGGAAAGCTGAGGGTTGGATAGAGTAATATCGTGTTTGGTAGGATAGGATAACATAAAGCAAGATAATACAGTTCTGTGTAGGATATATAGTGTAAGGTAAGATAAGTTAATGTAGGATAGTACACATACAGTTAGCTGTAGGGTAATTTTGTTTGCTGTATGATAGCATTGGTAGATAAGGACTGGCGGAAGGAATGGGTAGTGTAGCATTGTGGAAAGTCTTTCGTCCGGTACTGTCTTTGGTGGAACTTGCCTCCCGTTTTCGAAACAGCGGTTAAAGAACCGAAATCAGGTGCAAATCCTTTTAATTACTCTGATTTTGCCTCATATATAACATGATTGATCGGAGACGACAGGCGGTTGCGGAAGATCGTCCTCACTTAAAACGCAGTTATTCCTTGCAGAACGAAAGTATTCACTGATTGTTCCTATTGTTCCGAACTATGCAGCAGTTCAATGCAGAGGGAAAAGGAGTATAAGCTACCAAAAATTTGCTAAAAGATGCCAAGCACTTTAAATTTGTGGTAAAGAGTACGTGTTGCTTTTGGTTATATTATAGCGCTTGCAACCTGCACCGGCGAAGGTGGCGGTCAATGTTTGACGAAAATACAAGCTTGTGCTGATGGTACTCTTAACACTGTGAACGGTCTTGATGGTATCTTAAGTACCTCGTCATCCAGTATGGGTATAAACCTTGAAAGTATGACCAAGACAATTCTTCATGATATGTGCACGTAAGTAGACACAATGGTTACTTAACTTGTGCAAACCTAATGTTATCCAACAGTTAATTACCATTTTGAAAAATGACATGTTAAACACAGCCATGCTAAACATTTAATGCTGTTATTATTCATATGCTTGAATTCACACAATCGATTCATCTAGTATGTCAAAGAGTTGTTGTAATGAAATTAATAATAATAATAATAATAATAATAATAATAATAATAATAATAATAATAATAATAATAATAATAATAATAATATCAATAAATTATTATTATTATTATTATTATTATTATTATTATTATTATTATTATTATTATTATTATAAACCAGCCGTCAGCGATACGAGGAATTAGGTATGATAGATATCAGGGTAATTGAGGAGCTCTGTTGATTTAAAACGTTGATGTAGCAGGATGACAAAATTACAATTATAAGTTGTTCCTAACGTATCAGTCGATTTATTGCATATTTCATCTGGATTTTATACACTTTGGGAATTCTTTTTCAAAATCCCTGTATTTTTTAGGTTCGACAGATTAGTTTGCTTGATCTCAAACTTTGAATATCATCTGAATGTTGACGTGTTTTATCCCAATGTATTATAAGGCCTTACCTTTTTTCAGAAACATGAGAACCATTGAAACGTTTATTACGTGTTCATACAGAGAAATGAACGCCTGTATTCGCTCCGAAGCCAGAGGTACTCTACCCAGTGCCGATAGTGTTGTGGAATCCATTTCCTATCTCTGCGACAATTCTGAAGGTAGCTTCATTGTTAGAACTCTGATAATAAGACTTGATACCCTCGATAAGCCAGCGCATTCGTTTAGATGATCTCAACTCACACACTGGATCAATTCACTTACTTGACTATGGTTTTAATGAGAGTAACAAGATTGTTTATATGGGTTCTCTAGCTCTGCCGCAATGACAGCAACCTTTTCATTTGAAAGTTCCGAAGGTCAGCTTTTTGGTTTAAATTATATGAGGTAGTTTTAAGAATACACAGCAAAAGCCGTAAATTGGTCAAGATTGTTAGTTTAAGGTGCACAGAGTTTGTTGTTTTTGTGTCATCGACAAGTAGTCGTTGTTTCTTAAACTTAGCATGTCAGTGCTTATCACTTAACACAGTGACAATAAACAGGGGAAATATCGAGATTTATGATCGAAAACCGGACAATGACGCGCGCTAATGACAAACGTAATTTTGTAAACTCATTTAAAATAGACAAAACGCTAAATATGGGTTGGTATTGATAAGTTTATTTTAAGGTGATTTTTTATGATAAGGTTATTTTACTGATATATATTTAAATGGGACGCAGCATTTCGACTTCTTAACATTGTTATGGCCGTTTTTAATGTACAATCAAAAACAAGAAGCCAAATGTCATGGCGGCATCTGTCCGTTCCGAAATGAGATGCCCGTCTTGTAAATTCAACTCCTCCTTTTTTTTGCTCAATGAATCTGAAACTTGGAACATAATTTGGGTAAACATACCTACGTGATGCGCAATTTCATGTTATCCAGAGTTATGGCCCCTGACTAGGAATCGATTTCTAGTCGCCTTTGACTAAGATCATATAACTCAATGTTTTTTGAACTCCCATACTACTTGTAATTATCTCAGCTTTGACTACATGTTCTCCTTTTGTGTAAATCAAGATTTCATGCAGAGCTATTATCAGCCATTGAAGAATTGTGCATCACTAACACGTGACCAGTTTGATGTACTCGCGGAGCACTCTTATTGGTTGGAGGCCCCAACGGCCTCCAACCATCTTAACAGCTGAAATTCTCTCTAAATTACAGTTGGAATTTTCAAAGGAACTTTCAACCAATCATATTTAGCCTCTTTGTATTTCGGCAATATCGTAAACCAATGAACACATCTGTATCAAATTTAGAACCACGTGACCATGTGGGTATTCCGAAATAATTGGCAACCTTTAATACGGAAAACGATTGTCTCTGCAAATCTCAAAATTTAAAGGGAACAGTGGTGTCTAAGAATAAAAACGACAGTACAATTCTTCATGAACGCACGTGTATTAAATTAGACGCGTAAATTTCGCATGAAAGGTTAGAAAATTCTATTCCATGTTAGTAAAAACCCTCCTTTACAACGGCACACGCGAGAAACAAGCGGCTACAAGTCGATAAGTAGAAAATGTCATAAAGGCGAGTCAATTTGTGGGATATCGCTTCGTGACAGACAAAGATAGAGGTAGTGAACTATGCTTTAGACTTTAATTTAATATATCTTGTACTGGCAATCTTTGAGAGTTGAGAAACAATTAGTGATACATATGGATTTATAAATTTGCAAAAGAGTCGAACACTTTGTGCGGTGCTTGACGCTATCAATTGTGACCTATATTCTAAAAATAGATCTATTTCCAAGGGATAAATCGGAGACTGTTGTTTAAAACAGAACTGTATAGATCTATTTATAACTGCAAGTTTGCATGACTATTCTTTGATGCTATGAACAAATAATTGTATGACTTTCTTCTAAATAAGAGATAAAATGAAGGTCTTTATTCTATTAATGGCCTTAATCTACTTATTTGCTGTAATGAAAATCCTATCCTATTTGTACCCTATGATTTCGCTGTATTTCCTAGCCTAACAAGGGTGCCTCCAACTTAGCCTTTTTAAAGGCTTTTCTTGTTTCATCTGTTAAGAGTTCTCCTCATCTGTATAAAGGGATAGTTCTATAGAGGACACTGAAGACGATAAAGGCACGTTCATTTAGAGTTCGATTATAGCTTTTTGCAATAAAGATTTGATAATAAACGAACATTTTTTCTTGATATAGTTTTTTCGTTAGCCATACATGTACATGACATACATCATTAAACAATTTGATTCTGATCCAATTTGTTAATTTACAGAAGTCAGTTTCACCTGTGCAACAGCGAGTAGTCCAAAAGCAGATCGCTGTATGAGGGCTGCTTCAAAAACTCCTCCATCGGACATGGCAAATCGAGATACAGTTATAAAATACATATGCGGGTAAGTCAATGATGTCACGTAATTTGCTGATTGCAATGATGGTCCCGAGGTCACCATAAGGTACGGTAAAAGTTATGTTGTTATCAAAAGAATGATCAACAAAATACGCTAACACATATGACAAAAGAGACAGGGTCATGTCCCTTTATCATATACAAATATTTAAGTTGGCCCATCGGTAACACACTCAAGACAAAGAAGCTAAGGTCATATAACTATGTTAAATAGGGACAATCCGTTACAATGAAAAGTAAAATAGTTGACGTAAGTATGCTCATGTAAAAGGAGCACCAATCCCTTACAAAAGAGATGACGTCATTAGGACAAAACCAAAGTTTGCCCATCAATTTTAGTTCACCAGGAGGTACAACAATATTCTGTTAAAATCACTCTTAAAGTAATTTCTTTTGAGATTGTCTTTTATCCATAAAGGAAAAATCCAACATGGTTGCAACCAAATTAGGCTGCGTTATTGTTTCAACAGAGGTTCGGGTTTGACTTCGTAAACCTTGAGTATACGAAATTTATTTCATTTATGAAATGAAGGTAGGGTAGGTATATATTGAATTGGGAACATTCAGGATGATATGACTCGAAGCAACTCTGTGGAAGATTGGCATTACAGAAGAAATAATGGAATGTAAAAAAAACCCCGAGTCAATCGTATCATGATAAAATATCAAAATAATATTAAAAAATTTCGAGTAAAATTTTGAATTTGAATTTAAAAAAAGGCAAGTTCATATGATAAAATTTCAAAATTTAGGTTGGAGCAAGAGTAATTAAGAGTAAATCAAAAGAGTTATTCATGCTTATTTCGTGTCCAGCAATATCCTTTCCAGTGTAATGTGAGAAGTAAAGAAAATTTAAGCAAATATCAAAAGCTGTTAACATGTAGAGATGAACATTGACTATTAAATATAGCTAATTAACAAAAATGCACTAAAAGGACATATAACAAATTTAAGAGTATATATGTATCTTGCATTCATTATTATGTATAACATATTGTCTGAACATCATAATTAATTTATCCTGGTTTTACAATGACTTTCTTAAAGTAAACCTCATCTTAAGGCATATGAGATGAGCATATGGTGAATGAATGTGTTAAATATTTCCTGACCATATCATAAGAACTGCCCCGACTTCGTATCTTTTTGTTTATCTTAACACCTTTGTTTGTTCATATTAACATTTATGTATCATTTCTATATAAGTTTTCCGGCTTATATCAATCAATCAATCCATCAATGTTTATTGTACATGTACGAAAGTCCAGTTACATACTTCTCAAAATGAAACAGTACAAAATATACAAGGCTATTGATAAAAGGATTTGCTTAATATTAAAGCATGGTGTATATAAAGTGCAATTGGAGTATAGGGTATATCTGTTATGGATACAACGTGTCTTCACTTTTTTATTTCAAATTGTTTCTCAAATTAGATTTACCGCTTTCAGACAGGAGAAGACGAGAGTGTTCTGTTTGAAGGAAGCAATGACCGACTGTCCACGAAAATCTGCTGAAATTGTGTCTAACTTTCTGGAGTACCAGAAACCTGTTGCCTGTGATGCTCCCATGGTCAGAACTCCCTCGGGGTTACTGGTTATCTCCCTTTGTTACACGTGGTTCAAGAACATGATATGAGATTATTGCAGTCTCACTTAAAGAACCACTCCGTGATTTTCCTAACATATCATTTACCTTTGTCATATGTGGTGATATAAAATCAAAACATCTTAAGTTTACATGTCGAAAAGACATATGAATGACAAATACTGATTTTCAATGAAAATCTAAACAGCCTTATAAATGCACATAGGTGTAGATATTACGTCCAATATACATGGATACTAGTAATATAACATCTTAACTTTTCGTGTCCAAAAGACATATTTATGACAAATACTGGTTTTCCATGAAAATATTAAAACACCCTTATAAATACACGGAGGTGTAAATATCACGTCCAATATACATGGATACAAGTTATATAACCTAACAAACACTAACAACTCCTAACTGCCCTCCTGGCTGTTAAGATAAGTCTCAAAAATTACGTTTGACTATTTGACGCGCGCCACTGTCCGGTTTTCGATCATAATTGCGACGTTCTACCTTCATATTGTCACTGTAAAAAAACAACCAGCTTTAAAATGTGTCTTTTTGGTAACAGTCGATAGTTTGCGATTAAATGACACCATTGATTAGGTTTGGCATACATGACTCCAAGAACTCACGGAGTGGCTCTTTAATTAAGATGCGCCGCTAATGGCTGAAATATTGCCCAAGCAGCGTTAAACAATAACTCACTCACTTTAATTAAGATCAGACCTTACAGGGGAACCACCTTACAATCGTAAACCGCTGCATTTTATATCTGATTTTCTGATTTTTCCTCATAAAAATATAGAAATGTTACTCTATCTTTGGATAAATGCCGCTCTGACGTGCATGTATCTTGCGACAACCAGTTCACTCACCGGCTTATATCCAAAAGTCCAACTACGTCAATCCTCACCCTTTACTATACCTTTCATATCAGTTACCTGTAGAATAATGTAACATCCTGTTTAGGAGACGGGGTTCAACCTGAATGAGTATCTGAGACGCCATGATTGATACGCATGGTTAGTTCTGGTGACATTTTTACAGGGTTCGTACAGAATTTAATAGGCAAATCGAAGGATCAAAGTTTTTGATCACCTGTTATAATGAATTATCAAAAGATTCAGCACCTTCTGTTTTGAAAATAAATAAATCTACAGAATTCTTGGAAATGTTTATGTTCTGTTTTTCTATGAATTTCCCAAAACAGGTCTATGAGTTTTACATGAATTTGACCATATATTATATTTTCTAAGGTTTTTCCAGGAAACCCAAAATTTCATGAAGTTTCAAAGGATGTCCGAACCCTATGTTGGTATTTCAACTGTTGAAAACTCTAGAAATCGACAATACTTGAAAAATTAAATATTAAATATAGTCTACATAAAGAAGCCTGCAACTCATTAATCCACGCATCCCAAGGTACCCAGGTTTCGAAGACCTTACAAAAGTGAACTCCTTGGAGTCCTGTTTTGATTCACATCCTTTCAGGGTCACCACAACCTCCTGTGTACAGTTGGCGAATAACTAAATGGGGGCAAGGGTATAGAAACATTAGCCCCTGGGTAACCGAAGATATTGTCATTTGCTAATGCATGATCATCAACTTGGATCATTTGACTACACAGGTTAATCCGGGTCCAACAGCAAACCGCCTTCGGTCTATTTCGGGACAAAAGCGTAAAAAATTGAAAGCCTGGCAGCAACAACTACGCACATAGGATTGCATCTTACTACAGTTGGAGATTTATGCGCTGCAACCCGTTGTGATATGTTAAGCTTTACACCTGTAGAGATAGAATACATAATTTTCAAAAGACTGTTCGTAGTCCCTGGCCGCCATTTTGCTGGACTGAAATCGTGTTTCTGAGGTAGTTTGTCGGCTGTTCGGGGTTATAAGTGTTCAGTTCCATATGCTCTTGTTATCGTCTCCCGCGTTTTGTCTCTATTCCAAACCGTCTTCGCGGTAATGGGAGTTTATGAATTCAGTTTTGGAGGGTTTGCATTCCTATTTCGGTGATTTGTGTTCTGTTTTAGAGTCTATGTAGTCAGAATGCCGTTTGTATGGTAGGCCCCGCCAGCACAGCACAATGGTTTAAGAATTAATACGAACATAATATATATTATATATATATATGAATGAACAATTTGGGTTTATCAGAACAGAACAGAACAGAACAGAACGATCTTAGATTAAATATTATTAGATAAATGCAGACTGGATGTACAAATCGACTTCTCAAACGTTCTCTTAATCTCATTCATGGTAACACTAAAATAATCTGCATTAAAAGTTGACTCCAAGGTTTTTTCACTTAGTCATAAGTGAGCTAAAACCAAGAAACACAAGCTCCCAAGCTTGACATCTAAGCTGTACCGACTACCACGTGACTTGAAAACATGCATCTGACTTGAAAACATGCATCTTTTCAAGACAATCAAAATTTTATAAAAAAGATTCAACATTACCTTAATCAGAATTCAATACCAAAGATGTAATTGAGACGCAAATACATTGACTCAACAAGAAGTACATACCCTGTCACGTGTACAGAACTGAAGTGTATGTTAAGGAGCCACTCCGTGAGTTGTTGGGAGTCATATATGCCAAACTTAATCAATGGTGTCATTTGATCGCAAAGTATCGACTGTTAAAGCTTATTGGTTTTTATAGTGACAATATGAAGCTAGAACGTCGCAATTATGATCGAAAACCGGATAGTGGCGCACGTCAAATAGTCAAACGTAATTTTATAGACTTATCTACCATAGCCAGGAGGGCAGTTAGAAGTTGATAGCGTTTGTTAGGTTATATAACTAGTATCCATGTATATTGGACGTGATATCTACACATCTGTGCATTTATAAGGCTTTTTTTAGATTTTCATGGAAAACCAGTATTTGTCATTGGACACGAAAAGTTTAGATGTTTTGATTTTACATCACCACATGTGAGATTTAGGTTCGTATCAAAGGTAAATAATATGTTATGAAAATCACGGAGTGGCTCTTTAATGAACAATGTCAACATCGTAGAATTCTCCTCTGGTGATCAGTTAGGTTCAAATAGTAAGATTACGACACCTGGTTTTAAGAATAATCGACAAAACATGTCCTTGTGTCCGAAATAAAACTTCCTATGTGCCTTGAACCAATTCCATGTCAATTGATCTGAAAATATGCATGCTTTTAATTATTCTCTATTCACCATTGTTCTTTTTAATGTGATGGTTTGGTTGAAATAATGTTTCCACTGAAAATGATCCATACAAACATTTAATTATGACATTTTTAAATTCAGGTAGGATAAAACGGTGAATAGCGAGACTTTGTGAGAAATATACGTTGTTGGTCCTGTTCGGATAATGCAATCGTATTGCCATCCCAGTTATTTGTGTCAACAGTTTTGTAAAAAGATACAATGATAGAGTTCGCGGAAAAGCTCTTCGTGGAAACGCACATTGCCTATGCATTATTTCCATATAAGGAAACCTTCTATCTGAACAATGGACATAATCTGTCCTGGTGGTGAAATTCGATGAAAAGACGCTCCTTTTTCGTGGAAAAACGTTACCGATGTTATCTCAAATAAATATCTTTCAATTTCCCTCTGCAAAGGAACAATAAACACCAAGTCATACATAACAGTCTCATCGAGTTTAAAGCTCAAGTTATCTATCAGGCTACTTCTAAAATCATGATAATAATCAAAATTAGAATGAAAATGGGCTCCGGATTCAAAAGCATCACAAAAGGGGAAAAATCTACAACTTAATGTCGGGGGTTTGCAGACTCGTCCCGTTTCTATAGGGAGGGGTAAAACACCCTAACGTAACTAAGTAAGGTTACTATGCCTATAGTCTGGTGCCTGTGACTTACAGTTATTTCTAGCTGCCACTGCGAACTGTCCGGGTTGTCGTGGAGGACATTAACACGTGTGTGACTGATGAGATAGGTTCCAACAGTGAACTAACCGGTCTCATGTCGTGTACAAGTCATTATTTTGCCATTGAATTCCTGAATAAACGCATATCAGGTAAGAAATACTTTGAAAATAGTAAAAAAAAAAATAACTGTCGAGTTTGAGGCAAGGTGAAGCGACTTGGGGTTTAATGCAGCTTTCAATAGTATTTCACATATATCGTTGCTCCTAGAGTTATTGCAGGGAAAAAAACGCAAGACTATTGTTGCTATGCATTGCTTTGAAACCTGAGGGCATCGGCTGAAACCATAGGTGGTACTGCGCTGGAAAATCAGTTTTCCATTGACCAAAACCTTATTGCATGTAGTTTTCTACTGCAGACAAAGTTGCCGAGCCTTTAGCAGGATTCGAACCCCGTATCTCTTGACGCGTTAACCACTCCGCCTGTCTCCCTAAAACTGGAGTTCCTTCTCATGTGCGTTCTTTCAAGCCAGATGTCAATCGTAGACATGAGACGGTGCTGATTTGAAGATATTTTGCGTTAAGTAAATTACAGTTATATGATCAAATTAAAACAGTTGCTTGTTTCGTTAAAAGATAAGAGACACCATTGACATAATTCTACCGGTGTTTTTACAAGTATTTGGCTAGTATCCCACGTTCTGCGAATTCGTTGTTTCTTTGATCTTTGTGACATCTACTCGTTCAATACAAACGAAAAAATGCACTAGAATGACGTTCTAATATATATATATATATATATATATATATATATATATATATATATGTAGGTCACCATGGACTTCTAGAACCAACAAAACATCAAGGTTTTAATTTGGCCCTAACGCTCCCCTGACTCATCAATGGGACTAATTTGGAAAACGACTAAGACTTCGCCCACAGCAACTAGTCGCCATACAACAACTGGAACAAGCACTTTAAGAGGAGTGGCAACGAATCCCGTATGACGTCATCCGACGTCTTACCTTTTCCATGTGAAGACGTGTCTATGCTTAAATTGACTGTAATTGGGGTCACACCCGATACTAACTCCAATAATCATGAAAATCATGCAACCTAATGTCGCCTGATCTGTCCATGTAAATTTCAAAATATTCCCCCTGTGGATACAAAAAGATGTAGTGAAGTGATGTGTTAAACATAACACTCCATTATGCGCTATCGATATTTGTTCTTCTTCAGATTCTATCTTACCATACAAAAATGGCTATATGGATTTGTTCAATTGGCCGCTTTTTTTAGTCACTGCTTTCTGGCGCAATTGCTCCCATTGAATGAACCTCACTTCAAAATTGGTGTATTGCATCACAGAAATGCGTAAAAAATGGAGATGATTAAATATTTTGAGGGCTATGATTATAGAGAAGTGGAACATTATACCATTGTTGACCAAGGATAGTAATAAGGACATACAGGAGTAGTATATAAATGGCGCAAGAGGGTTTGATTTTTCCTTTTGGTATAGCACCAAGATTCAAAGAATATCTTTAGTCGTTATGTGACTATACCAACGCCTTTACAAGTTAAAGAGGCGAAGAGTATAGACGTGTTTCAAATATACTGAACATTATCTTTAAACCAGGTTTGATATCAATCGGTAGATAAATCTTTCATTTACCCAATGATATACGAGTTACATTTTTATGCTCAACAACAACTCTTACGAGATGTGTATTTGATGTCATTACCTGGAATTTATTTATTTTACTTTATTATTATTTTTTATTTCGTAAAGGTTTTATTTTCAAATGCTTACAATTCATGTGAACTAATATATGAATATACTAATACAGAGACATTTCAGGAAAAATAAGTAAACCACATTAGCAGCATACCTAAATCATAGAAAGTCTCAATTCTTAAACACTGATATAAAATCTACCTGGACTTTATTGGTTGAGTATCACCTTAGCTCTTTTATGATAATCTAATATTCCAATCAGTTAGTGACTATCTTTATTCCATGAATCATTTTGTTTTTCTTCCATACTAAAATAAAAGTTGACATAGCTCAATATAACGTATCTCTGGTAAACGTTTCAATCTCATTGAAGTTAGATCAAACTTTGCACTCGTTCATTGCTGCGTTTCTGACCTTGGTACTGCTCTATTAGGCCGTATGCAGTGACCTTCACTTTGACTCTCCGCCTCGCAAGCTCTTCCCGCCAAGACATCGAATTATGAAGATGAGTTCGAATATTTCGCTTATGCAGTTGAGTGCAAGATCACTTGAGATAACTTATACAAGAAATACTGCAGAGATACAAATGTAAGGTTTGGTCGAATTTTAATGAGATTGCAATAAACATCCTTAAATCGTGTTCCTGAGCCACATGTAACAAAGGGAGATAACCAGTAATCCCCATGAGATTCTGACCATCGTGGCATCACAAGCGGGAGGCCTAGGTGTCTGATACTCCATATATTTAGTCATTATTTCAGCTGTTTTCCCTGGGCAGTCGGACAGGGCGTTCTTGTAACAGGAGTTTGTCGTCTTAAGCATCCTGAGAGCGCCAAATGTCAAATAAGATATTATTAGGGAGAACTGTACTGCACGTACGACTTATGTTACAATGACGTCCTTTCTTTTCTTTTGTCTACCAGTATATCATAGAGATCGAAAGGAATGACGTCATATCTTTTGCTTTAACTTAAGAACTCGCCTTGTGAGGGTTAAAGGGGGTTGTGTCGATTGAACAACACGAGAAGGTTGTGGATACTTTCTACTCCGAACGGAACTGATAAACCCGTGTCGTAAAATTATGAGAACTCTATGGTCTTTCCCGCATGTGTATTTTATCAAGCTGTCACGATTTGTCATGTCCGATGGTGGAGTATTTGTTGCATCTGTCACACATGCGGTTACTTGTTGAGTCTTCGCTACAACACAGGTGAAGTGTACATCTGGTGGGAAAAAATAAGAATTAGGGAAGGAATCACATTTCTACATTCATGTAAATGAATCCAAATAATTCATGACAAACGAAAACATATTGTCATTAAAATGTTTTCGGGCATCATCAAAACATGATGAAAGTGTAATCAAACCCTGTGCTTTTTCTTGTTTTTGCGACATAGAATAATTGTTTTACACAGATTAAGCGAATGCACATTGCTGTCAAATGTCAACTACGATGAAGTCTTCAACCTCGATTAGAGTGTAGGTTGCGATTAATCTCTTCTACTTTGAAACAAATTTCAACAACCTTCCGTTGTGTTTTATCAATCAGTTGTTTTTTCTAGTAGGTTGAGTATGTCAATGAAAGATGAAAAAGCTTAAGGTTGCTATCATTACTCACTCACGTCACCTCTGCTTTTACATTGCGAATACGACTCTTGACAAGATTGTTATCTTATTAACTATTTATCTTAATAGCTAAATTGGCATTGTCAGACAAGATGGATTTAGAATAAGGCAGGAATGGATCCAGGAAATAAGTTGTTATTACCGGCACTTATACCAAGGGTTATAAAGAGCGTAAGTTCTTATAACAAGTGAGTTGTCAATGGACCTACCTTGAACATTGTCGCAGAGATAGTTTAAAGATTCCACATAACTATCAGCACTCGCTTGAAGGCCTCGGACTTGGTCAGGCATGCAGCTGTCCAGTTCTCCATATAAACATGTAAGATACTTCTTTATGGCGTTTTTGTTGCTGAAAAAAAATGTCCTGCTACGTGACGAGGGTTTACGTACGTCGACTACGTAATTCTATTCTCACCTTAAGCATTTACAAAACCTGCCGAACCTAATGAGCACAAGAAATTGAATCCTGCCACATCAGCATATTCGTATCAGCATAACTCCCTCAATATCCTGATGTCTCAAAAGGCCAAAGCTTCGAATCGCTCTTGATATAACAAGCCAATGAAATGACAAATAAGCTGACATAGCAGGGTGCAATTTTCTTTGCTTCATATAAAAAGCCGTCAATTCCTGACATCGGAAAGGGAATTCGCCTACCTAAATACATAATAGCACGTTTTCTTTCGAAATAACGTCTCACAAAAAAAAGGAAATTAAATGTTATCAATCGCTAGGCAACTCTTATAATAAAAGAAAGGACTACTAGAAACCTAAGTTACTCCATTTCCTTGTCGAACGTGCTTTATAGTAGTACACACTAAAATAACCGTATCCACTTTTCGTTTTCCCTGATACTTTATCACCATACAACAACAATCAGTTTTAGAAATGAGGTGTTTTACTTATGAAAACATATATCATGCACAAGCTTACATTCCATGGGGAAAATCTGGACTTGATGTAAATCATTCCATTCGCAGACGAAGTGTTCAAGCAATTATCAAGCAACGGATCGGAACCAATTAAAGTGAAAATGAAAAGTCTACTTACTCGCACATAACATTGAGGAGTTCCTTGCTCATGCTTGCAACGTTTATGGAGACACTGGATGTCGAAGAACTAAAGATATTGCCAACACCATTTAACGTATCAAGAGTACCAACAGCACACTTTTGGATCCTGCCTCCTATCGAAGCACACTGGTTGTCATTATCACCTTTACAACTTGCCAACGCTGTAGCTTAAAGAAAAGAAAAGTATAACTTTCCCACATAAAGTTTCGGTGTTGGTTATTTACGAAGAAACAGTTTGGAGGTCATTGTCTACTCTTTGCAGGGCAAATATCGAAGATAAGCTTGCCAAAAACCACAGTATTTTTGGAATGAATTGAAGCATGGTAAGGGGTGTTAATGTTTAAGCGTGACCGACAATTCGTTAAAAAAATATTCGGAAAAGAATTGAACGTTGCTTCCTAAGGTGTATTAGGTGAATCAGGGTGGCCGGGTATAAGATAAAGTCCGGTCACTTCTTGTTAGATTAGAACATGGAAACCCCATGTCAAATGTTACTTTGGATAACCTCGGTTAGAAATGAACTAGACTCTTGCTAAAGTGTATATTAAGGCAAGATGTACGAAAGTGGACAGGGGAACTGTTGAAACTTGAAATTTTGATGAGTAGGATGAACTAATAACTCTGAGTATTGATACAAATTTAAGATGAAATGATGCTATTCATTGCCCTTGCAAAACTGATCTGACTCAGTGATTTTAAGAAAATGAAAATACTAAACGAAAATCATTGAGTACCGTTTGAAATACTGTCAGTGATTTGGTATCATGCGAACAAAAGCGAGTTAATAGTACATGTAATTTGTCAACGTACCACAATTACTTTTTCATTAATTTAATTTTGAATTATATTTTCTTCTTTTTTTCTTTTAAAATTCAAACAAACAAATAAACACCTCTTGCTTTTAGAAACAACTTTAATTTTCCAACTCATGTCGTGCGATCACGCAGTGCGGGTCACATTGTCCATACAAGGCTTATCACGTGGTTAACATTCCACAAAGAATTATGGATTTTGTTTGTCTTTGAAGCGTGATGGCGGATTGAATTTATTATTTTTTGTTGCTCTCATAAATGTTGAAGGGGATGATTAAATCTCTAATATGAGCAGACTGTTGGGGCTGTACACCATGAACTACATGCTTGATGGTTTGACATTGAACCCGGCAGAGACTGCTGACGTGAACATTGCCACGGGGCGCCGTGACCTCACGTGAAACAACGCGGTCACTCGACATTCGATAATGATTTGCTTTCCATTCTTCTTTCTGGTAAATAGAACTCGATGATTCGAAACTACTCTCCGTTAAATGGAACATTATCGCCAAAATCGACAATATGATAGTTATTGCTAGGGATAATACGATATTACGATATGATTCAATAAATGGGCATTATCATTTAAAAGCAAAAAAAACCCATTCTTTTTTTTAAAATTTAAATTAAAAACCATTATTATCCTAAAGCAAAAGAATATCCGATTTGTAAAATTGTGACTCTTGAATGAACAAAAGACTTGAAATGCATTTTAGTTATATATGTCCTAAAGTTAACAAGAAGAAATAACATAAGTATCAAATAATCATTAAAAATAATTTTTTGACGATATTAATCTCTAGTTACATTATTGCAGTCTTTTAAGTAAATAAAAATAAACATCAAAATTAGTTTATAGCATGACTGGAACACAACTACATGTATTGCTATCTATATGTATATTTATTAATCAATGTTAGCACCCATTGAATTATCAATAAGAAAATAATGTAAGGTTTTAAAAAATTCCAAGATTCTCTTTTGAAGTATTCACTTTGATTTAGGTTTATAAAGTTTATGGAATTCCATTAGATTAAAAATTTATGTTTATGACATATTTGTTTGGAAAATACAATCGAGACATGTGACTTATACCATTACACAATGTTAAATAACACAGTAATAAAAAATGAACTTTATTCAATTTGCAAAAGTTATGAATTTTAACCAGATAATTTTTAATGAAACTTTTTAAACAAATAGTACTAGTCTATCTACTTACCAGCTATAAGAAAGAGAGCTGTCTTCCTATTGATACGCTGTTGAGGAAATAAATGTTCGGGTGAAATGCAACCAACACTTTTATACCAACCCTGTTTCAATAAATCATTTAAGTGTTCTTGGAAAACGTTATCAGAGCTTCCTATTTGTCTAGTATTGTTTACGCACCTTGGCGGTAAAAATATTGTCATACGTTTGAGATAAGGGGAATAAAAATGACTTTCGATCACACTTTAATAATTGAATATTAAAACACAAAAAACCAAGTTACTTGGAGCAAGTAACTTTTTAAGATATTTCAATTTAAAGCGGTTTAACATTTCTTTTGGTGTTCAGTTTATGTTTATACAAAATGCTTTTATCTTCAGGGGGTCAAATACCTAATGAGCCAACCTGATAAACAACAATCGCCTTAGTAGATGATTTTAGCCGCCAATCCAACCAGGAATTCATGGTTTTCATTGTCTTATATTATTTATTGTTTTTAAAACAATGCGAATTGAAAATCTATTATATTGATAACAATTGTAAATGGATATCTATTATCCATACTACAATGAATATCAATATCCAGTGTAATATTTGATTGTTCGTCGATAATGAAAGCGTGACATAGTCTATGGAACTTGAAATAGATTTTTCTTTACGTTATTGTATTACGGAAAAGACAATTATAGAGCTAATGAATAGGTTAGGCGTGGACTACCCCCCTCCTTTATCCTTATGTCTGAGCGTGCATTCATATCTTATAACACAACAGATTTCTTTGTACCCTTTCCTCGTGTTGTTAAGTTATGATAATTTGAATAGCTTTATAAATGGGGATCTTGTCGTATGGGAAATTTAATAGACTTGCACACGTTTCAATATCTCGATTGTAAGACCTCTGTTATGAATGTTGAAGGTTGCATTGAAAAAAGCATGAATGTGATATGAACAAAACTCGCCTATTCAGAGTAGATTGTTTTTTACCAACTTCGGCACCACTTGCACCACCAATTGTCCGGATGACAATGACATTTGAATAGAGCTATTGTTAAATTTGAAAAGGTCATTGTTAAATTGAATAGCTTATTATTAAATTGTATAGGTCTTTGTGATTTTGAATAGATCATTGTTGTATTGAAAAGCCCATTGTGATATTGAATAGCTTATTATAATATTGAATAGCCTATTATGATATTGAATAGACCATTGAGATATTGAACGGTCATTACCAAATATGAGTATCTATTATGATATAGGAAAACAATGATAACATAGAATTGAAACTGAATATAATTCTGAGATATTGCAGCGAGACATTGTTTGTGTGAATGGACTCTATAATTGAAAGAGAATGAAAAGGTTGAGACGCTTTGAATGGAGACCGTACTAGATATCCTCTCCGTTTCATTCATAGCGGGATGTATGGGAGGGGATGTATGGAGAGGGGTAGGGGAAGGACCCATTGAAATCGAATTGAATAGAGTTTGCACAAAGCGATAATCTGTACACACACAATGTTATCTTTTGAATGGAGGGGAGCCATTGAATCAAAAATTGAATAGATTTCAGACAAAGGACTCTCCTTATCGTGAGCGGGTTGTCTACCCTATACCAGCAGTGAATGGTTTGGCTCAGTTGAATGGACACCACATTGTAACCCCGTCTCGCATTGTTATAACATCATATTGAAATTGTAAATCGACTCGACTCCATATCCTACATATTTAGTCTATCATGTCTCATATTGGAAAACAATAAATAATTGAAATAAACACGAATAGAGTTAACCCCCAGGTTCATTGTGAGCGCGTCGCCAATCGTCCCCCACAAGCGTGAAATATGGGAGGGGGGATCGGGAGCTGATTAGAGAGGGGTTTGCTTCCTGATGATTTCATGTTATCTTATCGTACGTTATGATTATGAAAGGAAAGCCCATTATTTTAACAATCACTATACAGCTGAAATACATACCATTTAGAAATAATGGTTACACACACATTCTAAACTTTTGAATGGAAGGGAGCCATCGAAGTCAGAAAAGATATTTCCTAATATACATGTATCTAGGTGATAAGAGTTTTCTTGTCTTTAAATGTTTCTCTCAAATCACAAACCACTTTAGGGTTAAAGCTGGTCTATACCACATGTGAAACGTAATGTGTAATGTAATGTAATTATAACTGTCGTTAGTTGTAAAACTAAAGGTGAATGAAGAATTGAAACATATGAAAAGTATGTATTATTTACTTATTTCATTCTTAATACTACTTGTATTTATTTCATTCTTAATCCCTCTTGTCATCGATGAATTCTCTTTCTAAAAGTCTAGTTACGTTACACACGCACAATGAGCAATAGATTTAGGTGAAAGTACAACACTGACCTGAGTGGACAAGAACAGGAACTTGTTAAGATCGCCATTAACACTAAGTGTTTTTTTAAACCATCAGTTGTTTTTTGTCGATTGTTAACTACTGGTTGGGGCACTTGTATCTCAACCATATTCATTATATAGTTTCATTGCGGGGTAAACATTTTATGTTCATGTCTCTAGCAGAGCTGTGCTATAACGGAGTAATCGTTCCCTCTTTTCATTGACACTGACTGGCACAATAGACAATTGAAGTGGAGCTAATGAAACATATTCATAATGTTAACATTAAAAACATTCAGATGAGTTTCAATAATGACAGTTAATCAAAGTATACAATTGCCAAATATTGGCTAGATACTATCATTGTCCTTTTAAAATGTTTTTCAATCAACATGTATTTACTTGATGTCACACATTCTATGGTATTAGTACTTGAATAAATGTGTTTGGAAGTTAAGTACACGTTCACCGTGAAAGGATAGTTTCCAGTATTAGTTCATACCATGTCGTTAATGTTCTGATTTTTAATCTTTTTTATGTTGAAAATATACCATTAACAACGACTCTTTTATTATAGAAGATTATCAATAGCATTGTTCATTTTAACACATGATTTTGCCCTTAGTCTTAGTTCATTCATTATCAAAAGAAGTGAATATGATATAAATCAGAAAGAAATAACTTTTATTATTGAATCAGCTGTATTTTGATAGACAATAAACACGTGTTTGTCAGAAAACCAAATTGTGTTTAATAGATATAACATCTTTTATTACAGAAATCAAAAGTTAGATGTTCAAACATTTAGCTACAACTATATTCAAAATTGAGTTTATCGAGAGAGTAAAATTTGGTGGACAAACAAAGATCTAAATCTAAATACTATGTAAGAAACTTTTGGCAATGTTTTTCAATAATATGTTTATAAAACAGTTAAATGTTTATGACAAAAATAAAATCTTGTATGATAGAATCATAAAATTGGTAGACATAAACTCAAACTTTTATGTCAGAACCTTAAAGTTGTCAACAAGAACATCATAACATTGAGAAGATCCCCTTTAACCCTTATTGTATTGTTAACCGTCAGTTGTTGTTTTTTCACTTATTATCTACTTGCAGGGTTTCTTGTATCCCAACCATATTCATCATAGTGTTAACCGTGGGGTACACATGTTTCCCTCCATGTTTCGGTAGGAAGAGATCGTTCCCTCCTATTATTGACACAGACTGGCTCAGTAAAAATAAATGGAGTGGAGTAATTGAACCATTTCCAGCTTGTATTCACCGTAATTTTATACACTTGGTAAACAATCATCTGATTTTTCCATTGTGACAATGAATCAACATAGAAAAATTTCCTAATGTGGACAAGACAGTAACATTCACTGACGTTTCATTAATTTATTTTTAAAATGTTTTTCAACACATGTTTTATCCTAATCCTTAGTCTATTCATGGTTAAAAGAAGTTTATATGATATTAATCACAAAGGAATAACTTCAATGATCGATACCAGCTGTGTATTGAAAAATATGCTTGAAAGATATAAAATCTTTCTGACATTTGCAACCTATTCTATGACAGAAAACAAAGAGTTGGATTTTGAAACGTTTAGCTACAACTCTATCAAGTTCATCGAAAACGTAAATTGTGGTTGAGAAAAAATAAACTATTGTATGGTAGAATCTAAAAGTTGTTTATCAGAAACAAAAAGTGGAAAATAAGGTTGTATGTAAGGATATGAATACATTTGTATTTCATGACAGAAATCACAAGTTTGATGTTAGACACGCTTGGCTACAATAATCTTGTATGTGAGAATCTAAAGTTGTATGTCTGAAACTAAAGGCTGTATGTGATGAAATAAACGTTGTATGTCTGAAACTAAAGGCTGTATGTGATGAAATAAAAGTTGTATTTCTGAAACTAAAGTCTGTATGTCAGGAACTGAAAGTTGTATGTCTGGGACTAAAGGATGTATGTCAGAAACTAAAACTTGTATGTCTGGAACAGGAGGATGTCTATCAGGACCTAAAAGTTGTATGTCAGAATGTTAAAGTTGTCCGTCAGAAAGAAAAACTTGTATGTCAGAAAGTAAAACTTGTATGTCAGAAACTAAAGGATGTCTGTCACGAGCTAAAAGTTGTATGTCTGGAACTAAATGATGTATGTCAGGAACTGAAAGTTGTATGTCAGAAACTAAAACTTGTATGTCTGGAACAGGAGGATGTCTATCAGGACCTAAAAGTTGTATGTCAGAATGTTAAAGTTGTCCGTCAGAAAGAAAAACTTGTATGTCAGAAAGTAAAACTTGTAAGTCAGAAAGTAAAAAAAACTTGTATGTCAGAAACTAAAGGATGTCTGTCACGAGCTAAAAGTTGTATGTCTGGAACTAAATGATGTATGTAAGAATCAATTGGCTTAAATGTTTTCTCAAAAAATGAGTTAATGGGAAGAAAAATGTGCTGGACAGAAATAGAATCTTGTACGACAGAATGTTAAAGTTGTAAGACATAAGCCAAAAGTTGTAAGACATAAACCAAAAGATGTACGTCAGAAAGTAAAAGATGTACATCGGAAAGTATAAGTTGTATGTCAGAAAGTAAAAACTTGTATGTCAGAAAGTAAAAACTTGTATGTCAGAAAGTAAAACCTTGTATGTCAGAAACTAAAACTTGTGTGTTAGAAACTAAAACTTGTATGTCTTGAACTAAAGGATGCTGTCAGGAGCTAATAGGTGTATGTCTGGAACTAAATGATGTATGTATGAATCAATTGGCTTTAATGTTATCTCAAAAAATGAGTTAATGGGAAGAAACATTTTGCTAGACAGAAATAGAATCTTGTACGACAGAATGTTAAAGTTGTAAGACATAAACCAAAAGTTGTAAGACATAAACCAAAAGATGTACGTCAGAAAGTAAAAGATGTATGTCAGAAGGTAAAAACTTGTATGTCAGAAAGTAAAAACTTGTATGTCAGAAAGTAAAACTTGTATGTCTTGAACTAAAGATCGCTAACAGGGGCTAAAAGTTGTATGTCTGGAACTGAATGATGTATGTAAGAATCAATTGGCTATAATGTTTTCTCAAAAATGAGTTAATGGGAAGAAAAATGTGCTAGAGAGAAATAGAATCTTGTATGACAGAATGTTAAAGTTGTAAGACATTAACCAAAAGTTATAAGACATAAACCAAAAGATGTATGCCAGCAAGTAAAAGTTGTATGTCAGAAAGTAAACCTCGTATGTCAGAAACTAGAACTTGTATGTCTTGAATTAAATAATGTTTGTCAGGAGCTTAAAGTTGTAAGTCTGGAACTAATGAATGTATGTCAGAAACAATTTCCTTTAATTTTTCTCAATAATGAGTTAATGGTAAGAAAAATGTGTTAGACAGAAATATAATCCTGTATGACAGAATGTTAAAGTTGTAAGACATAAACCAAAAGTTGTAAGACATAAACCAAAAGATGTACGTCAGAAAGTAAAAGTTGTATGTCAGAAAGTAAAACTTGTATGTCAGAAACTAGAACTTGTATGTTTGGAACTAAATAATGTTTGTCAGGAGCTTAAATTTGTTTGTCTGGAACTTAAATTTGTATATCTGGAACTTAAATCTGTATTTCTGGAACAAAAAGTGGTTTGGATGGAACAATGTTAGTCAGAAAGTAAAACGTGTATGTCAGAAACTAGAACTTGTATGTTTGGAACTAAATAATGTTAGTCAGGAACTAAAAGTTGTATGTCTGAAACTCAATGATGTATGTCATGAACTGAAAGTTGTATGTCTGGAACTAAAGAATGTATGTCAGAACCTAAAAGTTGTATGTCTAGAACTAAAACTTGTATGTCAGAAACAATTTGTTATAATTTTTTCTTAGTAATGAGTTAATGGTAAGAAAAATGTGTTAGACAGAAATATAATCCTGTATGACAAAATGTTAAAGTTGTAAGATATAAACCAAAAGTTGTAAGACATAAACCAAAAGTTGTAAGACATAAACCAAAAGATGTACGTCAGAAAGTAAAAGTTGTATGTCAGAAAGTAAAACTTGTATGTCAGAAACTAGAACTTGTATGTCTGGAACTAAATAATGTTTGTCAGGAGCTTAAATTTGAATGTCTGGAACTTAAATCTGTATTTCTGGAACAAAAAGTGGTTTGAATGGAACTATAGGTTGTTTGTCAGGAACTAAAAGTTGTATGTCTGAAACTAAATGATGTATGTCAGGAACTGAAAGTTGTATGTCTAGAACTAAAACTTGTATGTCAGAAACAATTTGCTTTAATTTTTTCTCAATAATGAGTTAATGGTAAGAAAAATGTGTGACAGAATGTTAAAGTTGTATGACAGAATGTCAAATTTGTAAGACATAAACCAAAAGAAAACTTGTATGTCAGAAACTAAAACTTATATGTCAGAAACTGAAACATTGTATATCAGAAACTAAATAATTCCATGTCTGAAACTAAAAAAGATACATATTTCTTAATGTATATCTATCTAGATGGTGTGAATAAACCTTTTTTAAAATGTTTATTTTTTTCATTGAGATCCAGGATCACATGGTTGAACTTTCACGAGCTATCGAGTTGGGACTCATATTTACTCATAGATGGTCCCCTTCATATCAAAAAACTGTTTTAGGATAGTTCATTATCAGGTAATGTCATGATGATACACTTATTGATTTAATTCCTTTTCTCCTTAAAAATCAACAACGTATGCCTTAAACAGCGAATTCTTTGTTATAGAGGGTTATCCATATCGTTGTTCTTTATAATATGTATTTTTGTTCTCATCCTAAGTCCATTCATAATCCAAAGATATCGATATAATATAAATCATAAAGAAATAACTTTCATGATTGATACAAGTTGTGTTTAACGGACATTTCAAATGGGTTTGTCAGAAGACAAAAATGTGTTTGATAGATAAACCTTGCATGACATTTGCAAAATCTTGTATAACACAAATCAACAGTTGGATGTAAAACAAGTTTGGCTTCAAATCTATTCAATAAAGAGTTTATCGAAAAGTAAAACTGTATTTGACAGAAATTATATCTTGAATGAGACAATCTAAAAGTAGAATGTCAAAAAGTAAAAGTTGAATAACAAAAACTTTATGTTGTATGTCAGGTACTAAAAGTTGTAGGAAAAAAATTAAAGTTGTATGTCAGAAACGAAAGGTTGTATTAAGAACTTAAACGTGTATGTTAGTAACCAAAGATTTCATGTTTGAACCTGAAAATTACATGTTATAAAAGTTTGGCTTTACTTTTATTCATTGATGAGTTTAGTGAAAAGTAACTTGTGTTTGACAGAAATAAAACTTTGTACGAAATATTTAAAAAGTTATAAGACATTAACTATAAGTAGTATGACAGGATGTAAAATTTACGTTTTTCTTTAGGTATCTTTGTCTAGTTGATGTATATATCACCTACCGTAGATCGTCAAAAGCTTAAACATAGAATAACAGAAACTGTAAGTTGTATGTCAGGAACTAAAAGTTGTGTATAAAAACTAAAAGTTTGATGTCAAAAACTAAAAGTTTTATTGCAGGAACTAAAAATTGTATGTTAGTTACTTAGAATTACACGATAGTAATGTTTGGCTTCAATTTTATTCAATTATGAGTTTATTAAAAAGTAAAATGTGTTTGACAGAAGTAAAACCTTGTATGACAGAATCTCAAAGCTGTAAGACTTAAACAAAAATGAATGTCATAAACTAAAATGTTTGAACACGGTTTGACGTTAATGTTGGTAAGTAAAGTTGTAGTTCAGAAACTTGTACCTATATGTAATGAACTTGATGTAATGAAACAAGTCTCTATGTCGTCAAACCATTGATTGTGTCATTTAAGTGAAAAAAAGATATCCCATAAACAACCAATCTTTTATCACAGTTGTTTCCCATCGTGTTGTTAGTTTTTAATAAGTTATTTTGGCCCAAATTCATAGTCTATGACTAATAAAAAAGATATAAACATAATATCAGCAAGAAATAACCTTCATGATTGATAAGATGTGTCTTTTGACAAACATTGAAAAGATAGTTGATAGATATTAAATTGTCCATGACATTTACAAAATCTTGTATGATAGGATGTTTGAAACGTTTGGCTTCATATCTATTCAATCATGAGTCTATGAAAAAGTAAAATGTTTTTGACAAAAATAACATCTTGTATGAAAAAATTGAAAATGTTTTATGTCTGATAATAACGATTGTTTTTAAGAAACTATAATTGTATATTAGAACGTTTAGTCTCGACTCTGTTTGATAATGACTTTCAAAAAGCTCTGTCTCTGACAGAAATAATATCTTTTATGAAGGAATCATAAAGTTGTGAGACATAAACTCAAAGCTGTATGTCAAAAAGTATAATTGTAAATCAGACACTAAAACCTGTGTGCAAAAAAACCCCTAAAGAATACATTTTTTTTAAAAAATGCACACGTGTCTAGGTGACCAAAATTACATTCCTTCTAAGATATTCTGAGGGGAAAAAAACAAATAAAATCAGTAACAGCTCAAGATCTTTGGTCAGCACAAGATTGAACTAATACAGTACAATAAAACCGTGTTGAGCATCAAGTTCCCTGCACATAGTCCCTTTGTATTCAAACAGTATCTTTGAAAGATGTATGATGTTACCTTTAATCTCGGTCTGCATTTTTTTCTAAAACAGCTAGGATTAACTTTACACTTAATCTATGTATTTTATGTGAACATAACATAACATTGTTTATCATCATGTTGAGATCGTCTTCAGAAGTAAATCGTTAACCTTACTCTAAAGGTGTTAACCTACCGTTAAATCAAATCATATATACACATATATTGCAACACATAGCTCCTACTGTTGTACGAAATTTTATCATGAATACCCTTATGACCATAAGTCTATAACATTTCACCTCGAAGGACACATACTTAACCTCCATGTGTTGAATTGGTGTCACGTTATAATGTAAGCTCTAGATTGATAGCCCTTGATACGGACTTTTTGGCAAGCATGGTAGGTTACGGACCTAACCCACAAACTGGACTCGTGTCTATGAGTTGTGTAATACATTTTGGCACTTCTTCTCAACAGTCGTTACACCAAATTGTATGCCAAAACGTTTTAAGCCCTGCTATTTTTAAGGATCAGATTGGCACAAAAGTTATTGACGATGTTGTTTCGTTAGCAAAATGTAAATGATTTTGCATACAGTAAAATCTGTGGGTAGATAATTTTAGAGCCTCTATAAATTATTTACATCAACCATACCCAAACCCCCTTCTGTCTTTTATCTTTTCGAAATGTTTCTTTTTATCTTACCTTTCTCATCATTCCATATGAATCTAAGAAAGGCATGCTCAAGGGAATTGATAAACTTATCAATAGGGTTGGGAAATTCTTTTGAAAGGGCTAGTGTTTTAATGATTGTAATGTTTCCAAGTAATGTTAAATTTCTAGTGGAATTAGCTGAGACCTGTATTAATGAAATCTTCTGTCAAAAGCCTTTTAAAAGTCATTAAAATGGGTTAACTGGGTATCTTTCCTGTTTTTGTTTCAAACATGAAATCATACAATAGTCTTGTATCTTCGTTCATAGTTCAACCTGGACTAAAACCTGTTTTTGATTGCCATGTACAAGTATATCTAAGGTTTTCATAAAACAGGTTATTTTACATGAACAAACTATCTTATGAAGGCCGTTCTAAAGAGTGATTATTCCCAATTGTTAAACCGAGTTTATTTTTTTATTAGTTTTTGGTATGCAAGTTATTACCCTCAACCCCTTTATATAGTTAAGGATAATTCCTACTCGGTAGAAATCTCTTTTACAAATCTGAAAATCAATTCTTTGAGGTCATTCCAGAAAAATTAAAAGAAATCAATTTGGAATCCATCGATTCAAGAACTTTCATCATTTTTCATGTTTCTTACAGCATAAATAATTTCTTTTAATTTCAATATCTATTTCGAGTTCTTCTCTTAATGATAATTCAAAATAAGTGTTGTCACATTATCTAAACATTTTTATCCTCAAGATCATTATGTGAAGAATAAAGATTCTTATAAAGGCATTTAAAATAAAATGAACTTGAACACTACTGCGATTTATAGGAATTAACAGTAAACAAAAGGTAAAATATCTAAAAGAGAAAAAAAGCCATTTCTAGATAAAAAGATTGTGTCAGCTTGTATTTTACAAGGGAACTTTTACGAACCAAGCTTGTGACATATGCTTTTCTTCAAGCACAAAAAGCAGAAAATAGGTATCTTGAAAACAATTAGTTCACTTGAAGATACTAATTACAATCGCTTTATAAAGATAAAAGATCGTTTTGATTGATTTACATTTTTGTCATACAACATGTCGCATAAACATACGAATTACACTGGTTCCAATCAATGTTGTATTAGTGAAATGATCGTTTTTTTAATGTTTCTATTTTAAGTTTGCATCTTTCACCTTTCGTATTCTTTTAAGCAGTCTGATTTAAAACGCCTTCTAAAAGATCGTTTTGACTGATTTACGTTTTTGTCTTACAACAAGTCGCATAAACATATCTCATATCAGTTATACCTTCTTCTATAATAATTAAGGGAACAATCAACAGATTTGACTAGCAATTCCTGAAATTTCTCCGAGAGCGTATTTTCCCTGAACTGTCGCGATTTATCATTATACAAAATGAACCTGTAAGTATTTGCATGATCTTTTGTTATGTCCTCGTAGTAGCTATTCTACCAAATGGTTTACTTTGTCCGTATAAGTATTGGAAGATGGTCTGATTCTACACGTGGTTGTATGCAAAATCATTTACATTTTGCTAACGAAACAACATCGTCAATAACTTTTGTGCCAATCTGACCTTTGTCAGTCAAATCTCCAAGTGTGGATCACTGACACAACGATCATTCATAATATGCATGTCAAACACTGACCATATATAAAGAAGTGTTATACCAAAACGGGTTATATCGTTGGTCGACTGAAAAAAACGTTTAAGATGATAGTAGTCGATAAGAAAATTTCCAGTACCAGAAAGTGTGTTCGTTTCAATGTATTCAAACAGAATATCGGTACCCGTTCCGTTCGTGCAAAACAAATCTCCACCACACAAGGCATAACAGTCTGGTTCTGTGGGTGTAGTTGGTAATTAATTCACTTGAAATAAAGATACACCATTATTACATCGTAGTCAGTATTCATCTTATCTATTGTTTATCAGATAATTTGAATGCATTTGCGATATGTACGGTCTAATTGTCAAATCTAAAGTAAAAATATATTACCATCAGTATTACGTGTCAACTGAAGTGTGCTATACTCTTTTTTGATAATTGCATGGGTATAAACAAGAGTTCTTCCCTGAATAGTCTAATAGGACGCTCCCTATTTCTTTTTTCTTTAGAATTTGTAATATGCACAAACAAATCATGCTGTCATTCCATGCCTATCTGACCGAACTAACAGGATGATAGTATCAGTCTAGGTTCGAATATCAGGTTTACTGGCAGAACACTGTAAGAGTGTTTAATACGAAAACTAAATAGACCGCAGCACACATTATGGTTAACCCCCCTCACTTATTATGTAGGAACAAACAAATCAGGATCTCCCAAGTCTTTGCTTTGAAACCTGAATCAGAATACTATCGAAAGTGTCAAATATAACTAGCTTTATGAAATAAATTAAATCATATCAACAAAAACTTAACAATCACATAAAAGACGTATCTATATAGTTAACGCATTAGCCGAATTTGATTTCTATAAGACTTTAATGAGACTTAATTGTATAATAATAGCTCTGACATTCTATATAATCATTTGGTTGTTTTTTTGTAAATAGAGCTTGTCATTTGCGCAGAACAAAAGATGCTGCCATTCTATGCCTTTCTGATCCTTTAAAATAGCAGGGCTTAAAACGTTTTGGCATACAATTTGGTGTAACGACTGTTGAGAAGAAGTGCCAAAATGTATTACACAACTCATAGACACGAGTCCAGTTTGTGGGTTAGGTCCGTAACCTACCATGCTTGCCAAAAAGTCCGTATCAAGGGCTATCAATCTAGAGCTTACATTATAACGTGACACCAATTTAACACATGGAGGTTAAGTATGTGTCCTTCGAGGTGAAATGTTATAGACTTATGGTCATAAGGGTATTCATGATAAAATTTCGTACAACAGTAGGAGCTATGTGTTGCAATATATGTGTATATATGATTTGATTTAACGGTAGGTTAACACCTTTAGAGTAAGGTTAACGATTTACTTCTGAAGACGATCTCAACATGATGATAAACAATGTTATGTTATGTTCACATAAAATACATAGATTAAGTGTAAAGTTAATCCTAGCTGTTTTAGAAAAAAATGCAGACCGAGATTAAAGGTAACATCATACATCTTTCAAAGATACTGTTTGAATACAAAGGGACTATGTGCAGGGAACTTGATGCTCAACACGGTTTTATTGTACTGTATTAGTTCAATCTTGTGCTGACCAAAGATCTTGAGCTGTTACTGATTTTATTTGTTTTTTTCCCCTCAGAATATCTTAGAAGGAATGTATTTTTGGTCACCTAGACACGTGTGCATTTTAAAAAAAAATGTATTCTTTAGGGGTTTTTTTGCACACAGGTTTTAGTGTCTGATTTACAATTATACTTTTTGACATACAGCTTTGAGTTTATGTCTCACAACTTTATGATTCCTTCATAAAAGATATTATTTCTGTCAGAGACAGAGCTTTTCGAAAGTCATTATCAAACAGAGTCGAGACTGAACGTTCTAATATACAATTATAGTTTCTTAAAAACAATCGTTATTATCAGACATAAAACATTTTCAATTTTTTCATACAAGATGTTATTTTTGTCAAAAACATTTTACTTTTTCATAGACTCATGATTGAATAGATATGAAGCCAAACGTTTCAAACATCCTATCATACAAGATTTTGTAAATGTCATGGACAATTTAATATCTATCAACTATCTTTTCAATGTTTGTCAAAAGACACATCTTATCAATCATGAAGGTTATTTCTTGCTGATATTATGTTTATATCTTTTTTATTAGTCATAGACTATGAATTTGGGCCAAAATAACTTATTAAAAACTAACAACACGATGGGAAACAACTGTGATAAAAGATTGGTTGTTTATGGGATATCTTTTTTTCACTTAAATGACACAATCAATGGTTTGACGACATAGAGACTTGTTTCATTACATCAAGTTCATTACATATAGGTACAAGTTTCTGAACTACAACTTTACTTACCAACATTAACGTCAAACCGTGTTCAAACATTTTAGTTTATGACATTCATTTTTGTTTAAGTCTTACAGCTTTGAGATTCTGTCATACAAGGTTTTACTTCTGTCAAACACATTTTACTTTTTAATAAACTCATAATTGAATAAAATTGAAGCCAAACATTACTATCGTGTAATTCTAAGTAACTAACATACAATTTTTAGTTCCTGCAATAAAACTTTTAGTTTTTGACATCAAACTTTTAGTTTTTATACACAACTTTTAGTTCCTGACATACAACTTACAGTTTCTGTTATTCTATGTTTAAGCTTTTGACGATCTACGGTAGGTGATATATACATCAACTAGACAAAGATACCTAAAGAAAAACGTGAATTTTACATCCTGTCATACTACTTATAGTTAATGTCTTATAACTTTTTAAATATTTCGTACAAAGTTTTATTTCTGTCAAACACAAGTTACTTTTCACTAAACTCATCAATGAATAAAAGTAAAGCCAAACTTTTATAACATGTAATTTTCAGGTTCAAACATGAAATCTTTGGTTACTAACATACACGTTTAAGTTCTTAATACAACCTTTCGTTTCTGACATACAACTTTAATTTTTTTCCTACAACTTTTAGTACCTGACATACAACATAAAGTTTTTGTTATTCAACTTTTACTTTTTGACATTCTACTTTTAGATTGTCTCATTCAAGATATAATTTCTGTCAAATACAGTTTTACTTTTCGATAAACTCTTTATTGAATAGATTTGAAGCCAAACTTGTTTTACATCCAACTATTGATTTGTGTTATACAAGATTTTGTAAATGTCATGGACAATTTAATATCTATCAACTATCTTTTCAATGTTTGTCAAAAGACACATCTTATCAATCATGAAGGTTATTTCTTGCTGATATTATGTTTATATCTTTTTTATTAGTCATAGACTATGAATTTGGGCCAAAATAACTTATTAAAAACTAACAACACGATGGGAAACAACTGTGATAAAAGATTGGTTGTTTATGGGATATCTTTTTTTCACTTAAATGACACAATCAATGGTTTGACGACATAGAGACTTGTTTCATTACATCAAGTTCATTACATATAGGTACAAGTTTCTGAACTACAACTTTACTTACCAACATTAACGTCAAACCGTGTTCAAACATTTTAGTTTATGACATTCATTTTTGTTTAAGTCTTACAGCTTTGAGATTCTGTCATACAAGGTTTTACTTCTGTCAAACACATTTTACTTTTTAATAAACTCATAATTGAATAAAATTGAAGCCAAACATTACTATCGTGTAATTCTAAGTAACTAACATACAATTTTTAGTTCCTGCAATAAAACTTTTAGTTTTTGACATCAAACTTTTAGTTTTTATACACAACTTTTAGTTCCTGACATACAACTTACAGTTTCTGTTATTCTATGTTTAAGCTTTTGACGATCTACGGTAGGTGATATATACATCAACTAGACAAAGATACCTAAAGAAAAACGTGAATTTTACATCCTGTCATACTACTTATAGTTAATGTCTTATAACTTTTTAAATATTTCGTACAAAGTTTTATTTCTGTCAAACACAAGTTACTTTTCACTAAACTCATCAATGAATAAAAGTAAAGCCAAACTTTTATAACATGTAATTTTCAGGTTCAAACATGAAATCTTTGGTTACTAACATACACGTTTAAGTTCTTAATACAACCTTTCGTTTCTGACATACAACTTTAATTTTTTTCCTACAACTTTTAGTACCTGACATACAACATAAAGTTTTTGTTATTCAACTTTTACTTTTTGACATTCTACTTTTAGATTGTCTCATTCAAGATATAATTTCTGTCAAATACAGTTTTACTTTTCGATAAACTCTTTATTGAATAGATTTGAAGCCAAACTTGTTTTACATCCAACTGTTGATTTGTGTTATACAAGATTTTGCAAATGTCATGCAAGGTTTATCTATCAAACACATTTTTGTTTTCTGACAAACCCATTTGAAATGTCCGTTAAACACAACTTGTATCAATCATGAAAGTTATTTCTTTATGATTTATATTATATCGATATCTTTGGATTATGAATGGACTTAGGATGAGAACAAAAATACATATTATAAAGAACAACGATATGGATAACCCTCTATAACAAAGAATTCGCTGTTTAAGGCATACGTTGTTGTTTTTTTAAGGAGAAAAGGAATTAAATCAATAAGTGTATCATCATGACATTACCTGATAATGAACTATCCTAAAACAGTTTTTTTGATATGAAGGGGACCATCTATGAGTAAATATGAGTCCCAACTCGATAGCTCGTGAAAGTTCAACCATGTGATCCTGGATCTCAATGAAAAAAATAAACATTTTAAAAAAGGTTTATTCACACCATCTAGATAGATATACATTAAGAAATATGTATCTTTTTTAGTTTCAGACATGGAATTATTTAGTTTCTGATATACAATGTTTCAGTTTCTGACATATAAGTTTTAGTTTCTGACATACAAGTTTTCTTTTGGTTTATGTCTTACAAATTTGACATTCTGTCATACATTTTTCTTACCATTAACTCATTATTGAGAAAAAATTAAAGCAAATTGTTTCTGACATACAAGTTTTAGTTCTAGACATACAACTTTCAGTTCCTGACATACATCATTTAGTTTCAGACATACAACTTTTAGTTCCTGACAAACAACCTATAGTTCCATTCAAACCACTTTTTGTTCCAGAAATACAGATTTAAGTTCCAGACATTCAAATTTAAGCTCCTGACAAACATTATTTAGTTCCAGACATACAAGTTCTAGTTTCTGACATACAAGTTTTACTTTCTGACATACAACTTTTACTTTCTGACGTACATCTTTTGGTTTATGTCTTACAACTTTTGGTTTATGTCTTACAACTTTTGGTTTATATCTTACAACTTTAACATTTTGTCATACAGGATTATATTTCTGTCTAACACATTTTTCTTACCATTAACTCATTACTAAGAAAAAATTATAACAAATTGTTTCTGACATACAAGTTTTAGTTCTAGACATACAACTTTTAGGTTCTGACATACATTCTTTAGTTCCAGACATACAACTTTCAGTTCATGACATACATCATTGAGTTTCAGACATACAACTTTTAGTTCCTGACTAACATTATTTAGTTCCAAACATACAAGTTCTAGTTTCTGACATACACGTTTTACTTTCTGACTAACATTGTTCCATCCAAACCACTTTTTGTTCCAGAAATACAGATTTAAGTTCCAGACATACAAATTTAAGTTCCAGACATACAAATTTAAGCTCCTGACAAACATTATTTAGTTCCAAACATACAAGTTCTAGTTTCTGACATACAAGTTTTACTTTCTGACATACAACTTTTACTTTCTGACGTACATCTTTTGGTTTATGTCTTACAACTTTTGGTTTATGTCTTACAACTTTAACATTCTGTCATACAGGATTATATTTCTGTCTAACACATTTTTCTTACCATTAACTCATTATTGAGAAAAAATTAAAGGAAATTGTTTCTGACATACATTCATTAGTTCCAGACTTACAACTTTAAGCTCCTGACATATATTATTTAGTTCCAGACATACAAGTTCTAGTTTCTGACATACAAGTTTTACTTTCTGACATACAACTTTTACTTTCTGACGTACATCTTTTGGTTTATGTCTTAGAACTTTTGGTTAATGTCTTACAACTTCAACATTCTGTCATACAAGATTCTATTTCTGTTTAGCACATTTTTCTTCCCATTAACTCATTTTTTTAGAAAAAAATTAAAGGAAATTGTTTCTGACATACATTCTTTAGTTCCAGACATACAACTTTAAGCTCCTGACAAACATTATTTAATTCAAGACATACAAGTTCTAGTTTCTGACATACGAGGTTTACTTTCTGACATACAACTTTTACTTGCTGGCATACATCTTTTGGTTTATGTCTTATAACTTTTGGTTAATGTCTTACAACTTTAACATTCTGTCATACAAGATTCTATTTCTCTCTAGCACATTTTTCTTCCCATTAACTCATTTTTGAGAAAACATTATAGCCAATTGATTCTTACATACATCATTCAGTTCCAGACATACAACTTTTAGCCCCTGTTAGCGATCTTTAGTTCAAGACATACAAGTTTTTACTTTCTGACATACAAGTTTTTACTTTCTGACATACAACTTATACTTTCTGATGTACATCTTTTACTTTCTGACGTACATCTTTTGGTTTATGTCTTACAACTTTTGGTTTATGTCTTACAACTTTAACATTCTGTCGTACAAGATTCTATTTCTGTCTAGCAAAATGTTTCTTCCCATTAACTCATTTTTTGAGATAACATTAAAGCCAATTGATTCATACATACATCATTTAGTTCCAGACATACACCTTTTAGCTCCTGACAGCATCCTTTAGTTCAAGACATACAAGTTTTAGTTTCTAACACACAAGTTTTAGTTTCTGACATACAAGGTTTTACTTTCTGACATACAAGTTTTTACTTTCTGACATACAAGTTTTTACTTTCTGACATACAACTTATACTTTCTGATGTACATCTTTTACTTTCTGACGTACATCTTTTGGTTTATGTCTTACAACTTTTGGCTTATGTCTTACAACTTTAACATTCTGTCGTACAAGATTCTATTTCTGTCCAGCACATTTTTCTTCCCATTAACTCATTTTTTGAGAAAACATTTAAGCCAATTGATTCTTACATACATCATTTAGTTCCAGACATACAACTTTTAGCTCGTGACAGACATCCTTTAGTTTCTGACATACAAGTTTTTTTTACTTTCTGACTTACAAGTTTTACTTTCTGACATACAAGTTTTTCTTTCTGACGGACAACTTTAACATTCTGACATACAACTTTTAGGTCCTGATAGACATCCTCCTGTTCCAGACATACAAGTTTTAGTTTCTGACATACATCCTTTAGTCCCAGACATACAACTTTCAGTTCCTGACATACAGACTTTAGTTTCAGAAATACAACTTTTATTTCATCACATACAGCCTTTAGTTTCAGACATACAACGTTTATTTCATCACATACAGCCTTTAGTTTCAGACATACAACTTTAGATTCTCACATACAAGATTATTGTAGCCAAGCGTGTCTAACATCAAACTTGTGATTTCTGTCATGAAATACAAATGTATTCATATCCTTACATACAACCTTATTTTCCACTTTTTGTTTCTGATAAACAACTTTTAGATTCTACCATACAATAGTTTATTTTTTCTCAACCACAATTTACTTTTTCGATGAACTTGATAGAGTTGTAGCTAAACGTTTCAAAATCCAACTCTTTGTTTTCTGTCATAGAATAGGTTGCAAATGTCAGAAAGATTTTATATCTTTCAAGCATATTTTTCAATACACAGCTGGTATCGATCATTGAAGTTATTCCTTTGTGATTAATATCATATAAACTTCTTTTAACCATGAATAGACTAAGGATTAGGATAAAACATGTGTTGAAAAACATTTTAAAAATAAATTAATGAAACGTCAGTTAATGTTACTGTCTTGTCCACATTAGGAAATTTTTCTATGTTGATTCATTGTCACAATGGAAAAATCAGATGATTGTTTACCAAGTGTATAAAATTACGGTGAATACAAGCTGGAAATGGTTCAATTACTCCACTCCATTTATTTTTACTGAGCCAGTCTGTGTCAATAATAGGAGGGAACGATCTCTTCCTACCGAAACATGGAGGGAAACATGTGTACCCCACGGTTAACACTATGATGAATATGGTTGGGATACAAGAAACCCTGCAAGTAGATAATAAGTGAAAAAACAACAACTGACGGTTAACAATACAATAAGGGTTAAAGGGGATCTTAGCAATGTTATGATGTTCTTGTTGACAACTTTAAGGTTCTGACATAAAAGTTTGAGTTTATGTCTACCAATTTTATGATTCTATCATACAAGATTTTATTTTTGTCATAAACATTTAACTGTTTTATAAACATATTATTGAAAAACATTGCCAAAAGTTTCTTACATAGTATTTAGATTTAGATCTTTGTTTGTCCACCAAATTTTACTCTCTCGATAAACTCAATTTTGAATATAGTTGTAGCTGAATGTTTGAACATCTAACTTTTGATTTCTGTAATAAAAGATGTTATATCTATTAAACACAATTTGGTTTTCTGACAAACACGTGTTTATTGTCTATCAAAATACAGCTGATTCAATAATAAAAGTTATTTCTTTCTGATTTATATCATATTCACTTCTTTTGATAATGAATGAACTAAGACTAAGGGCAAAATCATGTGTTAAAATGAACAATGCTATTGATAATCTTCTATAATAAAAGAGTCGTTGTTAATGGTATATTTTCAACATAAAAAGATTAAAAATCAGAACATTAACGACATGGTATGAACTAATACTGGAAACTATCCTTTCACGGTGAACGTGTACTTAACTTCCAAACACATTTATTCAAGTACTAATAGCATAGAATGTGTGACATCAAGTAAATACATGTTGATTGAAAAACATTTTAAAAGGACAATGATAGTATCTAGCCAATATTTGGCAATTGTATACTTTGATTAACTGTCATTATTGAAACTCATCTGAATGTTTTTAATGTTAACATTATGAATATGTTTCATTAGCTCCACTTCAATTGTCTATTGTGCCAGTCAGTGTCAATGAAAAGAGGGAACGATTACTCCGTTATAGCACAGCTCTGCTAGAGACATGAACATAAAATGTTTACCCCGCAATGAAACTATATAATGAATATGGTTGAGATACAAGTGCCCCAACCAGTAGTTAACAATCGACAAAAAACAACTGATGGTTTAAAAAAACACTTAGTGTTAATGGCGATCTTAACAAGTTCCTGTTCTTGTCCACTCAGGTCAGTGTTGTACTTTCACCTAAATCTATTGCTCATTGTGCGTGTGTAACGTAACTAGACTTTTAGAAAGAGAATTCATCGATGACAAGAGGGATTAAGAATGAAATAAATACAAGTAGTATTAAGAATGAAATAAGTAAATAATACATACTTTTCATATGTTTCAATTCTTCATTCACCTTTAGTTTTACAACTAATCGACAGTTATAATTACATTACATTACACATTACGTTTCACATGTGGTATAGACCAGCTTTAACCCTAAAGTGGTTTGTGATTTGAGAGAAACATTTAAAGACAAGAAAACTCTTATCACCTAGATACATGTATATTAGGAAATATCTTTTCTGACTTCGATGGCTCCCTTCCATTCAAAAGTTTAGAATGTGTGTGTAACCATTATTTCTAAATGGTATGTATTTCAGCTGTATAGTGATTGATTAAAATAATGGGCTTTCCTTTCATAATCATAACGTACGATAAGATAACATGAATTCATCAGGAAGCAAACCCCTCTCTAATCAGCTCCCGATCCCCCCTCCCATATTTCACGCTTGTGGGGGACGATTGGCGACGCGCTCACAATGAACCTGGGGGTTAACTCTATTTGTGTTTATTTCAATTATTTATTGTTTTCCAATATGAGACATGATAGACTAAATATGTAGGATATGGAGTCGAGTCGATTTACAATTTCAATATGATGTTATAACAATGCGAGACGGGGTTACAATGTGGTGTCCATTCAACTGAGCCAAACCATTCACTGCTGGTATAGGGTAGACGGTTTAACCTCACTTGTCCCACACCTTTTGTGCTGAGTTTAGGAGCGTTGGGCCATTACCAATTGGCTAACAGAGGGGGATTAGGGTATATTCTGTTTCAGACTATAGGACACAGTGGCAGTTGGTAAGACATTTATTTAAAACATATGACACTTGGTATTGGTATACATTAACAGATTTACATATGCAAACATTGATTCAGTTATATTCATCATTTTTCGAATTATTTTTTAATATCATGATATACACATATTTCAGACATTTATCATAAATATAGAAATATAAACATGGAAATTGAAACTCAATGTAGCACTTGGTATGAATATGATATACACTTATTTTAGACATTTATCATAAATATAGAAATATAAACAAGGAAATTGAAACTCAATATAGCACTTGGTATCACAAATTTGCATCACTCAACAAAATGCAGCACAGCATTGAGGAATTCAACAGGGGTCAAGTTCTTCAGTTCAAGAATTCTCTCGTCGATACGACGATATTTTCTTCTCTTAGGTGGAAGTCTGCCCCCATTTTCAAGTTGTTTGATGACGACTTCAGTAAAATCAGTAAATCAGTAAATGTTTATTTTTCAAAATACTTATTACTAAGGGTGAACTGAGTTCTTCTGAGAAGTGTTCACCAGTGACACTAATTAGAACAGGCTATAGTCCCACACCCACGCTCTTAATCCCTATCACAACATATTGGTGTGGGACAAGTGAGGTGATGCCGGGTAGACAACCCGCTCACGATTAGGAGAGTCCTTTGTCTGAAATCTATTCAATTTTTGATTCAATGGCTCCCCTCCATTCAAAAGATAACATTGTGTGTGTACAGATTATCGCTTTGTGCAAACTCTATTCAATTCGATTTCAATGGGTCCTTCCCCTACCCCTCTCCATACATCCCCTCCCATGCATCCCGCTATGAATGAAACGGAGAGGATATCTAGTACGGTCTCCATTCAAAGCGTCTCAACCTTTTCATTCTCTTTCAATCATAGAGTCCATTCACACAAACAATGTCTCGCTGCAATATCTCAGAATTATATTCAGTTTCAATTCTATGTTATCATTGTTTTCCTATATCATAATAGATACTCATATTTGGTAATGACCGTTCAATATCTCAATGGTCTATTCAATATCATAATAGGCTATTCAATATTATAATAAGCTATTCAATATCACAATGGGCTTTTCAATACAACAATGATCTATTCAAAATCACAAAGACCTATACAATTTAATAATAAGCTATTCAATTTAACAATGACCTTTTCAAATTTAACAATAGCTCTATTCAAATGTCATTGTCATCCGGACAATTGGTGGTGCAAGTGGTGCCGAAGTTGGTAAAAAACAATCTACTCTGAATAGGCGAGTTTTGTTCATATCACATTCATGCTTTTTTCAATGCAACCTTCAACATTCATAACAGAGGTCTTACAATCGAGATATTGAAACGTGTGCAAGTCTATTAAATTTCCCATACGACAAGATCCCCATTTATAAAGCTATTCAAATTATCATAACTTAACAACACGAGGAAAGGGTACAAAGAAATCTGTTGTGTTATAAGATATGAATGCACGCTCAGACATAAGGATAAAGGAGGGGGGTAGTCCACGCCTAACCTATTCATTAGCTCTATAATTGTCTTTTCCGTAATACAATAACGTAAAGAAAAATCTATTTCAAGTTCCATAGACTATGTCACGCTTTCATTATCGACGAACATTCAAATATTACACTGGATATTGATATTCATTGTAGTATGGATAATAGATATCCATTTACAATTGTTATCAATATAATAGATATTCAATTCGCATTGTTTTAAAAACAATAAATAATATAAGACAATGAAAACCATGAATTCCTGGTTGGATTGGCGGCTAAAATCATCTACTAAGGCGATTGTTGTTTATCAGGTTGGCTCATTAGGTATTTGACCCCCTGAAGATAAAAGCATTTTGTATAAACATAAACTGAACACCAAAAGAAATGTTAAACCGCTTTAAATTGAAATATCTTAAAAAGTTACTTGCTCCAAGTAACTTGGTTTTTTGTGTTTTAATATTCAATTATTAAAGTGTGATCGAAAGTCATTTTTATTCCCCTTATCTCAAACGTATGACAATATTTTTACCGCCAAGGTGCGTAAACAATACTAGACAAATAGGAAGCTCTGATAACGTTTTCCAAGAACACTTAAATGATTTATTGAAACAGGGTTGGTATAAAAGTGTTGGTTGCATTTCACCCGAACATTTATTTCCTCAACAGCGTATCAATATGAAGACAGCTCTCTTTCTCATAGCTGGTAAGTAGATAGACTAGTACTATTTGTTTAAAAAGTTTCATTAAAAATTATCTGGTTAAAATTCATAACTTTTGCAAATTGAATAAAGTTCATTTTTTATTACATGCACCTCTTAACAAAAACTAGCTCACTCGCCGGTAGCCTGGCCTGAAAATAAACTTTATCTACACGATGTTTGCACTTGGATACAACAAAAAGTAACAATCATAAACATATCCCTGAAGTTGACACGTCCATATATGGACAGGTAACTATGAGTTTCACTTGAGTGAACTGTTCAAAGTCTTCCTAGATCTCATGATCATAGTGACAAATTGATAATGAAAAGTCAAAAGTCTTATCTCATCTTCCCGTAGCTGGGAGAATACCGAGAGCTGATTGAAAATCGTGTAAAAACGTGTTCCAACAGATCATTCAAGGAGATCATGATATATTTGTAAAAGTGTCCAACTAATTGTCCTCGACTCGAATCTGATGTAAAATTTCATTCCTTCCATTTATGCAATAATTACCGTTTGTACAGATGCAATCTTATATTACAGCACTTTCGTGATTTGTGTTGTAAATTGCGTTTAGATGTAAATTTCATACGTTCATTTATACAGATGAACCATCATTAAATGTGTAGTGTATTATCATCATTATCAAGACTATCAAAAGGTAGGTAAGGTCACTGTTGCCTTGATTGAATGGAGGAAATAGACTGAGGAGGTCAAATTTTACCGATTTACTTGAATGAATACAAAAAAGTACAGAACTAGTTTTTAACACAGTTGATTGATTTTTGAAGACTGTACATTGAGAAAGGTTCTAAAAAGGTTTTGTGAGTTCTTGAGTGTGAAACTTAATTATGTATTGGTATATACCCTCAGTCGTCACTTCAAGTGAAAGCACATTATCTTTTTTCCGCGATGATATCTCATTGACACAACATTTATGAATCATCATTAACTGTGTTGTGTATTAAAATCATTATCAAGACTACTTTTTAAAGATTGTACAGAGAAAAATATAAACACGTTCCCGTAGATTCTGTGGGCTGCTAAGTTGAATTATGTATTATGGTTTACGTTCCGTTATCACTTCACGTGAAAGCACAACATTACCTTTTTTCCGCAAGACACAACATTTTATGTGATTACTGCACTTGTGTTGTATTGTAATGCCAACACTATTTGTAATGATTTCTTGCGTGCACATTACAAGAATGTGGGTTCCACCATGCTTCTTTAAATCAATATTTACAAGTTAAGGGTTAAGGGAACTAATTATATAAAGAATAAAATGCATGGTGTTATTCCTCTAGATGATATAATATTGATAATAAATGATAAATAATTATAATGTAAGTAAAAGCGATTAAATGAAATAAGTTTTCAACCTTCATTTGCAAAGAACAAAGCTTTAAGAAAACCACCATTCTTATTTCATGAAGACCTAGGAGGAATAGAAACTGATAAATGTTTTTGTAAAATGTGCTTATCCATTATTATTACCTATAAGGCATTCACATTGGGGTTTATATTTTCATGCGATGCCCTAGGACAAAATATCACTTTTTTCTTTGTGACGGCACGTTATAGACAATGCTTTGAAATCACAGTTTGCATAGTTGATGACTGTGGGTAAACCGCCTATGCTTGGAGGTTGAATTTGATAATTTCCTTTTATTTAGCAACTTCGGTTATAAACGGAATATCACATTTTTGCCTTTGACATTCTAAGTTCACGACACTAATGCCTAAATGTCAGTAGTTCCCTCGCTCTCGCTTGGGAAATACAAATGTTTAATCACTCGTGTCGTAAATATAGTATGCCATGGACACACATATAATATCCCTGTATCTTACACGGTGGAATAACAGATGTGTATGCGTTGAGCATTCGTGCTTTCTTAAACGTACTAGTGCACGCCAATATTTCGTAAACACAACGAATGCATAGATACTGCATATCTCTCGATATTACTCACTATCCTCACTCAAGTAATCTACCTCGTAAGTTATTTAACAAATAATTACGTATTCAGGTAGTAAAGTGGATTTTTAAAGGCCGGAAGTATTCAATGTTACGTTACATTGAATCCGCATGAACTACGATATCGGAAATATTAACATTTTGCTCAAAACCAGAAGAGCGAAAACGGCAGCCACAATGGTCGATCATAAAACGATGCTTATACTGTGTTATCAAATCGGTTAATTTACAACATTGCTTTCATAAAACATTTTTCATGATTTGTTCTCAGTTCAGAGTTTAGGTAAATTCAGTAGCTGCACACAGTACTAGTTCAGCCGTTTCCAAGTGTCAATAATTTGTCCGTTTTGTGCCAGCTAACCATAGATTTTTATATGTCCAAGCCAACAGCGGCTGTCTTAACGTTTTCATTGTTGATTGCAGGTAAATTGTAAAGAATGTTTCGTATTTCATTGCAACTATAGAAATCTTAAGTGAATGCATAAGTCCTCGTAAACCTTAAAATAGCCAATTTAAACCGTAAAAGCATGCACTAGTGCCTTTAAGCTGAAAACAATAAAATGTCTTACTTGGATATCATACAAAAACAGCACAGCTATCTGTACATAGTTCTAAGCTTAATAGAATATACCTTATCTGATAATAAAATATTATCTTAGTAAGATGTAAGGCAGAGATATCTGGTTATGTTTTAAAATTCCTCTGAATCTACTGATTATTTAAATATCAGGATTTCACAAGAGGAAATCGGAGCTTGCCAAATTATCGTAACCACTATACTTTGTAATGCCTGACGGACCTATGCGAATATGAAATAATTTAATAATGATAGTAGGAATATTAGGAAAGGTTAAACCTATTACTGCTTTATACGTTATTTCATTAACTGATATGTTCAGAAAAAGTCACTTTCTACATTTCACATTATCACATACTGACTGACATTATCTCTGATCATTGGAAACAGTTTTTCTTATTATTTAAGTTTGTTTTCAAACTTAAAAAGAAATTAATGAAGAGGTATGTGGTTGTTTTGAGGCTAATTCATTAAAAATGATAATGATATTAGGAATAAAAGGAAACGAAACACCTATAACTGATA